>NC_051165.1:320723533-321306033 GCF_013339725.1 Rhipicephalus microplus
CAATATTCTGCAGCGATTCTTGAGAAGCGCAGCGTCAATTTCAGCCGAGCAGCGGCGCAGTGCTCAACTGAGTCAAGTGAAGGATGCAATTCGAGTCGAGGAGCGTTTCTAAATACGGGGTCAGTCTCACCTAGGATGTTCAATGCCATTTTTTTTTGGGGGGGGGGGGGGGCGGCGTAAATAGTGTAATGAAAGCCTCAGAAGCTGCACCTGTCTATAGTGGTTCTATTCCATATAGACTCAGTCACTTGCGCTGGCGGATGCATTTTCCTTTTAGATTCACCACGCACACAAAGGATGCAATGATGACAAGATGAATACAGCGCCATTTGTCGCGTAACAACCATCGACCGATTCATGAGATTCGACCTACAGACACTGTAAAAACACGAGAATATTCGCACTTCGCTACCGCCGAAGCACCGCTGGCAATTAAACCAGATACCTTTGTACGGCTGGAGAACGACGAAGTCGATGAGCCGTAGCGGTCGTGCTGCACGATCAAGTGCAATATAAACAAATCAATGAAGAGAACACAACTGAGTTGGCGTTCAGTGATGGATATACTCCTATAAAATCCCGAACTCGAAAGGCTTTCGAGCGTAGCGTAAACCACTGGTCAAACAACATGGAGGTGAGCGGCCGAGCCCGGATACGACGCGACAATTGCGCCTGAAAACGTGGCTGCTCCCCCGAATCAATGGATCTTGATAATCGCGCTATAAGCAGATCACGTCCTATTGTTGCCATAGCTCTATCAGTACCAGTGACAGTATACTTGTTGGAATATATTGGCGACCGATGAATACCAATAGAAGCGCGTCGGGAGCGGTGGCTGCAGTTCCACAGAAACTGTTGCAGCCTGCACCAAATTCAACTGAACTCTACATAAAAAGCAGTCAAACCAGCTATAGAAACTTATCGGTTGCTGCTGTTGGATTCACAGGACGCAACGTGTGCGGGATCGTACTAAGTGCAAATTCTCCCGAATGTGGACCATGACACGTTGAATATGCCGGTTTGCAAGCGCTGCAGAACGTGGCCGGTATACTTCAGAGAAACGTGGCCTGGGTGTATACACTTCCGAGATGATGGCTGGACCTTCCACGCAACCGCTCGATGCATCCACGCTAGAAATGTGTACGTTCACGTCAGGAACAAATCCAGTCACTCACTTTAGAGAGGGAGGTGGGGGGGGTCGCTTGAAGTACCACTAGAAAGGGGGGCGGGTTCCTGACCTTCTTGTTTTTAGCAATTCAAACACCCCTTTATAGGGTAAATATTGTTGACGTGTGCTCATAGCAGTCACCTCAATGGTCCTCATCGGTGAATGAGGGGGACGACAAGCACTGAAGAGTTTGGGGGGGGGGGGGGGTCTAACGCAGGGTTGGGGGAGGGCAGCCTTCCCCCCCCACCAATGGATCCGCCACTGGTTCACGTCCCGCGACCGATCAACGAGCGTTACTTCTTCGTGACCTTCGCTCTAGTTTTGGCCGCGAAGTTAAGCCTAGGGCAACCACCGTTCAGCGGGGCCTCGATCTTCGGTCAGCTAAGCCCACTGCAATCGCCATCCAATCGCTTCCGACACGGCGTCGACTCGCCTTTTCTCCGCAAGCGGCACTGAAACGCGGCTTGAGGACGTCTCGAACAAAGTAGTATAAACGGCCTGCGAGTCAACACACATAGTTTATGCATCGCAGGCGCAACACCCGAGAAAACGGCCGTCCTCCAATCGCCTCCGTCACCGAGGGGCGACAGGCTTCGAGCACGAAGAGCGGCGACCTGGAAACGGCTCGCCGGGGGCCCCCTCCCCGCTCGACGAGCCGGCAAACCGGTCGCGCCGCTTGCCCAGCCGCGCTTTCCCTCGGGGCGACGCCGCCGTGTCCCGCTCTCGTTCCGCGCCAGTCCGCTCTGTTTGAGTGACAGGGCGAAACCAACGCGGTTTCCAGGGCGACGACGACGCTTACATAGTGCGGCCACCGCCACACTCCACTCCTGCACGATTTCTCTGTGTAATCACGCGAAGCCGACGAAAGCGCGCGTCGGGTCGGCTTGGTCTGTGAAGCTCGACCGGAGGGCGCGTTGGGATGAGTCAACACGCACTGCCTCCCGAAGTTGGCTGACTCAGAAACTGCTCGAGTTGGTGGGTGGCTCGGAGGTGAACTCGGATTAGTACCTCAAATATCGCGGGCACTGAACGTCGGACTAAAAACTCGACTGCTCGTAGATATATAATGAATACAAATAGCTAGAAAGTTGTATACAGTACTGCTTTTCTCGATTATTGATGATGGGGTAAAATGCAACAAAAAAGTTTTAAAATAGTGCGTAATTTTATTAAAGTGCTTACAATAAACATCAATGCAGAGACTTTCCATTGGGTACAAAGTATGTGCTACATCAATATTGCCGTGAAAACATTTTCGTTGAAAACATTTTAAAAATAAATAACAAAAAAGCTCCAGATGTCTCGTTTTGCCCCAACCTGCGGTGGAAAACGAGACGATGCGTGGGGCAAGACGAGAGAGCGTGAGAAAAAAAAAGTTCATTCCTGCAATTTTTGCAGCATAAAGGCTTAAAAAATTCGACCTATGGGCCCTTACACAGTCTTGAGGAGCCCAGTCCTTAGACTCGACGCATCGAATCTCGACAGAACGCAGTGTTGTGTTGCTCCGAAACTCCTTGCAGATCAAACACCGCCAGTCTTTCTATGTGCTAATGTTGCCTTTTGTGGAACGCTTGCACTTGGTTGGATTATTCAATAATTGGATTCTAGAGATGTTCTGACGAATCCTCACCTCTTTTGCCGTTTTGATGCAGAACTGCTCAGGCGTTTGATGGCTTTTAACTTCGTTCGCGACGCTTTGTGAGGCAATGAATTCAAAACTATGCTAGATTCACTTTTTCTAGCTTTTGTTTCTAAATTAGGGTATTGGAGAAATGTCCTTAGAAATGTCTTTAAAAATCAATCCCAAGAAGTGTTTGTGAACGACTCGACTTGGAGATTACGTCATTTTTTATGCGTCTCTTGAGAGCATACTTGGGAACACAGAAAAACCTTGATGCAACGCGAATTCAGGGATCGAGTTCATGTCCTGAACGGCAATCAGTGCCTTTTCATGTCGGTTTCCTCCTAGGAAGCTCTATATGCGCAGTATTCTCTTGTTTGTGCAAACCCACCTAGACAAAGAAATATAATGTTTATAGAGTGTAGCCTAATGGTTCAATTAATAAGACACTTTCTAAGCTAATTGTTTGCCTTTTGCGGCGTTTTCCCCCTCCCACATGCCAGAATAAAAAAAAATACCGCTTTGTCCCCAGGCACCAAACGAACTAAAGTTTTGGTGTTATATATTGTATATACTGTATTGATTTTTTTTCTAGTTATCTATCGGCACGCAAACAAAAGGTAGTCATTGGTGACATCAAATCATCCTACGGTTATATTAAATGCGGGGTGCCACAGGGTTCAGTTTTGGGCCCTATATTGTTCTCTCTTTATATTAATGATGTCCCGCGATCCCTACAAAGGTCAAGGGCACTGATGTACGCGGACGACACTGTTTTAGTTTTCACAGGACACTCCTTAGCAGATTTACAAAATGACGCGATGACCGATTTATCGAACATTTCGGAATGGTTTGCCAGGAATCAGCTGACAGTTAACTGTACTAAAACAAAGTATATGGTGTTTCACTCTCGTAGGAAACATATTGACGCTGAATCTCTTAACCTAACAATAAACAACACTCCTATTCAACAAGTTCCTTGTTTTAAATATTTAGGCGTCACTTTTGATGAACACTTACACTGGCATGAGCAAGTACAAAGTGTGTGCGCAAAGCTAGCCTATGGCTGCTATTCTCTAATAAAGCTCGCCAATATTTTCCACAAGCTATACTCCGCACACTCTACTTTTCATTGTGTCATTGTCACATAGGTTACTGTCTGGAATCGTGGGGTGTGACGTACAACAGTTATCTAAAAACTCTTGAACGACTTCAAAAGCGTACACTGAAAATCATAAGCCAAGGTGAATCAGTAAGTAATATTTTCCAATCACAACGCATTCTCTCGGTTCCGATGTTGCGTGACTACAAAATTGCTGTTTCAGTAAATAACATAATTAATAGAAATTCACCTTTGCCTGCTCATCTTTTTTCAATTCCTAAACGCAATACGCGACATGCTTCGAATGGTAATTTCAATCTGCCCAAATGCTTTAATGTTACGGAGAAAGACTGATACAGTTAGTGGAACAAAAATATGGAACACGGTCCCCCTAGAGATTAAAACGGCACGTAATTTCAGCATGGCATGTAAATCATTTTTTCTGTGGAGTCAAGACATGTAAGCATGTGTGTGTGATTCGATTTTCATTGTATTTTTTTAATAAGTGCCTATGTATAGAAACTAGCTGCAAGCTAATAAGTATGCATATCTGCAAGAAAAAATGTATTACTGTGTTATCTGTATCACATGATTGTTTTTTTTTATGTTGTTACCTCAGAGCTGACCTGTACACTTTTTTATGTTGCACATTGTATTGGACCGTCCACTAGCCACTTTAGGCTATCGGTCCAAATAATCCCTGTAATTGCATATATCTATTTATGAAAATAAAGCTTCATTGATTGATTGATTGATTGATTGATTGATATAGCTCGTAGAATAAAGTAACAAAATCCTTATTTACGTGCTGTACTGACGCAGGAGTAGCTTCATGCACGGATCCGAAAATTTGGCCGAGCAGAATTTCGCCCCTTTTTGACAGGTCACGAACACACTGACACCAGCCGCGCAATTTTTCCCGCGCGAACGCTGTGAGCAATCATGAACGTTTACACATGAAAAGGTAGACAAGGACCAGCTCTTATCGCTGGAAAAGAGAAACAAAAAAAGTATCTTTTTTTTCTAATAGCTATACAGAGGCCGGCAAAGTCAAAATGTCGCGTTTTGCCCCGTGTCTCATTTCACACCACACTACCCCAAAACACGAACTGTGCAAAGTATGCAGGGACTATCCACGCGCTATCCGCACAGCCGCTCCACACAGCCGCTCCGCACAGCCGCTCCACACAGCTGCTCCACACAGCCGCTCCGCACAGCCGCTCCCACACAGCCGCTCCGCACAAGGAGGGACACCTGCCTCAACGCAAGCGGAGGGCGAAAGAGATCCGCTCGCGTATACGGCAGAAAACTACCCAGAGTGCACCTCTGCCTATAAGGAGGATAATGAAGGCAAGGTCGTATACACGCTTTGCGAGGGCGCGAGCCATGCGCGGAATAGCATCGAATAAGCACTTGCGGCCCGTTTTTATAGAGGTACTTAAAAGAATCGGCTAATTCGTTCGGTTATTCGGCGAAACATCGTCTGAAATATTTGGTTTCATCTCATCGATCACTTTGTACGGGAAGCTTACACATCTTCAACGTGAACAAACGAAGAGTATAAAGCAGACAAACTATCCACAGAGTATCTTAGAGCGTTTCTGGTGAGGAATAAGTCCACCAATATATCATCAATTCTTACTTGCGCTCGTATACAAATTACACGACAAAGATCCGTCGATGCCATGGAGCGCATCTACAAGCCGGCCTTACCCGACGACGGCTCCGCAAACGCATACAACGATTCAAGAAGAAGAAGAAGAAGAACCTAGCGCAGAAGCGTGCCAGCTACCACCAGCGCACCGGGGGGATTATGATTAACGCCTAAATAGAAGCGCGAAGCCTATATACAGCAGCACCCGACCCCCACACCGCTATAGTATACAGCGCGAACCGAACGGACCCGTTTGCGCAAGCGCACGGACGGCGTTACACCGCAATTCGTGCCACGAGATTCCATCCAGTGCGGAAACAGGGTCGCCACGGGCCCGCTTAATTGGTCGGTCGCCCCGGGGACAGTTGTGCGACGATGAAGCGGCACACACAACGCGACTCGCTCCTCCAAAGGACGCGCCTCGGGCGATGCAGTTCGCAGGGAGGACGTCGCTGAGGCGGACCTTCTCGCCTTAATCTGTCGCCTTTCCAGTGGTCGCAATTAAGCAGAGGAACAACCGGCACCAAGGTTCACTCAAAACACACAGGGTCGACGAGCTGATTCCGAGAGACGCGCTAACGCAAAGTTAAGCTCGCATCAAAGAAGACCGCCAATGACCGTGCCTGCGGTCTTGTTAGGCAGTAATGAAGACGAGCTCGTTATTGTTTCAAGTCCCAATTTGCGCGTTGCGTGAGAACGGCCGGTAATAAATTGGCCGCGAAGCCCGTTTTCTTCTCCTTCCCTCGCACCTGCACGCAGTAAACCCGCGTGAGCACACGAGAATAGCACTCCGGAGGGAAGATGGCAACAACGACGGGTGACCGAGTGTCCGGAGAAGAACAATCTTCCGAGCCGTGCACGCCGGCTCTGCATGTGTACACACTACTCACTGCACGAGACGGCGAGCACGACAATCAGTCCAGGTGCGACGCGGGCGCACTGCTCGTAAAAAGAAGGCAACAATGACAACACGACGAACTGTTATCTTCGGAGAGAAGGACGGTCTCGGAAGCCGGGTAGAGGATTGCTTCGGCGGCCCGGGAAAATAGGCACTGCGCCGTGCTCCCGACCGGGTTGCAGAAATTAGGTGCCTTTTGTCATCTTCTAACCACTACCACCGGCCCGGGAAAGAACTTGCTCCCGCCCTCCACTGCAACACACCGCGGCGCTGCGGGAAAAACGCGAGGCTCAGAATTACGAGCGCCCCAGTAAACGGGAGCGTCACCAGTTGTTCGAAAGTATACAGGTTATACTGACGTTGTTTTTTACCCGGTCTAGCACCTGCACGTCGTAAACGACCCCACACGAGCTCGTCCGTGGGGTAGCCGGGAGGCGCTGGTTTATAATACCAGCCTCCCGTGATTCTCCATGCGCGCTGAAGTTTGTAAAGTCTTTGCATTCCGTGCCCGATTGAAACGCTGGCATGCTGCTGCAGGCGCTCATAGAACCGGCGACTTCGCGCCATCAACGGTACATACACAGCAGCGGAAGCGCACTCACGTAAAAATACCGCTGCGAAAGCACGCGAATAGGTCATGTATACACCGGGCGCGTCGACAGAACCTAACCTAACGGAACCCACTATATGGAGACATAAATTCATGGCGCAAAGAAAATAGGGTCGCACTACAAACCGAGCCCGACATCGGCGTATATGGGCTCAATCGTCCGCATTCGCTGAAATTCGGCATGTGCTCGTATTCCACCGCTTGCCCGACACGGCCTCTGCCCAATCGACCCAATTGTCGACGGCAACATAATTTGACATTACGGAGGAATTATACAATGTCAACGTAACAGCACCCGAATCACATCATCAAGTATCGGGGCTTTTGTATCGCTTCCGATAGATCGACCGCACCCAGCATCCGGTGAATGTGAGGGTACGTCATCGCATGCAGTATAGCGCGCTACAGATTCCATAAAAAAACGTTGTAACAGGCACCACGGCTGTAGCGCACGTATAGCCACGCTCGAGTTAACGCGCGACGATGAGTCAAACGAAATATGCGGACTGTGACAAAGGCTATAGCGAAAATGACGTCACACAGCGTGGGAGCACAGCTTGGACATGTTTGCTCGCCCTCTTCCGCCCCCACCATCGCGCACACTGCTCGCGCGCGTGTGTCCTCCTCTGCTGGTCACATCCGATCGCAGCGGACAGGAGAGCAAAATGTGAGCTCAGGTGCGCGCCAGTGCAAATCAGGTGCGAAGTCGGGCCGAAGTAAACGCGCAGGAAACACACGCCCGGACCGAACACAGTATAGCGGTGGTAGCAGCTTCCCCGGCTAGCTTAATCCGTCGAACGGCAACAGTGCGAGTGAGTATTCTCCCTCCCCACCCTGTTTCCACAGCCGCCGTGCATACATAGCGGATGCCCATCTCGATCGGAATGCCAGCTATTTTATGCACGCACACACACAACAAAAGAGTGGCTGCGGCGGCTAGACCATAAAAAGGAACCGCACGCCGTTTCTCTATGCACGACCCGCGACAAAGTGCGATGACGCAACCACGAGAACCAAAGCAACAACAGCAATGAAAAAAAAAAAAAGACTCGAAGCGCGACAAAACTTGAATGCGTGGAGGGAGGGAACCGGAAGCAGATAAAAAAACAAACTGTGCGAGCAATCGATGAGAAGTAAATGCACCACGGGAAGAAGAAGAAGAAAGCAGGCGGAAGAGAACGAGACGCGCGCCTGGCAGGTATGACGGAAGTTATGCCATGCACCGCGGGCGTCACACACACACCGCTGCGAGCGCCTCCCACGGCGTGACCCAACGCTAGAACTAGGCGGCCCCAGCAGGGCTCTCGGTGTTACCGTTAGGGACGTCTCTGCTTTTAAATTGGGCCCGTTTGCATTTAAAAGGGGCACCGCAGCAGCGTTGAGATTACAGTAAATGATGGGCCGCGCACTCAGAACCATGCATCGCTCAAGATGTCACGCGCATCACGAAGAAAGAAGGCGGAAAATGTAAGAGTAAATTATAACAAGAAAATTGTATAGCGAAAGTTTCCGTTCGTACTATGCATAAAACGCGTATGCGAAAGTGCTCTTACTCGAAAAATAGACGCAATAGATCGACGTTGCACTATACACACGCGTAAGACGCCTATACCAAAGTGCTTGTCCAAACAAAGGCTCAGAAGGGGACGAAGCCTGAAGGGAGCCTCCGGCGTATACCCTCCGGTTGATTGGATCGGCTCAGGTATTTTTCTTTTTTTTTTTTCCGCCGGATCGACCCGGCCTAAGCGGCGTTCAATTTCGAAAGAAGCCACGAGCGTGCATGCATGCTCTCGGCTTCCACGTAGCACGCATACAGCTGCTGGCGTGCACGTCTGACAAGGAAGGAGATGAAGACGACGCAGCCTTTCGGTTCGTCGCCCCTAAGAAATACGGCGCGGCGGGTCTGTTCGGCGGCAAGAGGAGATAGCGAACGCGAAAGCCTTTCAAGAGTGAATTTAACTGTCTTTCCGGGCCCCCGACTACAGAAGCACGAGACGCGCTTAACACAGGCGGTCGGTAGACGCGAAGCTCTCTGTCCGCCTTGAAACAAGCGTCACACTCCCGCGCATCTGGAGTTCCTGGGACGTGCGCATTGACCGAACCGTTCTCCGAACTTCGCTTCTTATGAGAAGCCTCGTTCGCAGTTGCGACGAATGCGACTGATCACGTGAGCGGAGCGACGACGAAGAACGCGACAGCCTGGCACTGTTATTAATCGGTTATGGTAACCACTTTTAGTAGATATCAACGGTAGTCGCATTGCATGCAACTAAGTCCCTGGTGTTGAGAAACGGCGGACCGATCCCGCCGAAGCCACCACTGTTGCGAAAGACGGCGACGCCAACACGGCCCCGGAGGCGCCACTGCTTTCAACTCCGCCGGGAAGGTCACCAGCCGTTTGGTAGCGTATGTTTATCAGCTCGCGACTGCTTCTGCGCAGAGCTGATAAGACGAGCGGACGAGACGACGGTGAGTTAAACAAGGTTTATGTACAGCATATTTACAGAGGCGTTACAATTTCGGCACTGGGGCCGACAGAGACTCGAAGAGCCGAGCTCTTCTCTCTAACACATAGGTCAGTCTTTCGCCTAAGACCGCTGACTCACACACATGTCGGCACTCCGACACGGGGACGCCTCTCACATAGGACCGCCGATCGCGACGCGCCGCAGGGCTTCTTTTATTTACACCGGGTCCAACCAAAATGTCCAATCAGAAGCGCCTGCTGGTCGTCAGAGCAGATTCCGCCAATGGGGGTCGCCGCGCCATGCGTCAGACCACCCGACACGCGGCCGCCGGCTCGCTGTCACGTGCGCCGCTGACTCACTGCACATGGGCCGGAGGGGCGCCGCGCGTGTTCACGCCGTCGAGGTGATCGCGCCAGGCAGACTGCGGGCTGGCCTTGACCCAGATTGCCTTTTTCCGAGGCACGGACGTTTGACGAGGACTCGCTGGCATAACAGCACCCCCGCCGCCAGACAATGCACCGGAAAGACGAGCTGCTTCCACGGGGCTCGGATGTCAGGTGCGCTCGTTCGCCTGGTCCCTCCAGGTTCGCCTTCAGGGCCATGGGGAAACTACAGCTCCAGACTGTTCCGGGAACACATCCCATTTTGACGACGGATCCCAGCTCCACGGGCTTGTCGCCACAACTTGCTGGCCAACTTCGCTCGTCTCTTCCGACCATCTTCGGTTTCAGCACTTGTCGATGGTTCTGCAACTTGCTAAGAACGGTTCGACAACAGACAACACACGACACAAGCAAGTGCCCTCGGTCACCCAACAGAACACCAGACAAAGTATAGAACAACATATACCTATCTACGTGTCTATCGGAATTTCGTTCCCTCTACATCAAGAGGCACATGTGGGACAAAAGACTCTTAAAATGACAACTCAATTTTTTTTCCCACGTACAACAACGTAACGAATTAGAATACCACATAAAGTTGGCCCCTTGAGATCACTCTGAACGAGAGCGCTCAGCCCAGGTCGTGATGAGGTCAAAATTTTGCCCCGAATCGCCAGCCAGAAACCGAAAGGTTGAGAAGTTACTAGCTGGAACGCACTGCTCAATGCACCTGCATTAGCGTTTACCTTTCCCTTTTTTTTTTCTTTAGCGAACGTCAAAGTTGCGCTGTGGAGCAACATGCTCCACCTCAGTAACCGGCCACTTTTAGGCGACGATACCTATGCGGCACCAAGAGCGGCTCACACTTGCGACGTTGCACAGGGGAACAACGATACGGCTTGCTACTGATTGACTCCTCACCGCTTAGCTCGATATCGTGTTCGATCACCCTCATGTTTCCGGGGCGGTCCGAAAACACGTCTTCAAACTCGGAACCAATCTTTCTCAGGTCCTCTTTCTCAGGTCCTCCTTTACTTAAGCTAGGCTCTAGGTTTATCTGCTCCCAAATTACTTTCGATCCCCCTTCGATCACCTCACTAGAACTCAAATTTTCTGCTCCCTCTTCCTCTGAAGCCTTCAACAGCTGATTTACGACCGCTTGATGTTGAACATTGGGTTTCATCAAGTTGTAAATTTTGTTCTGCCGCCTTCCTACTTGCACCTCATAAGTTGTATCGCAAGGCTTCGATAATACTGTGGCGGGCCCTTCCCAATCAACCTCAAGCTTGTTCCTTTTTGGGTGGCTGCAGCCGCATTACCTGATTATCAACTTCAAAAGCGCGCTTCTTCCCCGATTTCTCGTAGTGCTCCTTCGACAGCACTTTTGCCGCGTTTTTCTGGCTTTCCACTCGCGCTTCAATTTGGCTTTCCACTAGCGCTTCAATCGAGAAATCCTCACGTTGCTCTCCAATGAGCGTCTCTCGATCAACTCTCGGCAGCTCGCTCCAACTTTCCGCTACAGGCGAGAGCGTTGCAACCCTCTCGCTCTGACTCAATGGCGCCACGTCGTCTCCCCTTTCTCCGGAAACCGCGCCGGTCGTGTCGACGACGGGCCGCTCGCGTGACTGCTCCCATGACTCATGCGGAAACTTTCCTTTCTGGGGTTCCGTCGACCCGCCGACAAGGTCACTTGAGAGTTCACCGCATAGAACCAGATCAAGCTGCCACGATAGCTTCCGCGCTTGCGATCGCGTGAGAGCCATGCACGCTAAGTTGGGGAAGAACGATTTGCCCTGCTCTTTGAGAAGCTGCTCCGAGTTGTTGGAGAAAAGATAAGGAAAACGATCGTTCAGCGCGGCAGACACAGCTGCTTCGGTGCAAAGCTTACCGAACGGGCCTTCAATGACAACGGTGGCGATTGGTAAGCGAACACTCTGCTCCTCGGCGACCTGCCTGATCCACGCGCATTCTCCTGTGAAGTCATCCGGAGACACCAATGAAGGATGGACAACGTCCATGGTTGCCGCTGAGTCTCTAAGTGCTCGGCACGTTTTCTTATTCACCCTAATTTCTTGGAGATACGGCTCCAACAACCGAATGTTTTTCTCTGATTCTCGGATCGTTGCGAAGGCAAACTTTTCCTGACAGTTTCTCGCGATGTGCCCTTCCTTTTTACAGTTGTAGCAGATTAGCGGCTTCCGTTTGTTTTCCGATTCAAATGCCTGTGTGGTAGAAACCTCACTCGATTTCTCCGCTTCTGTTTGCCCTTCCCCTACACTGTCCTTAGTAAGAGATGGGTCCTTTTTGAAATTACGGTGCGGAACGGGTTTCCGTTGATCAGGTTTCCTTGAAAAGCCCTCTTTTCTCTCATCTTTTTCAACGCGCACTGCCCTGCTGTGCAACTTTCGGCGAGTATAATACTCCTCAGCTAACTCTGCTGCCTTGTTTAGCTGTACTTCACTAAGTCTGTCCTGCAGCCAAAGCCTGACATTATCCTCGATGCAGCGGTAGAATTGCTCCAATGCAACGCATTCCACCACTCTATCGCGGTCGTCATAAACACCTTCGCCCTTGAGCCATTCAATTAAATCGGCCTTAAGACGAAACGCGAAGTCAACGTGTGACTCATTCCCCTTTTCAGCATACCGGAACCTTTGCCTGAAAGCCTCGGGTGACAACTTATAACGTCTCAAGAGCACTTCCTTAACCTCGTCATAGCTCTCAAACGCTTCCCTAGACAAGCAAGTTAATGCGTCGGACACTTCGCCGGGAAGAAGAGCTAACAGGTTCTGCGCCCAAAGAGACCGCTCCAAAGCGTTTCGCTCACAGACGTGTTCAAACTTGACGAGATACTTCGCCATGTCCTCGCCTACTACGAACGGTGGCAGTTGGTCCCGAATTCTAAAACCGCTGACCTGAATCGTCGGAGAAGCTACGCTAGGCGCCTGCGAACACTGTAGGATTGCCAATTCTAGTCGTTTCATCTCTAGGCGCTCTTGTCTCTCGGCCTCCTCGCGACGTTCGCGCCTTTCAGCTTCTTCACGTTCGCGAGCTTCGCGCCTTTCAGCTTCTTCACGTTCGCGAGCTTCTCGCCTTTCAGCCTCTTCACGTTCGCGAGCTTCGCGCCTTTCAGCCTCCTCACGTTCGCGAGCTTCTACTTCTCGCCTTTCAGCCTCCTCACGGCGTGCTTTGATATCCACCCAGGCCTCATCGACTTCCTCAGCCGACACTCCCTCATCCTTCATGATCTCAAGGATCACTTGCTTTCGTTTCGCACGGCCCAAAGTAATGCCGAGTTCCTCACAAATTTCGATGAGTTCCTTCACTTTAAGGTTCTCCATCGTTCACACTAGCCTCTTGCTGTTTGCCCCTGTTAAGAATCTACTTGCCGTACCCACTATAAGCCTACTAGCAAGACGCGCAAGCAATTTTTCACACTCCCGTGTTTACCCCCTCCGCATTAACTTTGGTTTCAAAGCGCTTCGACTTGGCTTGAAACGATCAAAGCTCACTTCAATGCTTCACACAGCCCTTCTCTAAACTACTACAACCTGAGCTAGAGTAGTCTGGTGAACTGAGGGGAAAACATCAGGCACTCACCGCATCGATGTCGCTGACGCCGGCCGATCCCGCAGCTGCCAACCACTGTTGAGAAACGGCGGACCGATCCCGCCGAAGCCACCACTGTTGCGAAAGACGGCGACGCCAACACGGCCCCGGAGGCGCCACTGCTTTCAACTCCGCCGGGAAGGTCACCAGCCGTTTGGTAGCGTATGTTTATCAGCTCGCGACTGCTTCTGCGCAGAGCTGATAAGACGAGCGGACGAGACGACGGTGAGTTAAACAAGGTTTATGTACAGCATATTTACAGAGGCGTTACAATTTCGGCACTGGGGCCGACAGAGACTCGAAGAGCCGAGCTCTTCTCTCTAACACATAGGTCAGTCTTTCGCCTAAGACCGCTGACTCACACACATGTCGGCACTCCGACACGGGGACGCCTCTCACATAGGACCGCCGATCGCGACGCGCCGCAGGGCTTCTTTTATTTACACCGGGTCCAACCAAAATGTCCAATCAGAAGCGCCTGCTGGTCGTCAGAGCAGATTCCGCCAATGGGGGTCGCCGCGCCATGCGTCAGACCACCCGACACGCGGCCGCCGGCTCGCTGTCACGTGCGCCGCTGACTCACTGCACATGGGCCGGAGGGGCGCCGCGCGTGTTCACGCCGTCGAGGTGATCGCGCCAGGCAGACTGCGGGCTGGCCTTGACCCAGATTGCCTTTTTCCGAGGCACGGACGTTTGACGAGGACTCGTTGGCATAACACTGGGTAGCCGAAAAGGTATAAAATAAAGCCTCGACGAGGAATTTCAGTTCGCATTCGTAACGATACAAAGCTATCAGCAACGCGACCATTCGGTGAGTGCAAAGTAGTTCGGCGTGCAAGGATAAACGCACATCCATACAGACGTTATCTGAAGAAAAAAAATCGGTAAAACCTGATATCGAGACGGGGACAGCCGCGGTATAACAATGTGTATTACTTCAAAAAGCAAACATACATACGCGACGGTGCCACATCCGCGCGACGGAGAAATGTGAAATGGAGCAGACTATCACCATAGAAACGAGAGGCATCAACATGCCCAGCACGTGCCACGAGCCTCTTTGCATGCACGCGCAGCCTTTAACGACGCAGCCTTCGCGATATAGCGCTCAAATATGGCGACGCGACAGGGGCGCGCTGGTTCGACCGTATTATACGCAGGTTATCGAACCTTTCATCTCACTGCATAGTATCGCTTCTTTTTTTTTTCCACTCCTATCACCCTAGCTTCATTGCTAACTATCCGAGCGAGGTTTCTTCATAGCCGGGAATCTGCACACAGGTTATCGGCGCCGACTCCCCATCTGCAACATCGACGGCAGCCTGGGCGCGATCGGAGGCACCGCCACTCGGCGATTCTTGAACGATGTGCGTATGCGTAACTGGAGCTCACGTACCACGCTTGACTGGAGCAAAAGAAAGGAGGAGACAGATGAACACAGTGCAGGGGAAAGACGGGGGAGACACGGGAGCCGCGATCTGGCGCATCTCATTTCCGTCGCGCCCGCCAGTCGTCCATCTTTCGCAGCGCCGACTAGCGTTGCGCAAAGGGGGCCAACGCCCCTCGCAGGAGAGAGCTTAGCGCGCGAACATTGTGCGCACGCGCGTGTGTAGTATCAGAGACACAGCCGGGGCGGACGCGTCAGGAGAGCGAACGTACGTGACCGCGCGTACTAAATCGTGAGCGAAGATGGCAGCGAGCCGGCTGCACGCAGCTGCGAGGCACTGGATGAGCGACGGCGCCCGGAACAGTAAATCCTGCGACTCGACGCGAGGCGACCCCGGCCCGCTAGTTTATGATTTGTTTAGCGCATGCATGACGCTTTCTCTCTCCCTCTCTCGCAAGGGGCCATGGTGTACATACGCCGCTTCGAGAGAGAGAGAGAGAGAGAGAGAGAGAGAGAGAGGAGACGGCGCTCGCGCGGGGTACTCGCCCATCATCAGCATGCGCGTGTGCTCGCGGGACAAGCCGCGGGGCGGAGTTGGCCATGGTGCGCGTGTGACGCAAGCGACAGCTCTCGGGCCGTGCGCGCACCATACATGTATGCATACATCCGTGCTCGCGTTGGGCAGCCAGGCATGCGTGCAGCCAGACGACAGGAGGGTGCCGCGCGTACAGCGAGACTTGGCGAGAATTCACGTGATGTTGCTCCAGCACGGGGCGGCTCGTACGTACCGTACACTACACACGACCCGAGATGCTCGACTTCGTCTATATTTCACGCGCGCTAATGCGAGGCAGGGCGAGAGAGACCGACGCGAGCGGCAGCGACAGCAGAAGAAACCCGTCTTGGGGACACCGACGCTCGGTGTATATGCGCGCTTGAAGAAATATTGCCTCCAACTTTCTCCGCCTGCAAGCCCGC
Source organism: Rhipicephalus microplus (assembly GCF_013339725.1). Classification (NCBI taxonomy): domain Eukaryota; kingdom Metazoa; phylum Arthropoda; class Arachnida; order Ixodida; family Ixodidae; genus Rhipicephalus; species Rhipicephalus microplus. Next base: position 320,739,412 of record NC_051165.1, read on the forward strand.
AGCGAAGTTGTTCGGCTCTCTGTGAGCATGCGCGCGAGTCGCGACAAGGTCACCCGGGCATCCATTCTCGCGTGTGCACGCCCCTCGCCTAATATATCCCCGATGGTCTTTCAAGGCAACGCAGCGCTTGCTTGCCTAACGTAAGTGAAACGTCAAAGCTTCTCTCCCCGTGGCGATGCCGTCACGCATTCCGACTTGCGCGAGTCTCGTAACTCTGTTGCGTCCGAGTGAACGCAGAGAATCGAGCGGGCGTTTTGTTCGAACTGCACACAACGCTCACCGCATCGCATCGACTGCTTGCGCAGCAAGGCGCGGACCTGCCCCGCCGGACACTCTTCCTAATAAACCGCGGGCAGCCAACACAGAAAGGGCGCAGAAAGCCGTCGCTATAGAAGCGCGGCGCCGGCCGTACAAAGTACAGCAGGCACCCCCACCAAGCATTACGCAGTACAACAGAAGAAACGGAAAAAAGCACGAAGACCGAAGCGAGAAATCGAAACTTTAGCGCGCGGTCCGAAACTCAGCCACTGCAATTCGGTCTTTTTCGGGAAATACAAGATGCCCGGAAAAGCCTATACACAGCAGCGAGCGAGGCGGCAGCAGCGAGCAACACGTCGAGTCGCTTCTTCGCGTTTTTACCAAGTCTGCGATTTCTCTTCGCGGTCACGCTCGACCGAATCTCTCGCAACGCAGCGCCGAATTTTATTGCGCGCTCGGCACGGAGTCGATCCAGAAGTGCCGCTACTGATGTTGCAAGTATAGTCGTATAAGAGAGAAGGGGGGTGAATGGAAGGGCGTTTCTGGGTGCGCTTTCGCTATGATACCCGCCGCGGCCGGCTAAACTCGCAGATGCTCGCCAAATGTATAACGCAACACGACAGCCAAGACGGTCGCCTACAATAAAAACGTGAGGGGAGCGATATCGTCGGCGATGCGATATCGAGGTAATACAGACTGGCCGCCCCTCGCTTGATTTGTTTATTGCGGATATCGCACGTACGGTACCAACGAGACTCTGCGGCGAAAAACCGAGTCGTGTCTCGTTTACTGGCAATTAGGATCACTTTTAGACGTTAATGTGTCACATTTACAAGCCGTCTGACTTTCCGGTAGCCTTGTGACATTTAAGTTCGTGGCCCCGTGGAACATGACGTATATCTTCTGAAACTGCACGATTAATTAGAGGACACCAAACTCACCTAGTTGAGTAGCCTTCTCACATGATCGATCGTCTGCTATTACTGGCATTACCGAAAAGCTACGGCTGCAGCTAAGGTTTTTGCGGCAAAAAGCAGCAACGTTCTCTCCCGTCCATTCCTCGTTCCACTTTATATGTTGCGCGCCACCACATTTTCGAGTAAATGCAGTGGCTGTGGCGGCTGCATTTCCGATGGAGGCGGAAATGTTGTAGGCCCGTGTACTCAGATTTGGGTGCACGTTAAAGAACCCCAGGTGGTCGAAATTTCCGGAGCCCTCCGCTACGGCGTCTCTCATAATCAAATAGTGGTTTTGGGACGTTAAACCCCACAAATCAATCAATGAACATAAATGTAGTGTTAATCGAATTGGAAACAATCCGCCAATTACAACGCAGTTGACTTTTGGGAAGACCCGTGAGAGGTGAGAGCATCCGTCGCCAAGTGCTTTTGTTGGTGCGCAGATTCCAAATAAGTACGTGGGCGCGCGTGTGCGTGTGTGATAGAGAGAGAAAGAGAGAGGCTTTGTGGCGAATAGAGAAAGACTGAGAGGCATAGCTACGGTCTAATCAAGACAGAATGGGCTATAGAGAGAAATGCTTAACAAACCAAACACATCTACACAAACATGCAAACACGGAACAGCGGCAGAAGAATACCGCACACAGCACGCTGTGGTGATTCTCGCAATGAAACACAAACAAACAAACAAAAACGCACAGATGCGAGCACCAAAAGAAGACTGCAGGCAAACGCTGCTGCAAAGCAAATATTCGGCAGGATGGACCATATATACTCGAATGTCCCACATAACTTGAGCCAAGAATTTGAAAGTGAGAGGCACTTCGAACGGGAATCGAACCAAACGTATACTACTCGAACTAGCCTGTAGGTACTCAGGCTATTTTTTTATTTCTTCCCATACATTGCTCCCATCATTGTTCATTACCTATTTTTAAATTATGGGCTGGAAAACCAAAACGTGGACACTGAGATGTAGAGAAGCACTTTCAGAAACCATCTACATAATTGTTTCCTGTACGATACGTCTCAGGCTGTTATTTACCCTGTATATTTGAGCACATACAACGATATCATCGCATTTGAGACCCACGTCGGGTGAAGCACCGCAGAAACCAGCCTCAGGAACCGCGATGTAAATGGAAATGCACACCAACAGTCGATAGCGTATACACGCTCGACGTCGGTGTTTCTAAGCCACAGCGGCAACGGTTTATATACACAACATGCAACCACGAACACACGAAAGCAAAGCCCGTATTGTAGAAAGAAAGAAAGAAAGAAAGAAAGAAAGAAAGAAAGAAAGAAAGAAAGAAAGAACTGTCCCCGCTGTATAACGGTCGGAGAAAAGCGCACATTTGGTTACGCGTGGCGAACTTCTTCGCGGAAGACGGCAGAGAAAGGAAAAAGAAAGAAGTGGAAAGTGGGTCAACGATACCGAACTCGCGCGAGCTCGGTCACGACAAGGTGACGCGGCCGCTGCAGCAGCGGCGATAAAACAAAAGGCATCGAAAACGACAGCGTTTCACCCATACGCGCATATATATATAGACACTCTCCGCCAGCAAAACCGTATACGTATTGCAGGACCCCGAAGCCAAAGGTTTTTTCTTACATTCCTTTCTTGCATCCATGTGGCCGATAAAACTCTTTCCGCATCTTCTTGGTGTGAAAACGACGCGCACGCGCTTCCCGTATTTTCTTTTTTATTTCTTCCCTCGAGTTTCCAGGAAGCAGCAACGACAACGCGAGCGCAATACGCAACGCGCATACCATGTCTGTTTTTTTTTTCTTCCTTTTCTTTGCTTTTTATTTTTATTTTTGAGCACGGACCGATCGAACGAGGAAACACGGTGCGCGGTTTCCGCAAAAGAGAAGCGAGCGACACCAGGTTAATGTTTCCTTCCGGTTACAAGTAAGTGACAGATAGTACAGCACAAAGTGGAAACACCAAAAACACATAATGAAGCAAAACGGATAAACGATAATGGCTATGTAGGGGAAGACGGGTCAAAACGAAAAAAAAAAAAAAAAACCGTGCCCCTGTTACTAGACGTCAGGGCATAGAAAAAAAGAGGGAGAAAAAGAAATAAAAAAAACTAAATAAAAGAGTTCTCGCACCGTTTGTGGCCGGGTCCAGGGACCATGTTGCACGTCTCACTTGGCCGAGTTTCTTGCATTGCTGTTGTTTCGCATGTTCGTGCATGTATATACTGCTACGTGTGAAAATGACTATAAAGGTTATAGGTTCGAGTCTACATTTGGAACCGGATGCGGACACAGCTGACAATAATTAAAATGGCACGAAGCCGCTACACGGGGAATGTAAGCTACAGCAGAGATAAGGACGACGCCACGTGAGAAACAAAAAAAACAAAAACAGAAGCACATCAATAAAGCAGAGTAGCGTGAATCGTACAATAAGCATGAAGACAACAACCACCCAATAAAATTGCACGCACACACACACACACGATCTCGTGCGTCGCGTATGACAGGAAGCGAGGCGTTGATCGAGGAACCGGGATGAAAGAAAATCGCGTGGAAGATATGAAGCGGCGGGGGAAATAAAAAAGGGGAAGCTCGAACACAAAAGTACGCGCGAGGAAACGGAAGTACGGAACCGGATGTACGGATTCACAAAATCGGGTCGTGATCGTGGGAACGCGGTTGTATACGCAAGAATGAAATCGACGGACGCTCGCCACACCAGGTCTGTCTCGCGTTGTATACATATATAGATTCGAAAAGACAAACTGTGTGTCAATTTAAAGTGCAAACATTACAGCGTTCCGCGCACTGAAAGAGATGTATATATATATATATATATATATATATATATATATATATATATATATATATATATATATATATATATATATGTACATGTATGCGTGTGTGCGCACACTGATCGAAACGTCCGAAAATAGTTAACGACACCGCGGCTGCACGTCAATAACAGTGCGTAAAGTATATTGCAGTTCTGCAGTAAAAATAGAAAGGAACTGTGTATACATAGACGACCAGGGGCTGTTGTATACACACCACGCAGAACGGAGGCCTAATCGATAACAGAGGAAACTTTGAGACGCAAATTGAACGGGAACGGACACATGAGTCAACAGTACGGGCGAAATGTTGTTCTTCGTCCTCATTAGAATAACAAAAGTATTTTTTCATTTATGAATTAATACCAAGTATAAAATTATACAGATATGCCACAGTACCATCGACCACAATGCGCGTCGTCGGTATATTAGACCTAAATTTTTAAAAGTATGCAATGTTTAACGTGCGAAATCTATACACGGATGACACAGGAGACGTCGAAGTTTCAGGGGAGAGCTGATTACTCGCATCTACTTTTCAAGCATGCTGTAATGCGTGCAGTGCGTTCCTGCATATCGGAAGAAAAAAAAGGAGGCGCCAGCGAGGCATGGTGTCGAAGCCGTGACTCCGTGCAGCGCCGTCGTATCGGGTCCACATGGATGTATGTATGGATGGATGGATGGATGGATGGATGGATGGATGGATGGATGGATGGATGGATGGATGGATGGATAGATGGATGGACGGATGGATATGGCTGTACCCTTTACATCGGGCAGTGGCTAGCGCCACCCAAGCCATAATACTTAATGAACCAAAAACTAGATTTACTTTTTTCCCCTTAAATAGTGAGGCTGAGGATTCGTACTTTGCAGTGAAGGATTTAATCTTCACTCGTGCCTTGACTTTAGCCACCAATCAGATAACCTCCTTCTAGTTAAGTCTACCGGCTTAAAGTCTATTTTGCCCTCCCTGTCCCTAAACCCCAGTGCTTTGAAAAACTCTGCGCCATCATCCTGAACTATAGGGTGAAGCCCTTTACAGAACATTATCAAGTGTTCGGCAGTTTCTTCTTCCTCTCCACACGCACTGCATACTGTGTCTACCCCTTCGTATTTGGCCCGATATGTCTTGGTTCGCAGTACTCCCGTCCTGGCCTCAAACAGTAGAGAACTACCCCGAGTATTATCATAGATCCTTTCCTTGGCAATTTCCCGCTTAAAAGTTCGATAGATCTCTACTGCGGACTTCTTAATCATGCCCATTCTCCACATGTCAGTCTCCGTTTCCTTCACTTTCTTCTTAACCGATAGTTCTTTTTGGTTCGGCCACCTGCTGTTTTCTAAGTATTTACCAGTCAATTTACTGGTTTGCTTCCTCTATTTTGTATCGACATTCTTCATGTACAAGTAGCTGAAAACCTTCTTAGCCCAACGCTCCTCCCCCATTTCTCTCAATCGCTTCTCAAATTTTATCTTGCTGCTAGCTTCCCTGCCCTCAAATGATGTCCATCCCATATCACCTTGTACTCCCTTATTTGGTGTATTCCCGTGAGCTCCTACGACGAGCCTACCTATTCCACGTTGCTTAATTTCTAATCTTGCTTGAACTTCTGATTTCATGCACAAGAGCGCATTGCCGAACGTCAGCCCAGGAACCATTCAGGAACACGCCACCTGAATGCTGCGCCACACTGCGGCGAATCCTGGCACAAGTGGGTAGTCCACCGCGGTGGTACGGCGGCTGTGGTGCTCGGCCGCAGACCCGAAAGTCGCGAGTTCCATCCCGGCCGCGGCAGTCGCACTTCGACGAAGACCCGCCTATTGCGCGGTGTCAATGCACGTTCAAAATTAATGCGCAGCCCACCACGCATGCCTCGTAATTATATAAAACCCCTCAAAGTTAATGAAGCACCCGCAACCGTAGACCTCGCTTCGTAGATCATGACCATTTGTATCAATCGGCAGTCCATATAGACACATACATGTACTCGGCGCTTCAAAAGCATGATGCGTCGCCGTCTTCACCGCCACTCGAAGCCCTTTCTTTTCTTTTTTCTTTCGTGATTTCTGTCTTTTACGAGGATTTCGCGCCCTGCACCGCGACCAGGCGACGATGTGAGACACCCGAAAAACCGGTTCCTTTCAGCCAGCAATCTCTTCTTTCTTTTTTTTTCTGAAATACAAAACCCTCGAGTATACACTGATTAATCGCATGAGCTGCGCCCCGCGAGCGCAACGACGACCGTCCGGGCGACCGATAAAAAAAAAATGTAAACGCACACGTGAAAATAAAACACTATAAAAGGTTATATAAGTCTCACGGCACGGCCATTATATAGAAGCCGTTTCGCCGAATGAAGTATATATAACTTAATTCTCCGAATGCCTTTTGATCAAATCGCGGAAGAAGGGATCTTTGTGACGTAAAAAAAGAAAAAGAAAAGGGGAGAAGGATAGAAAGTGTTCATTACCTAAGTCCCCGACGTAAAGGAGTTAAGTCGTTCTCTGCGTCGCGTCATTTGGCAGGTGCTAAAGGTGTCGCCATGGCTAGGATATTATATATATTTATGCGCGCGCGCGCATGTGTGTGTGTGTGTGTGTGTGTGTGTGTGTGTGTGGTGTGTGTGTGTGTGTGTGTGTGTGTGTGTGTGTGTAATGCTCAAACACACAAGACAAGAAACGCTTTCTTCCGATACATATATATACGTCGGATAGCTTTGGCCAATCGAATCGCAGTCCAATCAAGGGTAAAACGTCGGCAGGAGGCGCCGAGACGGGACGAACATCTATATACGCCTCTCTGAATGAGGCAGTTGCGCCAGCACACAGAGAATCACCAGTGCTGCAGGTGTGCACGCACACACACAAAAACTTCCGCGGAAAGCTGCGATCTCAAAGCCCGCGCTGTCGCAAACGCTGCAGACCCGACTCCCAAAAGGAACCGATAGGCACTCGCCTTATGAGGTAAAGAAGTGTGTGGCAATCTTATGATCTCACAGGAACTGCATGGGTAGATAGTGTATAAGGCAACGTTGTTCTCTGCACGGTGTTTAACGAAATCAAGCCGCTGCTGCTGCAACGGCACTTCTCTCTATACCGGCTACCCACAACCGGTCGAGCACGCGGGGCTTGCGAAAACGGGACTTACAGTCACGTCGATCTCGTTTCTTTTTAATGAAACTTTTTTTTTTCTTCTATACAGTCCCAGGGGAGATTATTTAGAGCGCGCGGGCGGCCGACGCACGATTCGGTAATCTGTCCCGGACGAAACTGAATCGAAAAGGAAGTCGAAACTGTGGATGCGAAACTGGCGCGCGATTCCGCAGCACTGCTCGGCAGAGCGCGAAGGAAGAGGCACGGGCGGCCGCTTGCGTCACACGTCTCAAGAGTCCCGGGGAATTAAGGAGCACCGCTGCAGCCGGCCGCTCTGGCAGAAAATTAACTCGTCCGCTGCCACCGCTGCCGTCGCGCACGAAAAGCGTTAATTCTAATTAGCAGCACTCGCGACGAAGGCGTGAGACGGGCCGAACGTGTACTAGATCATCCCTCGTATACATACGTATGCGAGGAAAGGTTTAGAGTTCAGAGAGCGTGCAGCAGACAGCGGCACGAGCGTATGCCAACGTGGACGCAATGGTGACATGGCATTTTAACTAATAACGTTCGTTAATTCGTAAAAAACGATCTTAGTCACTCGTCGGCCCGCACCAATCCGCCTCTCTCCTCAGGCCCGTAACCGAGGGGGGGAGGGGTCACCACTTCCCCCTCCCGAAATGCTCATGAAAGGGGACGGTTCACCGAGGAAAAAAAAAATGCTTATTTTTCAAGGCCTTCAACAGGAGCCCTCGCCCCGAAAAAAATTTCCTGGCTATGGGCCTGCTTCTCCTCTTATATAAAATAGATAGATAGATAGATAGATAGATAGATAGATAGATAGATAGATAGATAGATAGATAGATAGATGGAACGCTGTACTTTCCCCCAATAGCTTCGTTTTGCGCAATACGAAGAGAAACCTGTAAAGGCATCATGTCGCCATCCGGCTAAACAAGCAGCTTTGTAAGATTCGGAGAAGACCCCGATAATTCCGTTGCGAAAGTGTATATGTTGCCCGCGCTGACAAGCAGGGACCGAAGCATTATGAAAGCAGTCCCCCATAGGACGTTGCACACCTCCCACAGAACTGCCAAGCCCAAGTAAGGCTGCAACCCGCGCAAAGTCTCGTCATTTACGAGGTGCCGACAGCGCGAAAAGGAGCGAACGACACTGTCCATGGCATGTATCTATATAGCCTTCGTGGCTGATAACCCGCCGCGTGAGTGTTGCCTATACAAAGGGCGCAGACCGTGAGACCGGCCGTCTGACAATGCGTAATCCTTCTAAGTGCCAGGCTATGTGGCGTACGGACGGCGCTGTGCAATAGGGACAGCATAGATACTGCAAACACGTATATACAGGCAGGTCAGCCGGCCCGACACATGCCACTGTTGCAAGAGCGGCACGGCGGCACATTATAAGGCTCGTTGCTCCCGTCTTTATCGCGCGCTAGATGCGGGTGTACGTAATCCCCCGGCTCTGACACGGTCGCTATTGCAAGACGGAAAGCACCAGACAAAGATAGAGGCAGCACTCTATACGCTGCATTCAGTGCGTGGAACGAAAAGGGTACGAGCGAGGAACCACGGCGCGGAGTCGGTGGACAAGAGTTGCAACGCTGTTGCTCTAATTCTAACACAGCGCACGCGCATCTCGTCCTTGCTCGCGAGCTCGGGCGACCGACTAACCCCGAGGCACTCGGACGATCAACTTGGAGGTCTCGCTTCCCACCGTAACCGCCATCTCAAAGAGCTCTAGAGGTAAGCGCGAGCGACTGGACCAGCCAGTTGCGAAAGTATAAGGACGGGCTAAAGCATCAACGGTGTACTGGTTCCGGACTATACTCGAAGAGTGCCGGTTGCCCGGGCAACACGGTAGAAACACCGTGTAGTCTGCGGCAAGCCTCGGGGCTTTGAAAGGATTACGGCGAAACTGTACTAACTGGGACGGAGCACGGTGGCGATATTTCGAAATAAAGTCGGCCTTGTTCGTATAGTCTTTCTTTCTTTCTCTCTCTTTTTTTTTTTCTTTTTCCGGTTCCTCCCGTTTCGAAGGTTTTCGAGCAGCTATAAACTCTTCGGGTCAGACCGATTTTTATCAAGAACGGGAGGAAGGAAAGAATATCCAAACAGCCGCAAGGCATACACCTCAGACTTTGCACGCGTGCACACACACACACACACACACACACACACACACACACACACACACACACACACACACACACACACACACACACACACACACACACACACACACACACACCAATATCCTCCGAATCTTCTATTTCCAGCTCGGTATATACACCCTGAGGGTTCATTACACATACCGTAACTCGATGGAAACTGCTACAGGATCAAAAACCAGCCCCCCAGGAAACCGCGTAGCGCCATCTGAATTTTCAAGCAAGGTTTCTATCTCTCTCTCTCTCTCTCGCACTTGCGTGCGCGTTAGCAACGGACACGAGACCACGTAGCAAGCACGGCTGAGGTCGCCGTCGCCACACAGAGCAGCGGTTCAGGGACGCTTCAGTATGAATACCCACGCAAAACAGGCTGTGGGATCTCAGCAGCCTCAGCGAGCCAGTGACCGAGCGAGCGGGAAAGAGAAAGAGAGAGAGAGCATGACCGGCACGTGGCTCAACCGTTCAACCACTTCCAGGGAAGCGCGCATTTGCATTTCTTCCTTCGCCAGCGCGGCTGCAGAAGCAGAGCGAATCTTAGCGGCATTCCCTTTCAAGTCGATACGACGGCGAGAGGCCACGAGCACGGGAAAAAAAAAAAAAAAAGACGCGTGCCCGTGGCTTCCACTCCCGGTTACTTCCGCGCAGTACGGCGGACCACAGCCTCAACTTGGCTTAGGTATACTATAACGCTTTCTGCGAGACATCCGGCGCGCGAAATTCGATTCAATCTATATAAGCGGCATTAACGATAGTTCCGATTGTGCTGATTTGTTAAGGGTTTCTAAACATTGTTGAAGGGGACGTGATACCGGATAGAAGTTCCAGATACGAGAAAGAGGGGAGGAAAAGAGCCTTGGTTTCCTTCTATCACTTCTCCGACTCGAGAATTTGGTTCGCGCATTGTTTCAACGAGTGAACTTATCTTTGAACCTGAGATGCGACCCGAAAGAGAACGTTTATCCTAATCTCGCAAATCACGCTTTCTTAAAAGTCACACCGTGCTAGATATGAATAACATTAGGAGCTGCTTTAGATGCTGGGGTCTGCCTTCTTTGCCTTCGTGATTTCATCCACCGAAACACACGAAAAGCTCTCACACAACAGGGAGCTTAAGTTCTGCGCCATCTAGTATACAACAGCACCCTTACTGCCACGGTGTTGAGCTCGAGGGCATTGCACAGGACTTTGTCCGAGACAATGCATTCATACGCAAGAGCGCCAGCTGCGCGCGTTTTCGGCAGTTTCGCTAAGCGTGTACACCGACTCGCACTGAAGCGGCCAGCGGTGCACAACAGCTTTACAAAGGAGGAGCGACGCGCAATAAGAACAGGCTCTCGGCAACGGTCAGTGACGCTGCAGTACAGCTGGGCCGCGAAACCTCCTAGTCCTCCGCTACGGATTCGGTTCTCTTCAAGGAGGTTTATTTAAACCTCCTTGGTTCTCTTGCAACGGCAGTGGCGCACTGGCGCCGTCCTCGTGCAGTCGGATTAACGGCAACCGGTTCTCTGGAGAGACACGCATCGCGCCTACAGAGCCGTCCTCCTCGAACTTTTTCTTCCAAACCTGAAAGCAGACCTCTCCGAAGGAGCACACAGTGGGCCCAGGTTTATATGCACAGCCAACGCCACAAGTTTAATGAACGCGAGACGAAAATAAAAGAAAAAGCTGAATATTACCGATGCTTCGGCAAATATCACTTAGTTTAGATTACCGGCTTGCCCTTAAACGAGCTAAGAGCACGTACTGTGCATTTCGACCCCTTAGAGTCACAAACTGATGGCAAATTTATGCTTCTGTCTTTAAACGTCTGAAGTCGACTGAGCGCACAACTCGGCTACCACACAGCACGAGTCTAGCAATCCTGGGCCGCAGAGGAAGCAAGGTGGTCGCCGGGAGAGGGTAAAAAGCCGCGGGAGAGAGTGAAAAGACTCCAAATAACAAGAAAATAGAATAATCGAGCCAGCGCAGCTTTACCGTCTTCCCTCCGAAGCGTCGCTCAATCAACCTGCGCTATTAATTACTGGCAGTGGAACGGCGGGAAGGCAAAGCCCGAGCGCCTTATATATACACGTTGGGTGGCCGACGCGCGAAAGACAGATCGGCGAAAGAAGCCTTCCTTTCCTGCCCGCCGGAGTTCCGTCAACGTCGCTTCTTGCCATCCAGATCAACAGAACTAGGAGAGCGATGACGGAAGAGAGATTAATGAGAAGAAGGAAGACCTCCTCGCGAGCAGTCAACTAACTGATTGCGGGCGTACAGCTGTCGCACGACCTCGTTTCCCGAGGCACCCAAGGCTGCAGTTCGCCGTAACGATAACAACTCGGCGCGCGCAATGCGATACGAGCCTAAGCACCAATTTCGTCACCGCAGATACCACACGGGTCAGGGGTGAACGCATCACACGGCCGCATTTTCAATGTCACGCTGGCGCCGAACCTACCTTCTTCATATTTAGCGTATGTGAGGCAAGCTGACTGAGAGGCTGCTTATATGGTAAGCTATCGATATGAGTAGGACACAGTTGGAATGACGTTACAAAGTCGCAGTCCTTAAAGGTGCGATTCAAAGATATTTACCTTCATTAATAGAGAAATAATCAAGGGAGACGTCAGTAGAATATGTCAGAGTGCGATAGCTGGTTTGGTCAACTAGTCCGAGTGACCTGGTCGTTACCATCCCGTTTTAAGGGTTGCGCTAACAAAAATCACCGTCATAACGGTAGCTCTTTCGAAACATAAACACTTACATGAAATCATGCACGGTACGCTGCTCGCTATCAAGCCTCATAACAACACAACTCAACGGTTTCAAAAAGTAAGATAAATAAAAGCAGTAGCAGCAAAATCTCTATCGACCGCGGAGCGAATAGACGAAGCGAGCAACCAGAGCTACACGACGTGCGCATGTAAATGTGGAGGAGGGGGGGAGGGCTATAGACAGTGTATTACGTGCTGCGCACACTGCTACACTACACACCTATCGAGAAACCAGCAGAAACAGCAGCCACGACAGGCGAGCCCCGCAACAGTGCAACCACCGGCGGTTGCAAGAAAACCACTGCGGGCACTGCAGCCCCCAAACGGCGTCGTCGGCCATGACCCGAGCGCGCAAGATAAAATAACAAGTATAGTGCGGAATACGTTGAAATAAGAGAGTAGGTATATACACAGCGCGGCGGTTGCTTGCAAAGGAGAAAAGGGGAAGGGGGGCACGTCGGCCGCCCGGCAACACGCTCGGCGGGGGCCCCCGGGGCGGGACCTGCGCTTGTTCTGCTGCTGCTGTAGAGGGCGCAGCAGCCACGGCTGTGCCTTCTCCCAAAACCGGAATACGCGCGCGCACCAACGGAAGACCCTGCGGCGACTGCTGCTACAGGCAGGTAGGTAGCACGGCGTACAGGGACACTACAAACAGATAAGCCACGCGACACGGGGCTGCTGCACGGTTACAATGAGTGCATACAAAGCCGACTTCTTGCCCAACACACGTGCGACAATACTGCGTTGACTGGGTGCACTTGGTGCGACACACACGGCGTGTATATAGAGACGCGCGTATACTATGCGATGTCAGTAGTTTCCGGAGCCTTCCACCAACTCCCATAATCACATCGTGGTTTTGGCACGTAAAAATACCAGATGTTATTATTACTGCAACTCCGACAGAGCTGCCGGCGCAAGAAACCACGAAAAAAAAAAACGTAGTTGATCCCCCTATATAGGAATCGTTATAACATGAATGCGAAACGTGCCCGGAGGTAATTGAGCCTTTATTCTGCATTGTTTCGGCAACAGCAACAGACTTCAAGGTCACGCTAACAACAACAAGCAGCTCGTAACTTTCAGCCCACACCTCAAGTAGAAAGCGCGCACGAGATAAGCGTACAAAGGACGAGCGCGGACTAACAACTGTCACAGCTCGACACTTGACTGTTCAAAACAGAAAGACGCACGAAACGAGCGGTCAAGTATACGCAGAACAAGCGCAAACGACTGTCACAATTCTTCCTGCGTTTTGTGTCAGCAGCGCGCTCTTTTCGTAAACGCGGCCGCGGCCGCGCGTAAGGTGACCTTCGTCCTCTCCCAAATTACGAGTCTAACAACTGTCACAGCTCGACACTTGACTGTTCAAACAGAAAGACGCACGAAACGAGCGCTCAAGTATACGAAGGACAAGCGCAAACAACTCTCCCAATTCTTCCTGCGTTGTGTATCAGCAGCGGGCTCTTTTCGTAAACGCGGCCGCGGCAGCGCGTAAAGTGACCTTCGTCCTCTTCCGAATTACGAGTCTAACAACTGTCACAGCTCGACACTTGACTGTTTAAACAGAAAGACGCACGAAACGAGCGCTCAAGTATACGCATGACAAGCGCAAACAACTCTCCCAATTCTTCCTGCGTTGTGTGTCAGCAGAGGGCTCTTTTCGTAAACGCGGCCGCGGCCGCGCGTAAAGTGACCTTCGTCCTCTCCCGAATTACGAGTAAAAAGATAAGCGCGTGCGCAGGACAGACCACACTCCGTGAAGGCGGCGACCTTAAGAGCGCGCTCAATGCGAGCACGTCGCGCCATCTCACCACTAATAACGAAAACACACTAAAGTTTCGAAGCTCGATAGTGCCAAATGGCGCATGGTGTATATAAATGGCTTGCCATTAGCCTTCTCGACAACATGTTCTGTGTCGTATAAGGTAATAAAGAAAAAAAAAACATTCTGTGGCGTAGTGGATAGCGCCGCGCGTTGGCAATTTAGAGGGTGCTGGTTCGATCGCGTGCGACAACTGCTTGCCTCGGTTTTTTTTTTTCACTGAAGTTTCTTAGTATATATTTTTCAACGTCACTTCTGTGACTGAAGTACATCAGCAGAGCGGTGGTGGTGGTGGTGGTGGACCCCGGCATATAAAACACTTCCGTATTAAAATACTTAGCTCAGCGGCGTTCCCTTGTTATCAATGTGCCAATTATTGAGAGGCCGGCGATAAAGCTGCTAGTATGTTGGCTATATTTGCGTCAAGGTGCGCAGGACAGTGTTGCGAACTGAAAGTAGTGTGCGTCCCAACGCCGCGCATTTGCGCAATCCATAGGCTCGACGTTCACGTGTTTGTGCACAGCACTTTACAGCAGGGTGTTGAGAAACGGCGGACCGATCCCGCCGAAGCCACCACTGTTGCGAAAGACGGCGACGCCGACGCGGTCCCGGAGGCGCCACTGCTTTCGACCCCGCCGGGAAGGTCACCAGCCGTTTGGTAGCGTATGTTTCTCAGCTCGCGACTGCTTCTGCGCAGAGCTGAGGAGACGAGCGGACGAGACGACGGTGAGTTAAACAAGGTTTATGTACAGCATATATACAGAGGCGTTACAATTTCGGCACTGGGGCCGGCAGAGACTCGAAGAGCCGAGCTCCTCTCTCTAATACATAGGTCAGCCTTTCGCCTAAATCCGCTGACTCACACACATGTCGGCACTCCGACACGGGGACGCCTCTCACATAGGACCGCCGATCGCGACGCGCCGCAGGGCTTCTTTTATTTGCACCGGGTCCAACCAAAGTGTCCAATCAGAAGCGCCGCGGGTCGTCTGAGCAGATTCCGCCAATGGGGGGTCGCCGCGCCATGCGTCAGACCACCAGGCACGAGAACGCCGGCTCGCTGTCACGTGCGCCGATGACTCAATGCACGTGGGCGAGAGAGGCGCCGCGCGTGTTCACGCCGTTGAGATGTTCGCGTCGGGCAGACTGCGGGCTGGCCTTGACCCAGATTGCCTTTTTCCGAGGCACGGACGTTTGACGAGGACTCGCTGGCATAACAGCACCCCCGCCGCCAGACAATGCACCGGAAAGACGAGCTGCTTCCACGGGGCTCGGATGTCAGGTGCGCTCGTTCGCCAGGTCCCTCCAGGTTCGCCTCCAGGGCCATGGGGAGAATACAGCTCCAGACTGTTCCGGGAACACATCCCATTTTTGACGACGGATCCCAGCTCCACTGGCTTGTCGCCACAACTTGTCGACCAGCTTCACTCGTCTCTTCTGACCATCTTCGGTTTCAGCACTTGTCGATGGTTCTGCAACTTGCCAAGAACGGTTCGACAACAGACAACACACGACACAAGCAAGTGCCTTCGGTCACCCGACAGAACACCAGACAAAGTATAGTACAACATATACCTATCTACGTGTCTATCGGAATTTTGTTCCCTCTACATCAAGAGGCACATGTGGGACAAAAGACTCCTAAAGTAAGAACTTGAATTTTTCACAATTACAACCCCGCAACGAATTAGAATACCACATAAAGTTGGCCCCTTGAGAGCACTCTGAACGAGAGCGCTCGGCCCAGGTCGTGATGAGGTCAAAATTTTGCCCCGAATCGCCAGCGAGAAACCGAAAGGTTGAGAAGTTACTAGCTGGAACGCACTGCTCAATGCACCTGCATTAGCGTTTACCTTTCCCCCTTTTTTTTTCTTTAGCGAACGTCAAAGTTGCGCTGTGGAGCAGCATGCTCCACCTCAGTAACCGGCCACTTTTAGGCGACGATACCTATGCGGCACCAAGAGCGGCTCACACTTGCGACGTTGCACAGGGGAACAACGATACGGCTTGCTACTGATTGACTCCTCACCGCTTAGCTCGATATCGTGTTCGATCACCCTCATGTTTCCGGGGCGGTCCGAAAACACGTCTTCAAACTCGGAACCAATCTTTCTCAGGTCCTCTTTCTCAGGTCCTCCTTCACTTAAGCTAGGCTCTAGGTTTATCTGCTCCCAAATTACTTTCGATCTCCCTTCGATCACCTCACTAGAACTCAAATTTTCTGCTTCCTCTTCCTCTGAAGCATTCAACAACAGATTTACGATCGCTTGATGTTGAACGTATGGTTTCATCAAGTTGTAAATTTTGTCCGGCCGCCTCCCTAATTTCACTTCATAATTTGTATCGCAAGGCTTCGATAATACTTTGACGGGCCCTTCCCAATCAACCTCAAGCTTGTTCCTTTTGGGTGGCTGCAGCCGCATTACCTGATTATCAACTTCAAAAGCGCGCTTCTTCCCCGATTTCTCGTAGTGCTCCTTCGACAGCACTTTTGCCGCGTTTTTCTGGCTTTCCACTCGCGCTTCAATTTGGCTTTCCACTAGCGCTTCAATCGAGAGATCCTCACTCTGCCCTCGAATGAGCGTCTCTCGATCAACTCTCGGCAGCTCGCTCCAACTTTCCGCTACAGGCGAGAGCGTTGCAACCCTCTCGCTCTGACTCAATGGCGCCACGTCGTCTCCCCCAGCGCATACCGCGCCGGCCGCTCCCGCGACGGGCCGCTCGCGTGACTGCTCACATGACTCATGCGGAAAATTTCCCTTCTGGGGTTCCATCGACCCGCCGACAATGTCACTTGAGAATTCACCGCATGGAACGAGGTCAAGCTTCCGCGAAAGCTTTCGCGCTTGCGATCGCGTGAGAGCCATGCACGCTAAGTTGGGGAAGAACGATTTGCCATGCTCTTTGAGAAGCTGCTCCGAGTTGTTGGAAAAAAGATAAGAAAAACGACCATTCAGCGCGGCAGACACAGCCGCTTCGGTGCAAAGCTTACCGAACGGGCCTTCAATGACAACGGTGGCGATTGGTAAGCGAGCACTCTGCTCCTCGGCGACTTGCCTGATCCACGCGCATTCTCCTGTAAAGTCATCCGGAGACACCAATGAAGGATGGACAACATCCATGGTTGCCGCGGAGTCTCTAAGTGCTCGACACGCTTTCCCATTCACACTAATTTCTTGGATATACGGCTCCAACAACCGCATGTTCTTTTCCGATTCTCTAATTGTTGCAAAAGCAAACTTTTGCTTACAGTTTATCGCGATGTGCCCTTCCTTTTTGCAGTTGTAGCAGATTAGTGGCTTCCGTGATTCAAACGCCCGTGTGGTATCAGTGCGTTGTTTAGAGACCTCACTCGATTTTTCCGCTTCTGTTTTCTCTTCCTCTACAGTGTCCTTCGTAAGAGACGGGTCCTTTTTGAAATTACGGTGCGGAGCGGGTTTCCGTTGATCAGGTTTCTTTGAAAAGCCCTCTTTTCTTTCATCCTTTTCAACGCGCACTGCCCTGCTATGCAACTTTCGGCGAGTATAATACTCCTCAGCTAACTCTGCTGCCTTGTTTAGCTGTACTTCACCAAGTTTGTCCTGCAGCCAAAGTTTGACATCCTCCTCGATGCAGCGGTAGAATTGCTCCAATGCAACGCATTCCACCACTTTATCGCGGTCGTCATAAACACCTTCGCCCTTGAGCCATTCAATCAATCGGCTTTAAGACGAAACGCGAAGTCAACGTGTGACTCATTCCCCTTTTTAGCATACCGGAACCTTTGCCTGAAAGCCTCGGGTGACAACTTATAACGTCTCAAGAGCACTTCCTTAACCTCGTCATAGCTCTCAAACGCTTCCCTCGACAAGCAAGTTATCGCGTCGGACACTTCGCCGGGAAGAAGAGCTAGCAGGTTCCGCGCCCAAAGAGACTGCTCCAAAGCATTTCGCTCACAGACGTGTTCAAACTTGACGAGATACTTCGCCATGTCCTCGCCTACTACGAACGGTGGCAGTTGATCCCGAATTCTAATACCGCTGACCTGCATCGTCGGAGAAGCTGCGCTAGGCGCCTGCGAACACTGTAGGATTGCCAATTCTAGTCGTTTCAACTCTAGGCGCTCTTGTCTCTCGGCCTCCTCGCGACGTTCGCGCCTTTCAGCTTCTTCGCGTTCGCGAGCTTCTCGCCTTTCTTCACGTTCGCGAGCTTCGCGCCTTTCTTCACGTTCGCGAGCTTCGCGCCTTTCAGCCTCTTCACGAGCTTCTCGCCTTTCAGCCTCCTCACGTTCGCGAGCTTCTACTTCTCGCCTTTCAGCCTCCTCACGGCGTGCTTTAATATCCACCCAGGCCTCATCGACTTCCTCAGCCGACACTCCCTCATCCTTCATGATATCAAGGATCGCTTGCTTTCGTTTCGCACGGCCCAAAGTAATGCCGAGTTCCTCACAAATTTCGATGAGTTCCTTCACTTTAAGGTTCTCCATCGTTCACACTAGCCTCTTGCTGTTTGCCCCTGTTAAGAATCTACTTGCCGTACCCACTATAAGCCTACTAGCAAGACGCGCAAGCAATTTTTCACCCTCCCGTGTTTACCACCTCCGCATTAACTTTGGTTTCAAAGCACTTCGACTTTGCTTGAAACGATCAAAGCTCACTCTAATGCTTCACACAGCCCTTCTCTAAACTACTACAACCTGAGCTAGAGTAGTCTGGTGAACTGAGGGGAAAACATCAGGCACTCACCGCATCGATGTCGCTGACGCCGGCCGATCCCACCGCTGCCACCACTGTTGCGAAACGGCGGACCGATCCCGCCGAAGCCACCACTGTTGCGAAAGACGGCGACGCCGACGCGGTCCCGGAGGCGCCACTGCTTTCGACCCCGCCGGGAAGGTCACCAGCCGTTTGGTAGCGTATGTTTCTCAGCTCGCGACTGCTTCTGCGCAGAGCTGAGGAGACGAGCGGACGAGACGACGGTGAGTTAAACAAGGTTTATGTACAGCATATATACAGAGGCGTTACAATTTCGGCACTGGGGCCGGCAGAGACTCGAAGAGCCGAGCTCCTCTCTCTAATACATAGGTCAGCCTTTCGCCTAAATCCGCTGACTCACACACATGTCGGCACTCCGACACGGGGACGCCTCTCACATAGGACCGCCGATCGCGACGCGCCGCAGGGCTTCTTTTATTTGCACCGGGTCCAACCAAAGTGTCCAATCAGAAGCGCCGCGGGTCGTCTGAGCAGATTCCGCCAATGGGGGGTCGCCGCGCCATGCGTCAGACCACCAGGCACGAGAACGCCGGCTCGCTGTCACGTGCGCCGATGACTCAATGCACGTGGGCGAGAGAGGCGCCGCGCGTGTTCACGCCGTTGAGATGTTCGCGTCGGGCAGACTGCGGGCTGGCCTTGACCCAGATTGCCTTTTTCCGAGGCACGGACGTTTGACGAGGACTCGCTGGCATAACAAGGGACAGCTCCGCGTCATCACAAAAAAAAAAAAATGCGTCATTTGTGGCGAGTTCGCAACACGTTTTTTTTTTTTTTCACTGCTATCACGTGTCCTCGGCAGTACATATTCCTATAGGCGAAGCGGGGGGTGGGGGGGAGAAAACTTCCTTTTGGTGTGCACATCGCTAGCATACTTCAACTGTATCCCAAGAAACGCGTTGCACCACAGCGCACTCTTCATTTGCAGGAAAGAAATACATGAGCGGTTTCCAACACCCGTGACCTTCCGGTCCGCTACGCCCTTATACGTTTCCTCATAAGCCCAACACCGCGTCTAGGAGCCGCGCGTGTGATGCGGTGTTGTCGCACGCGCCAAGTTTAACGCTGATCACTGGTAACGAGAAACCTGCGAAAACCAGCCATCGCATGTGTAGTGTCGTATGCGAACATTCGAGAAATCATAATAAAAGCATCTCGCTCATTTGCATGACAGCTGCCGACAGCGGGCATCCTCGCCGTCACTGCCTTCGGCCCTGTTGCTCCTGCCACGGGGCCACGAGTGACGTCACAAGTGAGTTGAGCCAGCCATCGCATGCATAATGGTGAATGTGAATATTCTAGAAATCATAACAAGAGCATCCCGCTCATTTGCCTGTCGGCTACCGGTAACGGGCATCCTCGCCGTCAGTGCCTCCGGCCGCACCCCTTTCAACAGGGTCACGAGTGACGTCACAAGTGAGCTACGCCAGCCATCGCATGTATACTGTTGTATATGTACATTCGAGAAATCATAACAAGAGCATCCCGCTCATTTGCATGCCGACTGCCAGTAACGGGCATCCTCGCCGTCACTGCCTCCGGCCCCGTTCCTCCTCCCACGTGGCCGCGAGTGACGTCACGAGTGAGCTATTAGGAACGCCAATAAGCAACTCTGCGGCGGCCAAGGTCAGGGCAGAGTGCGCGTCGTCCGGGTTTTGCGGTTGCCTGCGCGTACCTGGTTCCCCGTGTCACAGTATAATCATTGAGGTCCGAGAACACGACCTATATGCCGAGTCGATCATCGGGTTCCGCGTAATCATCCACGGGGGTCGCCTGGGCGAACGGTAGTGCGTAGCATGGCACGAATGGCTGCGGTCGCTGCACAGCTGAGTGGGCGTATACACTGTTCAGTCGACGGCCAGGGAAGAAGACGAGTACACATACTGCCGGGTGCAACAAGGCGGATCGATCAACTAGTCCCGAGCTATACACTCGACAACGGATTCACGAGAAAGACGCGGTGTGTTGCGACACTGCGGCTATACATTCGCGGTAAAAGGCCGTGACTTCCCGGAAAAAGGGGAACGAGCTCTCTGTCGCACCGTTTGAATGTGCACGTTTTACGGTTACGGCTGCATTCAGGTTGACAGGCAGGAACACGGCTCGCTGTCATGACTACATCTTGATCTTGTTTCCCAGCAGGCGCTTTATGTAAGGATGAAAGAGTGACGTCGAAATCCGTTGAGGTGAACCAGCTGCTCCGTCGTCTAATCCTACCATAAAGGTGAAATGCAATAAAAGAAAAAAAAAAGGTTGAGGGAGGGAGTGAGTGGAAACCTTCTGCACTCAAGATGAGACGCTTATTAGGGCCGCATAAAAGGGTAGCACGGCTGATGTCATCAAATCAAATACTTCCACACACTTCAAAGACGCGAACTGGCTTTTGCGTTTGCGACTAATGCCTCAAAATCTGCCTAGTAGAAAGAAAATGTGTGCAAGAGAGAAAGATAGATAGATAGATAGATAGATAGATAGATAGATAGATAGAGATAGAGAGAGAGAGAGAGAGAGAGAGAGAGAGAGAGAGAGAGAAGGCTACAGAACGTTGCTTCCAGAACAAGTTGCACGCAAGAACTGCTCGACGGTGATGACATTAAAAAAAAAAAAGACAGCAACACGTCAGTCTTACGAAGCGGATGGATGTATAAATCCGCTGTCGACAACATAAGTTGAGAACAAGCCTACAAAGGTTCCTCCGCGCCAGACCTTTTAGCCACATTTAGAGTGCAAAACTTAAGAGAGCCCACATTGTTCACTCTGCTGGAGCCCGTCGTGACATACGCGACAAGAGTAGGGCTGTAGCGGAAACGAAGCAAAAAATGGCCTCCATACCAAAAAAAACAACAAAAAAAAAACAGCGCTATTCCTCAACAGTTTGCTCGAGACTCCTATAAAAGGTAAGCGCGAATTAAAGGGCACAAAAAAAAAACGAAATCAGAAGCGCACGTGGCGATGCGCGAACCAATAGCTCCAATTATGGTGAACAAATGAGCGAAAAAAAAAATAACAATCTTCAGGGCGGCAGCGCATTCAACTACGACGCGGCGGCGTAAAAAATAAACGAAGGTGCCGCGTTAAGACGTTAAGAACCGCACGTGTGCATCCCATTCATCGGAAAGCCAAACGCGGCAATTACCTTTCGCCCAAGTCGTCGTGCCCGGCGGCGACGGCAATTAATTTCTCGAGCGTTTCAAAGTAAGGCGCTTTTTCTGCAGTACACCGAAGTACTGCGGCGGAACGCGCTCGTCGGCCGTTAGCACGTCGGGTTTCATAACCGAATCGCGCACATGTATTCACACAAACACGCACCTCGCGATTCTTGTTGCAAGCCTCGCTAATCAAACAAAATTTAAACAAAAAATGAAGGAGGAGGAAAAGTAGGAGAAACTAGAGCAGAATGGGATGAGGCAGAAAGAGTTACTATATAGTTTACCGAATAAACCCGGGCAATTTAGGCGACGGCGCGCTACGACTTGAGGTTAGGAAATTACGAGCCTTCCCCAGGTATAAGCGTGAGGCTTCTGCGCCCTTTCGAGAAAGAGACACGGCGCAGTAATCTTGTTTGCGCCGAGGTTTCTACATCGATTGGCGCTAAACATAGGTCGGTAGCCAGAGAGATACACAACGCGGCTGCGATCGAAATGCGATTGCAGAGGCAGTTGCGGCTGGACTATACAAAAACCCAAATGTTAATTTTTTTTATTAAGCGAATTCGAAAAAAAAAAAAACTAACTAGCCCCACGTACAGTGATATCGCGTACACGAAGCCCGCACATATCTTCATTTCGCACCAAAAATATTATTGAAAGAAAACAGTTACGAGATGTAGAACGATTACGTATGCGAAGCCAATTTGAAGCCATCATTTAACCCCGTCTGTATCTCCGCATCTGCACACCGATCGTTGAAAAAAGAAATTAAAAGAAATACTTGCGGTACATAGTCCCGTCGCCTCTGTAGTCTATAAGAAGGGGGCATTTTCTGTCTCTCTCTAACGCTACCTGTACATTTTCTTAATAAGAGCTTTGACCAGACACATACTAGTAACCAGTAACATACTAGAGCCATACTAGCCTATGGCTATGGGTCTAATCAGCGTTGTGCATTTCTTGAAATGTGGTCATAACAACCTCAATAAAATGTAAAAAAAAACACGTAGAGTAATATTTCGTCTCGCCAAGTCTATCCCTCCAAGACATGCAGACGCCATTATCACTCAAAATCGTCGAGTTCAGTCGGAAAAGTGACCAAGTCCCATTAACCAGCATCCCAATTTATTCGCACGTTATATATGGCACATGCCATCTCGCGAAATCAGAGCGGGTTCGAAAATAACGCAGTTTAGCGGAAACCTTGCGACTATGGGGACAGCCAATTCATTTATTCCCACGCATCCAGAATGTGCCCTCAAATATATATACGACCAGCCTTGACAATGGAGAACCATCAGTCGCGGTCAACACGATTGAGTTGCAACACGGTGGCCGTGGTTGAAGAGGCCCCAAACGTGAACGGTGACGATACTGAACTTTAAGATTATCAAGCGAGTACTAGTAACTGAAACAGTCTTCACCATTTTTTTTTTTTTGCTATGTGGACGCGGCTTTGCTGCGTTGGTCGCACCGTGAGCACGGTGATGTTACAACTAATATTGAGCGCGAATGCACAACACATCTCTTAAAAACGACGATTATAATGTATACAGCATTGTGCACACAAGAACATGACTGTGACGGGCACACTTTTTGAGGGGTTCAAAGGTCAAGGGAAGACCTCCCTCACGGTGATGACGGCCACGGGGACGAACAGACCCACCACGTTGACAGACAAATAACGCGTCCCGGGGCTATATAGATTGACGCGTGTGAACGCACACTGCGGAATCCGAGCATAGCGCACGTTCCGGTGGACCTCAAGCGAGCGACAAGACAACGCGGAGTTTGACCTCGAGAGCCTTACGAGTGTTATCGGGCGGGGTTCACGAAGGCGTGACCGATAAGCCGCGCGATAAGCGCTCGAGAACAACCCCCCCCCCAAGGAATGCACTTGTTCCGCGAAAACATGGCTACATAACGCGATCCTTCCGACCAGGCCGCGCGAGACGCGCGTCCTGTATCATTCGAATCGGGGCCTCGTTAACTATTACTGTCCCAAGAGCTACGACGCGTCTATACAGGAGCGTAACTGATGCCGCAAATTGTGTGCAGCGACAGCGCTATGGTTCACGTCACATACAACGATCAACACTACACACAGCAGCGGGAGGGACAATGGCGAACGGCGCGAGTCATCGCCAAGCGTTGAATCAACAGCGCGGTTCACACGGAAAGGTTCGATAGCCATCTTGCATTCGTAAATGCCTCGCGCAGCGAAGCGAGAACGGTCGCGGTGCGGGCTCTCGCCTTGCGGGCCAACGCTCCGAACCGCTAGAGAAATAAGCAGAGAGAGAGAGAGAAAAGGAGAGAGAGAAAAGGGAGAGAGAGAAAAGGAGAGAGTATACGCTTGTGCGTGCGTGTGTATAACGATTCCGCGCACGCCTCCCGGTATATACTGCGATCGCTGTGGCGGTATACTCATACATGCTCGCGCACACATGAGCGCAAGCTCGGCGAAAGGTCAACGCACTTTGGCGGAGCCGACATTGTGACAAGCGGCGAATAAGCCCCCGGCGGGCAGACCCGAGCGAGAATAAATGAGACACGTACGTATATACGCGCGGGAAACACAAACGCGCACGTCCGCGAGGTACGACGAGAAGGAACGATATATATAAACAGGAGGAAACAGAGCTATACCGACGATCCGTATAGAGGAACTATACACATACATACAACATTGGATGCAACAGAGTGGGCCGGGAGGGGGATACGTAAGGGAACATGCTCGTTAATCGAAATTCGCGACTAAATCGCGCGTGTGTCGACGGCAGCGCGCAAGCGGGTCGAAAGTAAAAGGGTGCGAAGAAATACGCTACGCACGCTGTACACATAAAGGCTACGCGGCGGCCATGCGCGCTCATTTCCGCAACGCTCACGCGTTCGCAAGGCGGCGCGCACGATCTGCACGTATCGAAAGCGCTTTCTTTCTCTCTCTCTATTCACGCTACCGGCGAAATTCAGCGCTCACGGAGGCGGATCGTCTGCGCCTTTCGCAATAAAGGAAAACAGTTACGGTCGAAAAGGAAGGTACGAGGTCAGAGGAATCGGAGGAGCTATGCCTACATACACGCCGGTTGGTTCTGCGGCGAAACAAATGGGGCTGCGGGGCAAGGCGGGCCGGTGTCCCACAGACTATCGATATAGACACGGCCAACTAACGACGATCCTTCGAAGCAGTACAGCGACACCTAGCACGCACCGTCCCCATCGAAGCTGCGAGTGTTCCACGCGCACAACTGTTCAGTGAGGGGTTGTAGCCAGCCCGCACGACAATTGTATGGTCGGAGCCGGGGCCGGTTTCCTGCGAACTCGCCCTCATTCCTTTGGCTTGTTTGCGTGCGCATTCGCGATGGAATGAGGAGGGGGGGGGGGGGGAGTCTCGGAAGGGGCACGACAATCACAAGCAGGCCTTGTTCCTAAAACCGGCTTCCTATACATACACAACCGTGTTCGTGTTCGGAACGAACGGCGTTTCCTCGTCTTTCTGCAGGGTCGAACGACAGCGTCGCATGTATATATATATTCAGCCGTGAGTGTATTATCGCATGAGAGCCGAAAAAACCGTTCCTTCAGCGACATTATAACACTATATACAGAAGTGCCTGCGCGTTGCTATATTTCGGTCGCGAAGTCGAAGACAACTTGCCGCTATATTGTATATACGAGTGACACGCAAAAGAGGAGGCCGATGTGAACGGGTTTTTTCACGAGCCATATCTGGGTTGTTTTCTCAGGGTCGCGCTGGATGCAAAAGGAGCGGGAAAAAAGGCGCGAGCGACGGCATACAGAGCACTCTCGACTGTTACACACGCTCTCGAGCTAGTAGAACACATGTAGAGGGTTTTTGTAACCACGCGTGTCTTGATGCATGCGAATGGCCTCGCTTCGCCTTGTGCGGGTGGCTGCCGTCGGGACGGTATACATTGAATTCTCGCTTCCATCTTTTCTCTCTACGAAAAGTATAAGCACACAGTATACATGAAACGAGCCACGAACAGGCATACCCTACCGGAAACGCGCGCGTCTGACACTTTTGCGATCGTCAAGTGGTTGCGTGCATACACAGAGAGGGCCGTTCATAAGCAGGTCTTACGGAATCGGGAGCGCGGCTGCACGCAGGCGAGCTCGTATACTGTTATTCAGAAACGCACGCTCACGAATCGCGTCACGCTCGGCGAGCCACGCCGACAGCCATGCAGCTCTTCGGGGTGTTATACGCAACACGCGACGCGGATTCGAGGTTGACGAGAACGCGCTAAGCGAGTCGTCGGGGACACCGCTGCGCCAAGCTACTGCCGCAGCTGTAAATTACACTGCACACGGCGCGCGCGTCAAGCCATTGAGCCGGCCTTTTAACGGTGCCGCTCCCACGCCCCGAGCTATACCGTCGATTACGGCTCAGCAGGGGAGCGGGACGCCCACGACGATCGGCTGCCGACAGTGCAGAGGCGGGCGAGAGAGCCTGGAAATAACACTTCCGAATGAGCTCGACTCAACGGGGTGAAGTCGCGCACTGTATACACACTCTCAGTCTGTCACGCATATAGTGCTTGTGGAAAGGTCTGAAGCGAGGCTGACATCTGTTACTGGGTCATTCTATATATGTATACGATGGACCGCGTCATGCACTCCGACGCTCACGAGATAGAGGAGGAGAATCACATTGCTTACTTCCACCTATCGAGCGAGAAGTGTGTCACATTTGGCCCCGCTATACATTATATAGGTGGATTAGCCAGAGATCTGGTCACGAACGCGGTAGTTCCACGCATGTAGTATACATATATGAGGTGCGACTTGTATACCAGGTGAGTTAAGCCGTGACACAAGCGATAAAATTGCTAGCGAGCCTGAGATCATTGGCTGATGTATACTTTAAGCTTCGTTGTACGACATGTCGAGACGCTCCGATCTCCCATAAGTTACTGATCTTAGCTTTAAGTGACTACTGCGACCTATACAATACGCTTATTTATTCGGCTGCGCGAAAAAGTGAAGTTCTATTGCCCACACGAGACGCGTCAGTATTCTGTGCACCTCTCTTGCTGTTCGCGAATCAGGGTTACCGAGTTTGGTAAGAAGCACAGACTCACCCCGACACATAGAAACCTCACGAACAATGCCCGCAGAGAGGTTGATACATTTAAGCGAACCTTTGCCACAAGGCATACACATTGTAAAGGAAGGGGCGTAAAATCATTTCAATAAACAAACGTGTGGACAGTCAAAGTGGACGGACCACGAAAGTTCATAACAACAAGACATTTAGGATGCCGCACGGCATGCAGCCTTGGCACACGTGTATGCACGATGCATACGCTCCATTTTAAAACACACGTAACACGTAAGCGGACTGTTAGCGCTCTTTTTTTATATACTGAACAAGCCTCGAGTGCGGGAGCCGAAACGTCTCGCTTTAAAGTAAACGTGCGTGGTCAGTGGCCATTTTAATTGTACCCATGTCTTTTCCCGACCGGACAATTTCCGGCCCTGCTCTCGACTTCTAATAACCGTGCGTATACTCACGCAGTTGGGCGACTGTCTTTTTGGCGACGAGGGCGTCCTGCCAGGCGGCGTGCGCGGGCTCGGCCAGCGCGAGCACGAGCGCCGCGGCTAGGGCTCCGGCCAGCCGCAGAGGGGAGAGCCACGACGTGGGCCACCGCGGAGGCGGTGAGCAAGCGCCACGGGCCGGTAGCCGCCCCATGGCACACGGCGGGCGCGCCTACAGGCGCACGGCCCGGTGCACGGCGGCCATGTCCCGTTGCGCTACGGCGCCCATCGGTCCTGCACGCACACAAGAAAGATGCGAGTGCACCGTCAGAGGGGGCGCCACAGTCACCAATAACAACACACGCGCTCACTTGACAGCCAAAGCACCGGTCGAGATGAGGTTCCTAGCTGTGTTTGATTCAATACCGTTGCGGCAGGGGCGGCGTCAGGATAGTCTTCACTGGGAGTGGGGGAGGGTGTACCCACGACAAGTGAGTTCGTCCAGGGAGGCAGGATAGGCGGGTAACTCATGCATTCTTTTTAGGGGCGAAGCTCCTTAAAGCGTCACCCGATCGTCCTCTGTAGTAACCACCTCTCTCGGGTATGTGCCACAGGGCGCGGCCGCCGGCTAATCTCGGCAGCCACGCACAGGGGAGTTTACTTCTTGGAATGTCCGCTGGATGGCGGTACTTGTATATAATCAATATATGATGAAAAGATGCGAGATGTTGGTACTTGGAGTGTTCACTAAACGGACGGACATACAAACAGACGCACGGACGGACAGATCGATCTACAGCTAGACAGACGGGCGGATGCACGAACGGACGTACGGACGCTTCACCCCATTCATCATCATTCAGTCCGGGGATATGGTGTGATTTTTTTTTTTACTATGCTTGCACTTTGGGAAGAGGAGGGGCACGTTCCCTGTTAGCGCCACCCTAATTTACAGTATCAATGGGAAAAGGTAAACATAGTAACAATAAGAATCGCAATTTACGTCCCCAAAATCACAATGCGATTAAAAAGAGGGACACCGAGGTGGAGGGCACCGAAAATTTCGACAACCTGGGGTTCCCTAACGTACGCCCAAATCGAAGCGCACGGGCCTCTAGCATTTCAACTCCGTCAAATGGCGACCGCTTTGAGCTGGACTCGACCCCACAAC
This sequence comes from Rhipicephalus microplus, assembly GCF_013339725.1. NCBI lineage: Eukaryota > Metazoa > Arthropoda > Arachnida > Ixodida > Ixodidae > Rhipicephalus > Rhipicephalus microplus. The sequence goes on from NC_051165.1 coordinate 320,767,892, forward strand.
CTTTTTGTCAGTAGCCGAGTGCCCTGTAAGGTATACGTACCACAAGATCACCGCGGCGGCATAGTGTACAAATTATTCGTCATGCCAAGTCAGCGAAGCCCGACGGCGTTCACGAATGCATCGGATATCTAGCTGCGTCCGAAGCACACCGTTTCTTTATTTATTACTTTTTTATGTGCCTTGAACATGACTCACGTCTTCCATAACCGGCACGCGCCGTACTTGCCAAAACAACGGTTCTCGACTCGCGCTATTCGTGGTAATCCGAAGCGAACACAGAGTGAAGAAAAAAATAATATGACACGCAGGACAGGATTCACCACTTCAAATAAATAAATAAATAAATAAATAAATAAATAAATAAATAAATAAATAAAAGTGTCATGGCCAGCGAGTGCATTCTTCAACGCAGCAACGAAATATATACGAGTCCTCAATAAAAACTTAAACTTCAGCACGTTGTCTGCGTAAGAGTCGTACCACTTGCGACTATACTGGTCGGTCGTGCCGGACATTAAATGCGAGCAAAAATTAAGATTCTCGCCGACGCTCACGTGGCGACACCTTTCGACGCCGTCCAAACCGCTTGGCAACCGACACGTGCGCACTATGTACATACAGGTTCAACTCGTTTCGACCGCGTGCGGCAACGGATTAACGGTGCCAGAAAACAACTGGCCTTCTCGCGGATTCTAACGGTCGCTTCGACATCGCCGGGTCGTTTTAATTAGCCCGCTGCACGGACCGGCGGCGAATGACCTTCGCGCAAGTTGTGCGTTGTACGTGGAGCCGACCGGGCAGTGCTGGACGTTGGCTCCCGAGAGCTGCGCCTAGCAACCGTCTTGCCCTACACATTCAAGGCCTTTTCGTGTCCGCGCACTCGCGTGCGTCCAGCGCTATACGCTATCCCGGTAAACTCGGCAAGATAACGTGCAGCAACTTCACGTATAGTCTCGTAACGAACGAACGACCAGTTCAAGTTAGTATATAGAATTATTATTATTATTATTAGTAATAGTAGTAGTATACTTTGGAGTAGTACTAGTGGTAGCAGCATGAAAAATAAATAAAATCGAGGGCAACTTTTTCTCTCTCTATTTTACAGACAGTTTCTCTAGTTATTTTCCACCAACGTTATGTCAAGGAGTACGTTGAATACAAGATCGCAACTATACCATATTTCCTCTCGCACCATCAGCACAGCTAAGCACAGGCTGCAGTCGGCTAAACATAGCCAACCGTTGGCGAAGTGATTCCTAATGTTGGCTGAAAAAATTTCCAAATGAATGTCCATCGATTTCGGCTAATGTTGGCCATCAGCTGTAAACGCAGAAACGTTGTCTTCAATCTTAATCATATCATTAGGTTCTCTACCATTATATCCATGTTATAGCTTTTTTAGCGCGCGCACACACACACAAAAAAGACAAGAAAGCGACAAACGAGCTCAGGTCTCGGGAGGACCATTCTCTCTATCACCCCACCCCCCTTGACCATTTGCAAAACCGGCAAGCGGAAATCAGAGCCGCGAACTCGCGCTGAACAGCTACCGCAGAATGCGGCGGCTTTCGATTCCAAACTGGTTCCCACTTCTCCAAGATCCGTTGCGCTGGCTGGATTGCAAGACAGATTTCGGAGAACTCCGAGCCAATTTGTTTGGCACAAACAAGGAAAGTATAAGGAGACGCCGCGCAGAGGTGTACAACACACGCAGTTGAGCAGCGATGAGGCCGACGCGCTGGTCGATATAAAGAAACGTTAGACGAACTGAACGGCAAGTTTCGAGAAAGAAGGGTGGCGGGGGGGGGGGGCGGACATTTTGCCTGCCCCCGGGGTCGGCACACGACCGAGTCGGTGGCGGGGCCACTTCAACTAATTCCGCCGGGGCCAGCGACGCACGTTCGGGGCCGAGGAGCGGACCGACTGCCGCTCGCCGCAGGAGGGTCCTCTCGAAAAGTTCGGGGTCATTAGCGGTCATTGACAACGAGCGCGCTGCGAGAGAGGTTCGCCCCGGAACGTCCGCCGGCCACCAGGCCGCAGAGAGCGCGGGGCCACCATGCAGCTCGCGCAGGCGCAAACCGGCGCGCTATTCGAACTTGGCGCCGCTCGACGAGCACCAGATCTGATTCGTCCGGAAAGACGTTGACACTCTTCTGGGTTCCACTATGTATACTCCCCAATGAGAGTGTAGTGATTTCGAAAGAGAGTTCTCGTGCTTCCTTTAAGAGGGTCATATATGTGGAAATAACGACTAACAGAAGAGGAGCCAAAAGATTCTCACTCTTTTCTGATATTCTAAGATGGCGCTTCGGCTAAAGCATATATATACCGGGAAATACGAGAGTTGCGAAAGTGTCTATTAGTCGGCGGTGCAACCTCATATTCAGGCCCGGACGAGGCGCACGAAATCTTTCTCAGTTGTCAAAGCCGCGAGGCTCAAAAAAGAACACTTTTTACCGTGCTTAGCTATCGGTCGGTGAAGTGGTAGAACGTCGGAAGTACTGGGTTTGATACCCGATGCCGCTGGGCTTTCATGTAGGGGAAATAAGTAATCCAACCTGCATGGCAATCAGTAGGCGTGGGATAGGGTTCTCATCCCAAGAAGCTGGCCTTTCATTTGTTTATGCCTGTTGAAAGAGTGATCCCATTAGAGTGCCGCAGCTCGATATCCAGGCGTCACCCATTGATTGATTGATTTGTAGGGTTTAACGTGCCAAAACCACCATATGATTATGAGAAACGCCGTAGTGGAGGGCTCCGGAAATTTCGACCACCTGGGGTTCTTTAACGCGCACCTAAATCTGAGTACACGGGCCTATAACATTTCCGCCCCCATCGGAAATGCAACCGCCACAGCCGGGATTTGATCCCGCGACCTGTGGGTCAGCAGCCGAGTACCTTCCACTATAGACCATCGTGGCGGGGCCAGGCGTCGCCCAAATGTATTATCTATAACTGTACGCGATACGTGAACCAGTTCAAGGAACGCCCGGGTAACCAACGTCCCATACACGAATTACTCCGCCTAGAAACATATGGAGCGTGTTACGACCGGCCCTGGGGAGCCAAGCAGGGAGAGTTTGGGGGAGAACCGGTTCTTGACCTGACGGTGTCGTCCACCCCCACCTCCCCATTCGGGTTCCTCCTCGCCGGGAGAGCTCCGTGGTCTGCTGTGCGTTCGTGACCATGTTTGGTAACATTTTAGGGCGCCGTGACCATATATGGACCTCGTGTTGGGATGTGCCACTCCATGTGTTGTGAGGTGTGTTTCCCCCTCTCTCGTGGCCGAGGGGCCGGCGACACCGTATTGGCTGACGATGCGGACAAGGCGCCCAGTGTCAACGGCGCGGCGCTATAAAATGCCGAAGACGTTTTGTATCACACGCACTCTTCTCTCTTTGGGTCAGTTGACCACTTCTCCACATGTAAATAAATCTCTGTTGTTCGTTCGGGCGCTTCTTTCTCGCTGAATTGTTGGACGATGGATCCTGCGACGGGGCCAGCTACCGAAAACGAGACCGGCAGGACCCGGAGTCACAACAACTGGATGGCAGCGGCGGGATGCCGATAACCCCGAAAGCGACCACTGGACGGAGTGAGCCCGAAGTTCAACAACGGGACGACAGGAGAAGGAGGACACGAGCTCATCGACTTCCAGAGAGAATCGAACGGCACTTCTGAGAGGCACGACGCCGGAGACATGACTGCGAACTGGGTGAGTGCCGGCTTTCTCTGTTAAATTTTACCAGGCATTTATTCTATGTGTTAAGTAAAAGCTGGTAGAGAGGGGCTGTCTTGGTCATTGGGTTAACAGGTAACTTGCGTCAGGCAGAAATTGTGTGATAGCTTGGTTAAGCTCTTTCTGTCAGTGGCGTCAAGGTTAACAGTGACAGGGCAGGATTCCGTGTAAGAGCTTTTGAAGCTTTATTTGTAGACTAAGTTAACGGAAAACTTGAGGCAAGGCAGGTATCTAGAGCTGTCGTTGCCGTCAAGGTTAATTAGTTGCAGGACAGGAATCTTTGTGGAACAGAGACAGCGGTACTGGAGGCAGCCATGAATCTGAAATCCCTGCGAAAGTCCATGTTGTTGCTTCTTGCAAGGGAGTTGAATCTGGAGGTGTCGGACTCTCAAAGAAAGCCAGAGCTGATAGAGGCGATTCTCGCATTGGGGGCGGAGGATGACGAGCTGTCAGAATGTGTCGAGGAGATTCAGGAGAGGCAAGCGGCAGAGGCCGAAAGAAAGGCGGCCGCGGCCGAGGCCGAAAGAAAGGCGGCCGAGGCCGAAAGGAAAGCGGCAGAAGCCGAGGCAGATAAGATGCGAAAGCACGAGCTTGAAATGAAGCGCCTCGAGCTAGAGATTAGCCATAATAGTAGAACAGGAGGCAGCGAGGCATCCGGTACAGCAGAGCGGGTCAGGTTCAAAATGACGGACCTAATGAGATCGTACAAGCTAGGGGAGGACATTGGGCTGTTCCTCGTCAACTTTGAGAGAACTTGTGAAAGGCAAGGTTTCAGCCAGGATACATGGCCTCAACGCTTGTTGTCCCTACTTCCGGGGGAGGCCTCAGAAGTAATCGCGCGCCTCACGAAAGAGGAGGCTGACGAGTACAGTGAGGTAAAGTCGAGCCTTCTCAAGAAATACAGGTTGTCAGCGGAAGGTTTCAGACAAAAATTTCGCAACGCCGTAAAAGAGAGCAATGATTCATACCCGGAGTTTGCTTACAAGTTAATGGCCAACATGGGGGAGTGGCTGAAAGAGGCAAAGGCATATGGGAATCATGACAAGGTGCTCGAGTGTATCGGTCTGGAACAATTCTATCAAAGGTTACCAGAAAAGGTGAGGTTCTGGGTGCAGGATAGACCGGACGTGAACACCGTAACAAAAGCCGCAGAGCTCGCTGAAGAATTCGTTACGCGCCGCGCCCTCGGGGCAAACAGCGAGCTTAAAAGGGAAAAATTCCTACTACCGAATAAGGCGCCGTTTAGAAAACAACCGACAAGTCTCGCACAAAAGGGTGAGGAAAACAAGGCATCTAACCATGGGGCGTCGGCAGAAGCAAGCAAAAGGAAATTTGAGGCGAAAAAACCGGCGACTTGTTTCAATTGCCACGAAACAGGGCACTTCGCGAAACATTGCCCGAAAGAAAAGGTGACCTTTTTATCTATAAATGAAGCCGACGAGAACATGAAGTTGTTAGAGCCCTATATGTACGACCTTACCGTGAACGGCAAGCAGTGTCGGGTTCTTAGAGACTCCGCAGCCACTATGGACGTAGTTCATCCGTCTTTTGTTCAGTCCGGACAGTATTCAGGAGACTGTGCCTGGATTAGACAAGCCGTAGAAGCAAACAGTCAGTGCCTTCCCGTAGCTAAAGTTGTCCTTAAAGGCGCATTTGGTACGCTGGAAACGGAAGCCGCGGTATCGCCATATCTACCCCCTCAGTATCCTTACTTATTTTCAAATAAGTCAGATCAAATGCTGAAGGAGAAAGGTCTAACGTTGGGAGAAGGCATAGTGCAGGCACTGACTAGATCAAAGGCACGTGCGCTGGCTGCGAGAGCAACATTCACTGAGGCAAACAAGCCTCAAATCGACAACGGGCCTGGTTGCGAGTTGGACACCACGGAAACAAATCGACTTGTGCGAGAACAGGCTGCAGAAGCCGTAGTCGCGGAGGCAACCATTCCTAAAGGCGACGTTGAACCTCCTCCTGAATTGGGAATTGGAAGGGGTCAATTACGCCTCGTTGACCGAGCAAATAGAAAATGCCGTTGCTCCCAAGCCGATTCCTGGTAGTACAGGGGATAGCACAGAGGGTGACACATTCCAGGTACTAGGAAATACAAAAGAGTTGTGTGTCATGCCAACTTCGGATAATTTCAGTCGGCTGCTGCAGGTGAGTCCCGCTTCATTAATAACCGAACAAAAGGGGGACCCGACGCTTAAGCAATTCCAGGACAGTTCGAAAGAGGGAATCGCCAAACGAAATGTGAGATTCCAAGAGAGGAGCGGCATACTCTATCGAAAATATGTAGATAGGCGAGGAGTAGAGTTTGACCAGGTAGTCGTACCTCAGGGCGTATCGTCAGGATTTGCTTAGTTTGGTGCATGGAGAATCATGGTCAGGCCACTTAGGCGTAAAGAAGACGAAAAATCGTCTCTTACAGGAATACTACTGGCCTGGATGCTTTAAAGATGTAGAGAGGTTTGTAAAATCTTGCGATGTGTGTCAGCGAGTGGGTAAGCCGGGAGATAAGGCGAAATTTCCAATGAAGCTGGTACCCGTAATCACTGAGCCCTTTCGTCGGTTGGTAATTGACACAGTAGGTCCTTTGCCCAAGACAACTTCAGGCTACCGTCACATCCTGACCTTAATCTGCCCAGCTACTAAATTTCCAGAGGCGGTCCCGCTAAAAGAGCTAAGTTCCGTCGAAGTAGTGAACGCACTTCTGTCCGTGTTTGCCCGGGTAGGCTTTCCTGCCGAGATACAATCAGACCAGGGCACCATTTTCACGAGTGCCTTAACGACAACCTTTCTAGAGCGGTGTGGCGTGAAATTATTGCATAGTTCAGTGTACCATCCGCAGTCGAACTCGATAGAAAAGCTTCACTCCGTGATGAAGCGAGTGTTAAGAGCCTTATGTTTTGAACGAAAAACTGACTGGGAAATGTGCTTACCTGCAACGATGTTTGCACTAAGAACTGCAACCACATGAGACAACAGGGTTTACGCCAGCGGAACTTGTTTACGGCCGCAGACTGCGGTCTCCTCTTCGTATGCTGAGAGAGTCGTGGGAAGGTCAGGGTGATGATCCTGTAGTAGTGGAATATGTCCTCACCTTATTGGATCGTCTAACAAAAGCCCAAGAACTGACCGAGAGTGCGATGACCAAAGCACAGCAGAAGGCTAAGATTTACTACGATCGGACCGCTAAAGCACGACACTTTGCTGTAGGAGACAGGGTCATGTTGTTGAGGCCCTCCCAAAAGAATAAGCTTGAAGTGCAATGGAAGTCGTAAGGTACACCAGGTGTATCATAGCAACTTAGTCAAACCCTATAAAGAGAGGGAAGCCATCGTGAACATGACTTTAAATGTTCCGGAAGAGGTTCCGGCAGAAATTCCTGAATTAGCTCCAGAATCGGACGAAGTCCCGATCGAGAAAAGAGTTGAGGATTTAGTGTCAAAGTCACAGCTGACAATAAAGCAGAAGCAGGAATTGCGTGGTCTTTGACCGAGTTTCAGGACAGATTTGTAAGCGAGCCAGGCCGGACATCTGTCCTCACTCATGACATAGAGCTTACCTCGTCGGACCGGCAAGATCTAAGACGTATCGGGTGTCTCCTCGCCGGCTTGAGCTAATAAAAGCAGAGGTTAACAGGATGCTGGAATTGGGCGTGATTGAGCCGTGTGAAAGTGATTACACTTCCCCGTTAATTCTTGTGGAGGTACCCGGCAAAGATCCGCGTCCTTGCGTAGACTATCTTAAGTTAAACCTCATCACCAAGGATCAGACATACCCAATTCCCCACATTGAGGAACGCGTCGAGAGGGTAAGCAGAGCGCAATTTATCTCAACGCTAGACCTAGTGAGAGGATACTGGCAGGTGCCGCTCACCGAGAGGGCGAGCCGGTATGCTGCATTTATTTCACCATTGGGGACATTCCGCCCTAAAGTGTTGAGTTTCGGCCTAAAGAACGCGCCTTACTGTTTTTCCAACTTAATGGATAAGGTTTTGCGTGGTCAAGAGGACTTCGCATTGCCTTACTTGGACGACGTCGCCGTGTTTTCCTCGTCCTGGCCAGAACACTTGACGCATTTGAGAGCAGTACTGACACGCCTACGCGAAGCAGGTTTAACGGTAAAGGCGCCCAAGTGTCAGCTAGCACAAGCAGAGGTACTCTATCTCGGGCATGTTATCGGTCGAGGGCATCGCCGTCCCTCTGAAATGAAAGTGGCAGCTATCCGAGACTTTCCCCAGCCCCGAACGAAAACCGATATTCGGGCTTTTCTTGGAATAGCTGGTTACTATCGTAAGTACATCCCTAGATATTCCGACATTGCCAGCACTCTTACTGACGCGTTGCGCAAGACCGAGCCCCAAATGGTCGACTGGGATGAGGAGAAAGAAAGGCTTTCCGCGTTTTGAAAGCGGCCTTGTCGAGCCAACCTTTGCTTAGTTCACCGGACTACTCGAGGCCTTTCATAGTCCAATGCGACGCTAGTGATAGAGGCATGGGGGCAGTTCTTAGTCAAAGGGATGAGGGGGATCAAGAGCATCCCGTCCTATATGTTAGCCGGAAACTCACCCTTCGCGAGCAGGTTTACAGCGCTAGTGAAAAGGAATGTGCGTGCTTGGTTTGGGGCAGTCCAGAAACTGGCTTGTTATATTGCCGGAAGCAAGTTCATTGTGGAAGTGGACCACTGTCCTCTCACCTGGCTACAGACCATGTCCTCTAAGAACGGCCGCCTGCTGCGTTGGGGCCTCGTTTTGCAACAATATACGTTTGAAATACGCTACAAAAAGGGTGTACTCCATGGCAACGCTGATGGCTCTTAAGTCGATGCCCCTGACGCGAGAGGATTCTCGAGAACTCTGGCATTTTTTTTTCCTGACCTAGACAAGAGCTAGTGATTGTTTTTTTACTCTTTTAGGTGTACTTGTTTGAAAACGTTTGAAGACACGGCTATCCAGGGTTTCGGGTTCGGTGTGCTTCCAGTGTTGTTGTTTTGTGTCACCTTAAAGTGTGAGTAACATTTGAATAAATTGTGTATTTCCTTAATATCAGTTAAGGGGAAAATTGCCTGGTGGAGTTTGGCGGAATTGTCCGGGCGCTCACCGGCTGAGTAGTTGTGCTTTCATGTGCGTATGTGACGTCTGTTGAGCCCTCAATGAAGCAGGTGTTGCCCTCTACTTCATCAAAGAGACGGTTGTCACCAAACCGACTGCCGGCGCTGATCTACTCCGACAGTGGCTCTGCAAACCTCAGCCCATCGAGATCTTCACCCCCCCCCCCCCCCCCCCGCGCGAGAGACTGTTACGACCGGCCCTGGGGAGCCAAGCAGGGAGAGCAAAGATGGAGAACTGGGCTAGTTGGTGAGTCATTCATCGTGGTTAACAGCGCGAAACACCCGGACAGGAGCGATAGAAGGACACGGCAGCGCTGTACCGTGTCCTTCTATCGCTCCTGTCCGGTGGTTTCGCGCTGTTAACCACGATGCAAGCAGGGAGAGTTGGGGGAGAACCGGTTCTTGACCTGACGGTGTCGTCCACCCCCACTCCCCATTCGGGGTTCCCTCCTCGCCGGGAGAGCTACGGGTCTGCTGTGCGTTCGTGACCATATTTGGTAAAATTTGGGGCGCCGGGACCAGATATGGACCTCGTGTTGGGTTGTGCCACTCCTTGTGTCGTGAGAGGTGTTTTCCCCTCCCTCGTGGCCGAGGTGCCGGCGACAACCGTATTGGCTGACGATGCGGACAAGGCGCCCAGTGTCAACGGCGCGGGCGCTATAAAATGCCGAAGACGTTTTGTATCACACGCACTCTTCTTTCTTTGGGTCAGTTGACCACTTCTCCACATGTATATAAATCTCTGTTTGTTCGTTCGGGCGCTTCTTTCTCGCTGAATTGTTGGACGATGGATCCTGCGACGGGGCCAGCTACCCGAAAACGAGACCGGCAGGACCCGGATTCACAACAAGCGTCATTAACAGCAAATTTATAATGAAAAAATGTTCAGAGGCGTGAATAAGGTATCGGCGAATGTCGCGACCAAAGGTAACAAACACACGTGAAAAAGTCAGAAGGATTGACATCGTGCACTGCATGCAGGGAGCACAACACGGTTGACAAACAGGAAGACGTGTCGTATATACGCTCTTATTTGCTGGGGTTTTACGTGCCAAAACAAGACGACGCGATTCCGGAAATTTCAGCCATCTGTGGTTCTTCAGCGTCCTCTGTTCTTGTATACTCGATGTATCACACATGCCCCAACAATTGCAGCTGGCGTTCTAATGCGTTCAGTTGGTTCGGTTCACAAGTACACAGGGCAACAAGTGCCACGCATGGATGCACGCTTGCCCTGTTTGCCCACAGAGTATAGACCACATATATACGAGCGACGCGCCTCCGTGCCCCAGCAGGCGGCGGAAGCAAAGTGCGACGCATCGCGGAACCACGGGGTCACCGAAGAGGAAGCCGAGGGTGCGACCGATGCTGCCACTATCTGCTGCCGGTTACATGTGCGCGTCCCCGATGGGACCGCCCGTCATGCATCGACGGGCAGCGGGGCACAGCAACCGCGCGCAGATGGCACGCCAGTGGAACTCGGGGTCACGCAGGACCCTGCTACTGCTGCTACTGCTTCCCTCTATAACTTCGTATCTTGTTTTATGCTTGTTTCACGCTTTGTAGAGCTCTCCGTGGCGGGACGGGCTGGCATAAACTTTTTTTTAAGCGCGGACAGCCAAGCGGGACGTCGGATGCGACGACGGGCCAATGCCGACGATGGAGGAACGCCCCCTTGTTTGTTATTAATTGCATTTACGTACAGTCCCACGCGGCGATTCCCATGTGACCTTTCGCGCGAGCAAAGGATATGGCGCTGTGAGACGGGCCTGGTACGAACACGATGGCCGCACCCGGTATGGCCTCCGCGATCGAAGATGTGAAACGGTTCTTGCGAAGACTGCACCATCACTGGGACGTTGCAAATTAGGCGAGATCAGAGATGCAGTCACTCCAAGTCATCGCCAGCTCAAATGTGCGCTTTTATAGTATAAAGTGGCTTTTTTGAGAGTCAGAATGGCGTACGCCTGTACAAACCGACGAATAGAGTAATAGCGTTCCTATTCCTAGAAAACTTGACCGTGCTTGATCGAGTAAGAATCGTGCAAGAAGCGCAAGAGAGCACGTTTCAACTTTTATGCGCTACAATTGACTTTCACGAAAAGGGATACTGGTCTCATCAATTAGACAGGCGCGCGAATGGTTTCGGAATGCTCCACTTATACAACGTCACGGCGAAGTGCCTCCCTCGACGCATATTACAATACGAGGGATGCTAAACGTGACTCCAGAGGAGAAGGAAGCCAGAAAATGAAATAATTATGATAAAAAAATAACGATATCAGGATAACAGACCACGAGATCCCGCTTTCGCGAGAACGGTATCATTCAGCCCTGACGTGGATAATTCTTGCCGAGACTGAACTTCGCAAGGCGCACCCCATACACCTTCCCCTCCCCGCGGTATGACTCTCACATAGCACGATGCACGCATCTCCCGACAAGCCACATGAGCAACGTCGATGTGGCACGTCAGCGGCCGAACCACCGCTCCCCGCTACACGCATCGCCTGCTCCCGGGTGGCGCAGGAAGAACGCTTACGTACGACGAAGGAGACAGCACGGCGGCACCGGACAGGAATTAAGACGCGGAACAAGGGGGAGGCAGCCCTGCCTCCTTTGCCTCTGACAGATGAGGACAAAAGGCTCCCACACACGAGAGACCGCCGTCGCGTCAACTTCGAGCACGACACGAAAAGCCGGCCGGCGCGGCCTGTCGTGCAGAAGCGCAACGAGACCGGACAGCCGCGGTGGCGGCACACAAGGAACTGTCGGGCCGCGACGCCTCCTGAAAGGACCGGCTTCCAGTCACGCCGGCGTGGGCACCGTGTATAAGACGCGTGCGAAGGCTACCGACGTGAAGCGTTGGACGTGGCCGCTAGCAACGAGCATTGAACAGAGAGAGAGACAGTAAGGGAGCCGGTCAGCTAGACAGATGGACAGAAGCCGAGCCGGCGGCAGCACGGTTCGGAGGCGCGGTCTCACGGCTCGTTTCACCGCAATTGGATGCATCGTAGCTAAGTGCACACGCGTGCAGTAGGCCGGCGGCCAAGGAAGACGTCCGGCCTACATTGGCAACACGACAAAAACGCGGGGAGTAGTTATAAGAACAAAGGCTGCAGATTCAACCAAACCGAGATTAATGAGAACGCCGAAACAGTAACTGGGTGAGATTCATTATTGCATCTCCAACTACTTGAACATGGGGGGGGGGGGGGGGGGTTGAATGCTACGGGTCGGATGACGCCGATCTAATTACTGCAATAAATAATCCGTAAAGCCGCACGGAATAACTCACGAATATTCTGTACGATGCACATTGCGCCAATGTCGGTGACAGCTACATAATAATGCCTTCTTCATGCCAAGCAAATTTCTGGCGCCTCCCAACAGGCACCTGCGAATGAACCATCCGTGAGTATAGCAACCACTAAACTAAGCACGCATCAGAAGTTACAGCCTAAATTATCACGTAACAGCTGCAATTAATAATATTGCTGCGTGCGCGGCGATGCAAATGAGCCTTATAAAAAGACATCAAAGAAATAAAGCAGCGGGCAAATGTGCTTAGCGGTTAATCCTGCAGCGAAGAAAGCTAATCGGAGGAGCGAGGCAAAGACCTCTCAAGCGCGACGCCCCTATATTCCGCCGGTTCACTGCACGCAACTAATACATATACGGAAACGAAGAACCGTAGACTCGCATGGAGCCGGCAACGCCGAGCGCCGCCAGGCCTCGTGTCACAGTTGGCGCGTGACGCTGCTGTCATGGCGGCGGCATCAGCCCACGATGAGCGCGGCTGCGAACATCACTTCCATGCAGTCGGCTGAGGGGGGGTTTGAGATGCACGGCGCTGCTTTCGCCCACGGCTCTCCTTCCACCCGGAGCCGGTATACGCGGCTATGGCACATGCTTCAAAGTAAAAGATGAAAACACTGCATGGCTTGCGCCTGACACTGCCAGTCCTCCATCCGGGGAAGCGCGCGCCTTCTTGTATCGCATGAGACACGGCACTAATACACACACTGCGCAGTGTCGTGTCGACTCCCGTCATGCGGCGAGCACGGGCAGCCAGCAGTCACGTCTCCGAACCAAACTCGCTCAAGGGACGAACAAGATTATATACGGCGGCCGCTGGACGAGCAATGTAAGCGCGTGCATCGAGAAGCTTTACGAGGCAGTTTGATGCACGTACGCTTATACAAGTGTGCGCGCTGGCGGCCAATGAACGGTCGAAAAAGAAATCAGAAGGCGATCGGAGATTTTTTTTTCCGGCTCCCAGGCTGTCAAAGTGAAGACGCAGCCTTCCTCGCAAGACGTATAGCTCTTTTTTTTTTTCATCCCTTGTTTCTTCCTTCTTTTTTGTATGCATACACAACGTTGTCCTCATTCGCTGCAACGCTCCCTGCTGTTACCTTCTAAATTGCACTCGAAGACGGACCCACTCAGCATTGCGTGTGGGACGCGAGAACCCTCCCTCCCATGTGCATTGAGCTCACGCTGCCTCCTCCCCCACCCACCCACTTTCTTTTTTTTTTTTTGCGTTTCGACAGAAAGAAAGATCTACGAGTTTGTTTCTGTTCCCGTTCCATTCAACCCGGCGGTCAAGGTAATTGGGACGGGGGGGGGGGGATGCGAAGGTCACAAGGCCACACGTGGAGCGGTCGAACGATGACGCGATGACGACCACTCTGACGAGTGTTTTTCGATGTGTTTGGAAGGACATTGCGTGAAGCTGCATGGACAACGTAAGAAGAAAGAAAAACAGTATGCTGACATGGAACGGTACCTTCCCCACTACAAGCATCAGTTGACAACTGTTGCATAGTCTTATTTTCGAACAGGCCATTGTCATGGAAATGATACAAAGCTTGTACACAACACAGGTGCACTGAGTCGTCCACACAGCGCTATGCCACCGACCGATATTTACTGACGTGAAAGGACCCATGTGGCCGCAGACGCTCAGCCCCTAATAACGTGCGTGCGTATATATATATGTACTGTTGAGAAACGGCGGACCGATCCCGCCGAAGCCACCACTGTTGCGAAAGACGGCGACGCCAACACGGCCCCGGAGGCGCCACTGCTTTCAACTCCGCCGGGAAGGTCACCAGCCGTTTGGTAGCGTATGTTTATCAGCTCGCGACTGCTTCTGCGCAGAGCTGATAAGACGAGCGGACGAGACGACGGTGAGTTAAACAAGGTTTATGTACAGCATATATACAGAGGCGTTACAATTTCGGCACTGGGGCCGGCAGAGACTCGAAGAGCCGAGCTCCTCTCTCTAACACATAGGTCAGCCTTTCGCCTAAAACCGCTGATCGCGACACGCCGCAGGGCTTCTTTTATTTACACCCGGCCCAACTAAAATGTCCAATCAGAAGCGCCGCTGGTCTTCAGAGCAGGCTCCTCCAATGGGGTTCGCCGCGCGATGCGTCAGGCCACCAGACATGAGGACGCCGGCTCGCTGTCACGTGCGACGCTGACTCAATGCACGTGGGCCACAGATGCGCCGCGCGTGTTCTCGCCGTGGAGCTGTTCGCGCCCGGCGGGCTGCGGGCTGGCCTTGACCCAGATTGCCTGTTTCAGAGGCACGGACGTTTGATGAGGACTCGCTGGCATAACAGCACCCCCGCCGCCAGACAAGGCACCGGAAAGACGAGCTGCTTCCCCGGGGCTCGGATGTCAGGTGCGCTCGTTCGCCAGGTCCCTCCAGGTTCGCCTCCAGGGCCATGGGGAGAATACAGCTCCAGACTGTTCCGGGAACACATCCCATCATTGACGACGGATCCCCGCTCCACTGGCTTGTCGCCACAACTTGCTGGCCAACTTCGCTCGTCTCTTCTGACCATTTTCGGTTTCAGCACTTGTCGATGGTTCTGCAACTTGCTAAGAACGGTTCGACAACAGACAACACACGACACAAGCAAGTGCCCTCGGTCACCCGACAGAACACCAGACAAAGTATAGTACAACATATACCTATCTACGTGTTTATCGGAATTTTGTTCCCTCTACATCAAGAGGCACATGTGGGACAAAAGACCCCTAAAATGACAACTCAATTTTTTTTTTCCACGTACAACAACGTAACGGATTAGAATACCACATAAAGTTGGCCCCTTGAGATCACTCTGAACGAGAGCGCTCAGCCCAGGTCGTGATGAGGTCAAAATTTTGCCCCGAATCGCCAGCCAGAAACCGAAAGGTTAAGAAGTTACTAGCTGGAACGCACTGCTCAATGCACCTGCATTAGCGTATAGCTTTCTCTTTTTTTTTTTTTAGCGAACGTCAAAGTTGCCCTGCCGGAGTACCACGCTCCATCTCAGTAACCGGTCACTTTTAGGCGACGATACCTATGCGGTACCAAGAGCGGCTCACACTTGCGACGTTCCACAGGAGAACAACGATACGGCTTGCTATGGATTGGCTCCTCACCGCTTAGCTCGATATCGTGTTTGATCACCCTCGTGTCTCCGGGGCGGTCCGAAAACACGTCTTCAAACTCGGAACCAATCTTTCTCAGGTCCTCTTTCTCAGGTCCTCCTTCACTTAAGCTAGGCTCTAGGTTTATCTGCTCCCGGATTACTTTCGATCCCCCTTCGATTACTTCACTAGAACTCAAATTTTCTGCTTCCTCTTCCTCCGAAGCATTCAACAACAGATTTACGATCGCTTGATGTTGAACGTATGGTTTCATCAAGTTGTAAATTTTGTCCGGCCGCCTCCCTAATTTCACTTCATAATTTGTATCGCAAGGCTTCGATAATACTTTGACGGGCCCTTCCCAATCAACCTCAAGCTTGTTCCTTTTGGGTGGCTGCAGCCGCATTACCTGATTATCAACTTCAAAAGCGCGCTTCTTCCCCGATTTCTCGTAGTGCTCCTTCGACAGCACTTTTGCCGCGTTTTTCTGGCTTTCCACGAGCGCTTCAATTTGGCTTTCCACTAGCGCTTCAATCGAGAGACCCTCACTCTGCCCTCGAATGAGCGTCTCTCGACCAACTCTCGGCAGCTCGCTCCAACTTTCCGCTACAGGCGAGAGCGTTGCATCCCTCTCGTTCTGACTCAAAGGCGCCACGTCGTCTCCCCCAGCGCATACCGCGCCGGCCGCTCCCGCGACGGGCCGCTCGCGTGACTGCTCACATGACTCATGCGGAAAATTTCCTTTCTGGGGTTCCGTCGACCCGCCGACAAGGTCACTTGAGAGTTCACCGCATGGAACCAAGTCAAGCTTCCGCGAAAGCTTTCGCGCTTGCGATCGCGTGGGAGCCATGCACGCTAAGTTGGGGAAGAACGATTTGCCCTGCTCCTTGAGAAGCTGCTCCGAGTTGTTGGAGAAAAGATAAGAAAAACGACCATTCAGCGCGGCAGACACAGCTGCTTCGGTGCGAAGCTTACCGAACGGGCCTTCAATGACAACCGTGGCGATTGGTAAGCGAACACTCTGCACCTCGGCGACTTGCCTAATCCACGCGCATTCTCCTGTGAAGTCATCCGGAGACACCAATGAAGGATGGACAACGTCCATGGTTGCCGCTGAGTCTCTAAGTGCTCGGCACGTTTTCTCATTGACCCTAATTTCTTGGAGATACGGCTCCAACAACCGAATGTTTTTTTCTGATTCTCGGATCGTTGCGAAGGCAAACTTTTCCTGACAGTTTCTCGCAATGTGCCCTTCCTTTGTGCAGTTGTAGCAGATTAGCGGCTTCCGTTTGTTTTCCGATTCAAATGCCTGTGTGGTAGAAACCTCACTCGATTTCTCCGCTTCTGCTTGCCCTTCCCCTACACTGTCCTTTGTAAGAGACGGGTCCTTCTTGAAATTACGGTGCGGAGCGGGTTTCCGTTGATCAGGTTTCTTTGAAAAGCCCTCTTTTCTTTCATCCTTTTCAACGCGCACTGCCCTGCTATGCAACTTTCGGCGAGTATAATACTCCTCAGCTAACTCAGCTGCCTTGTTTAACTGTACGTCCCCAAGTCTGTCCTGCAGCCAAAGTTTGACATCCTCCTCGATGCAGCGGTAGAATTGCTCCAATGCAACGCATTCCACCACTTTATCGCGGTCGTCATAAACACCTTCGCCCTTGAGCCATTCAATCAAATCGGCTTTAAGACGAAACGCGAAGTCAATGTGTGACTCATTCCCCTTTTTAGCATACCGGAACCTTTGCCTGAAAGCCTCGGGTGACAACTTATAACGTCTCAAGAGCACTTCCTTAACCTCGTCATAGCTCTCAAACGCTTCCCTCGACAAGCAAGTTATCGCATCGGACACTTCGCCGGGAAGAAGAGCTAGCAGGTTCCGCGCCCAAAGAGACCGCTCCAAAGCATTTCGCTCACAGACGTGTTCAAACTTGACGAGATACTTCGCCATGTCCTCGCCTACTACGAACGGTGGCAGTTGATCCCGAATTCTAATACTGCTGACCTGAATCGTCGGAGAAGCTGCGCTAGGCGCCTGCGAACACTGTAGGATTGCCAATTCTAGTCGTTTCATCTCGAGGCGCTCCTGTCTCTCGGCCTCCTCGCGACGTTCGCGCCTTTCAGCTTCTTCGCGTTCGCGAGCTTCTCGCCTTTCTTCACGTTCGCGAGCTTCGCGCCTTTCTTCACTTTCGCGAGCTTCGCGCCTTTCTTCACGTTCGCGAGCTTCGCGCCTTTCAGCCTCTTCACGAGCTTCTCGCCTTTCAGCCTCCTCACGTTCGCGAGCTTCTACTTCTCGCCTTTCAGCCTCCTCACGGCGTGCTTTAATATCCACCCAGGCCTCATCGACTTCCTCAGCCGACACTCCCTCATCCTTCATGATCTCAAGGATCGCTTGCTTTCGTTTCGCACGGCCCAAAGTAATGCCGAGTTCCTCACAATTTCGATGAGTTCCTTCACTTTAAGGTTCTCCATCGTTCACACTAGCCTCTTGCTGTTTGCCCCTGTTAACAATTTACTTGCCGTACCCACTATAAGTCAACTAGCAAGACGCGCAAGCAACTTTTCACTCTCCCGTGTTTACCCCCTCCGCATTAACTTTGGTTTCAAAGCACTTCGACTTTGCTTGAAACGATCAAAGCTCACTCTAATGCTTCACACAGCCCTTCTCTAAACTACTACAACCTGAGCTAGAGTAGTCTGGTGAACTGAGGGGAAAACATCAGGCACTCACCGCATCGATGTCGCTGACGCCGGCCGATCCCGCAGCTGCCAACCACTGTTGAGAAACGGCCTCCGAATCCCGCCGCTGACCTCCACTGTTGCGAAAGACGGCGACGCCGACGCGGTCCCGGAGGCGCCACTGCTTTCGACTCCGCCGGGAAGGTCACCAGCCGTTTGGTAGCGTATGTTTATCAGCTCGCGACTGCTTCTGCGCAGAGCTGATAAGACGAGCGGACGAGACGACGGTGAGTTAAACAAGGTTTATGTACAGCATATATACAGAGGCGTTACAATTTCGGCACTGGGGCCGGCAGAGACTCGAAGAGCCGAGCTCCTCTCTCTAACACATAGGTCAGCCTTTCGCCTAAAACCGCTGATCGCGACACGCCGCAGGGCTTCTTTTATTTACACCCGGCCCACTAAAATGTCCAATCAGAAGCGCCGCTGGTCTTCAGAGCAGGCTCCTCCAATGGGGTTCGCCGCGCGATGCGTCAGGCCACCAGACATGAGGACGCCGGCTCGCTGTCACGTGCGACGCTGACTCAATGCACGTGGGCCACAGATGCGCCGCGCGTGTTCTCGCCGTGGAGCTGTTCGCGCCCGGCGGGCTGCGGGCTGGCCTTGACCCAGATTGCCTGTTTCAGAGGCACGGACGTTTGACGAGGACTCGCTGGCATAACAGTACCTTCGCCGCGTGTATACGAACTTCAATGATAGATTTCCTTTCAGTCAAGCTCCATATCCAAACGAGCATTCTGTAAGCACTAATGAGCTCGTTGGCTGCGACTGCTGCTACCCTACTTTCTTTGCCTCTGATCCTTTTGCACAGTAAATTAAGTGATTTTTTCATTTAGTCTAGCAAACTTCTGAGGTCCATCACACGCATGCACGAGCTAACTGCACGAAACATTAATTTTGCCGAGATGATCTGTACTTGGAAATACGCAATCGAAGCTACCTTGACGAAGCTAAGGGCTGGGACCCCATTCTTCCTTTTCACCTCTTATCATCAAGAGCACTACAATGTGTGTTCGTCGTTCACAGACAGCCAGAGCGCCTCATGGAAAGCTTATGTTCGAGACTAATAAGCGCACCCGCCACAGACACCAGTCTGCAGCTAAGTCCCGCGCCTGCAGTCGCTGCGTTGGCACTCGGGGTTTTGCGTCATTGTGTAGCTGCCAAATCTGTAGACAACTTTAAATTATACCCTATATCTAACAAAACAAAAACTTTGTTCCTATACCATCTTTGTTTCCTTCTCATACCCCCTCCTCCTAGTACAGAGTAGCAAACCGCAATGGTTGACCTCCTCACCTTTCCCTCAATTTCTATCTTTTTCGCTCTTTCTCTGGAGACTGCGCCCTTGTCTTCCATTTCGTTCTGTGGTCCTCTTTTATTTCCTAGCTACTGTTCATGTGTCTCTTACGTGGCCCCAAATATCGTTGAAGTCGATATCATTGAATAAGCGCCATACGAAGTGAGCCACTTGGCCTCTGCAGCAACACACACGTACGCTATGGGGTATGCGGCCTGACCGTAAGGGCTGGGCGACGTGGGCGCTCGACGGAGGAGACGACACAATAGGAATGCCCTGTCCCGGTCACGTACGCCGCTAAATCTAGGCGCGCGCCCACGGCTACATGCCGCCGCCTACTGCCAATCACGTGGGCCAGCCTTTTTTTTTTTTACGCACGCACCCGGCCATTCGCGAGGGGCACACCTCGTTGGCTCGCCGCCACGAATGCGCTATAGCTCTTTAAGAGAAGTGTTTCTTGAAGAACGAGGTGACGCTATCTTTGCGAGTTTTCCTTTAAAACGTCGGCGTATCACAAGCGGCTCCCGACGCGCGAAAAGTATAGGCTTATGGAGTCCCTTCACGCGCATCTGAAGAAATGACAGTGCCCCGAGAGGGATTATTGCGCCACATACAAAGGACGCAGGAACAAAGGCCTCCGGATACTCTTTCTCTCGCGCTTCTTTTAACGAGACGTCACAAACAAACAAACGTCGTCGGCAGTTCTCTATATACGCCGCTGTTCACTTCGCGGGAGAAAAGCGAGATCGCGGAACGTCGCCTATGAAACAAGCGAACGCGCGCGAGCTCCGGCGAAGCGCTTACTTGACAAACGATGGTACACAATGGCCGAGCATGCGTAGGAAAAAAGTGCTAAATAAAAAAAAAAAAAGATAAAGCCGCGCGACTCAGTGCATACAAAAAAGGAGGAGGGCTGTGACGGTGGCCAAAATGAAAGTAAACTTTACGACAGCCACGAGGTTTAATTTGAAAGTTAAACAATGCACGAATACGGATGACGCTGTTCAGCGACATGGACAGAACTTGCTTTCCTTTTTCTGTTGAAGGGGGGGGGGGGGATTAAACCATATTTGACGAATATTAGTGCGTGCATTTGAATGTGACAGAAACACATGCGACATTGAAAAAATTGGGTCCGATAGGCAGGTGGGGGGAGGAGGGGCAGCTCTTTAGCCTAGCGCCTTTACCCCCTCCCCTCCCCGACTTGCAATGACAGTGACGCCCCCGTGAAGACGCAGCCTGGCGTGATGCTTTTTTCGGTCTTGTTTTTTTCGAGACACCATTCTCTTTCGGGCCCTGTTGTATTAAGGTCGTAAAGAAAGGGAGGTGACCCGTCAATCTTCAGAAGAGCATCGGCAAAGGCGACATTGTTTACGGGCGTGCGACGACGTTTTTTTGTTTAGCAGAGAGAGAGAGAGAGAGCGTCGGCAGCCAGACGCACTGACCGAGACCACGCTCCAGCGACTCGGCCAGCTCTGTCGGCGCAACTTGTCTCCGAAAGGAGGGGGCGCACACAACCGCTGGCTCGAGTCTGGCGCCCGCCGTAGTCGCCTCGCCGCCATGCTCCAGCGGACCGCTTCGTTAGCTATCACAGCGAAGCTACGCCAGCAGCAACCTCCTCCTTTTCGAAGTCGCGCATGCGCGCGTACTCTGCCCGCGCGACCGAGTCGGTGCGCTGCGGAGCAAGCAGAGCAGGTACGGCCCTCTCTGCTGCCGCCGCACAAACGTGACGACGAAGCAGTGGTCGCGCCGTGTGGTGCCTTTCCTATAAACGCTTCGCACGGTCCCCCACTCACGTATACACACGCGCGCTCACAGCACGCTGCCGTTGCAGCAGGCCGTGGCATCAAAACGGCTCTCCGCGGCGTGGGCGACAGTGCATGAGAAGCCAACCACTGACGCCTCCACGCCATCGCGAGGACTACGAAGAAGGGAGTGAACCCGACAGGCTTGGACGCCTCGACGTCGGCCCACACCGCCTCACCGCCCCTCTCCCCCTCATTTCACCCTGTTCGAAAAGAGATCCGACTAGGCCAAGCCTCCGAAGAAAGTCGCCCGGGCGTCGCCTTAGAAGACCTTATAGCTGTTCGCGGAATTGCGTACAACATGAAATATACGCGGGAATAATCCGCCACGTGGCTTCGCCAGCGTGTCCTTCGAAGCTCCTCCGCGCGCTTCTGGGAGGAACCGGGCCCTTTAAGCCGAAATTTCGCGCCATAAATCACTCACTACCAAAAAAAAAAAAAAAAAAAAAACGAGCGAGACTCCAACGCACGCTGCCGCGTACACAACACACGGCCACCTTCTCTACTTCGACACCGACGAGGTCAGAGCCATATAGCTGATCGCGAGCTCACTTAAACCCAGCTACGGCGCTTAAAAGAGCGAGTCTGTGTGTTCATCAAGTGCTCAGGCGAGAAGGTATGGGAGAGAGGGAAGTTGGTGTTCATCACAGACGGGTCGAGGTCAACGTGGGCGCAAAGCGAAGCGACAGGCTCTATATACTTGGCCAAGTGCTTTGTCGCCCAACGAGCGTACGAATGGCATGCACCGTCGAATGCACACACCAATCAGGAGCCGCTATAGACAAGTTAGCTTCCTAGAGAAACGGCCGAGTTTGCCGAGCAAACCCGCCCACGAGCTGCGCCTAAATAGAATCAACCTATATGGCCGCCATGAGGGAATCGTGCCAAGAAGTTCTTCCTTCGCGTGCCTGCCCGCATTATCATCCGCGGTCGGTTTCGCAAGTCACCACGTACTGACTCTCGAAAAAAGGCTCTATACATAAAAAAAGGTCTCTCGTGAATACGTGTGCAGGTGAACATGAGCGTCGGCGGCGCCTCAGTGGCGGCCCTGTATACGATTTCGAGCGCGGTGTGACGGCTGACAAACACCTGCGGGTGTGAATAAGCCTCGGGACGGCGCCATCGCGGTGACGCCATTTCGAGACGATGCGCCCGCCTCTCCGATATCACTTGTACGACTGATGTTTAATACGCGAATGATTGTTTGGACGAGGGCGAGCGAAATTTCAGCCGGCCGATGAACATCTGCCCCTGTGCTGCCACCGCCGCAGCTTTCTGACGTCGTAGTGGGACCGCGATAAAACAAACGCACAATACACGGCAGTTCGTATTTCCCAGTAGGCATGAAGTTAAGTGTTGTACAATCTTCGCAACCAGCACCATACGTTTAAGGTTAACACGGCTTCAGGTCAGAGTTATGGACGCTTTCATTGCGTCGAGAAGCGTCATCTGCGTTTTAGTGTTTGCCAAAGAAGTGCTGTTGGTGTGTCTGAAGTCAACAGACGCCCGAAGAAACCTACTAAATAAATATTTTGTGTACACCAACGAGTCTGTGAGTGTGTGCATTATTAGTTTAGGTTACCTTATTAGTTTAGGTTACCTTATATACCATACTGTTGTCGCCCGGCACCTGGATTAGCAACTTAGACAATCAATGACACAATGACATTGAAAAAAAACTATATATATATATATGTGCTATCACAATGATATACGATGCGGCGTACTTATAAGAGAAGTACGAGTTACTCAAACACATGCAACGTTATCTACACGCGGAGTAGTATAAGGTGTGATACTTCCAAGACATGCGTCATGCGAAACTCCTGACGTCACGTTGGGTGGTGTAACGTTCCACAATGACGAATGAGCTCTTGTTTGACTGAGAGCGCACCGCAGTCGTGCCAGCATTGCTCGACAACAAGCTGGCGGGAAGCCGACGAGAGGCATTGTTTTCGAAAGAATGAAGCTGCCTCCTCTATGACGCCACACACGCTTGCCAGGGTTTCTCGACTGTCACGAATACACGCACGTCACGAACATGCATGACTGGATCTGTGCAAACACGACGCTAATAAGCTGGTTCCTTTCTTCTTTTTTTTTTCACCGAAACGCCCTTGGTCTTCAAGCGCCTTCTAGAGAAGAAAAACGAAAGCGCAGAAGAAAGCGGTACAGCACTGTTTCGTCTTGGTTTCCTCGTCCGCTCAAAAACGCCGCCTGCGCAAAGAAACAGTGAAATACCTGGCTGCGCGTAGGTGTGTAATGGCACGCACGAAAAAGAAACGATACGGCTGAGGACTTACGCTGCAATGCTGCCGTGGCTTGCAGTAACGGTAAAACGCTCCACTCAGTTCCACTCAGTGCACGGGCCAGTGAGAAGCGAAATAAACTAATGTAAAGCGAGCGCCAGCAGCACGTGACACACTATACGAAGAGACAATTAAGCTGTATCACAAGGCAAATCTGGAACGCAACAGAAAGCGGCGACGTGGTTCGTTTCAAGCGCCAACTGACCTTTGTTAGCGCCATTCGCTCACCCCCCCCCCCCCCTCCCCACCCCAGAAAAAAAGGAAGAAAAAGAACTACTGGCCGTAAGAGGACAATGAAAAACAAAAACGCGGCGCTGCAAAACTGCTACAGCGCACAGAGTCCGCTTGACCAGTTACCATTTCTTTTATACAATGCACTTAGTTGTTACCCAGCCACACGTTGTGTAGCCGCACTCATCATACGTGCTCCTCCTGATGGCGCTCATCCACACGCCCAGCCTTAGCCATCATATCATTACTGCACACTTCTTTTACTTGAACGAGGTACATACACCACGGGTTGTAATAATTCTCGCACAAAGAAAGATCTCCGCGTATGCGAAGCACGTTGCAGCTCGCCCGCATAACGACCGGTAGGAAGAAACAAACAAACAAAAATAAAGTACGCGCAATGTAGAGCACGCCCCGGCAATTTTTCGTTTCTGTACAACCACCACAACCATGAGCAACCGCTCTCAATTTACAGGGGCCCCCGATTTCTCCGCAGTACACGGGTAACTGCAATTACTTCGTGGAGGGAACAAAGAAGCAAGCAAACAGCTCGACACAAAGACGACAAAAGTAAGGTGTGTTGTAGCTGTTTTGTTTTGTGGGAGACGCCCTCATCTTCGCCATTTGCGAGCGCGCGTTCCGCACACACCACACCGCACGCGCGCTGCCGGGAGGACTGACAAGTCCCCGAAGTCGTGACGCTCCCCTCCTGCTGTCTCCCGCACGGACCCCAAAGGCGGGCTGCGCACAGCAGGCCGGAGGTCACCGGCAGCAGCAGCACGCGCGGGCACACAACTGCCGCCGTCTCCGTGTTTATGCATGGGCGTACGGACGAGCGTGTGTGTAAACGCCGCGAACAGGACCAGACTGGAGAGGAAGACCCCAGGTGGGAAACAAACCGGTTCGTCCGCCGTTGCCTCGCCGAGAACACAAAGAGGGACGAAACAAGAGCGGCAGACGCTCTTCCTTTTGTTGTTTACTTGCCGTATAATGTGGGGGGGAGGGAGGCGACCCCCCCCCTCCCCTCCTACTGTTGGCTGCTGCCTAATCGTCGCTTACCAACCACACAAGGGCTTCGGTTTGTTTTCACTTTCGTTTCATCGCCGATGCGGCTTTGCTCCTTCGGTAGCTTGAGCGCCGCCCTGTTCGTGATTGTGGCCTTTCTTGGCCGACCCTGCCATGAAAACGGCCCTATGCGCGCTTTTACTTGGGGACTGGCTGGCTGTTTCTCTGCCGTTGCCGAGGGCGTCAAGACATGATCGTGGCAACCAGCGCACATTACCAGCCGTTATTTGTAATTACGACGACGAAATGAACGGCAGACCAAATGGGGGCGCTGCTGATTTGGGTAATCTTTGAATATACACGCCACAAATTCGATCCGCGCGAAACCCCCATTTCACTGCCACCACCACTCACTCCGCTATGCGCATCTACTAGACATGTTTGTCTTTCAGCGAGCGATAAAAAGAAAAGTTAGCGAGTAGATAGCTAGACACAAGAAGCAGTGTGACCCGAGAACAAAAACTATCTGACAAACCCGCAACACAGTGATCTGTGTTTTGGAGGACCAATAAAAGTTTATCCAATCCAATCCAACGTCTATACGGGTCGCCATTATTGCCCGCGACTTCAGATACGATGGGCCGTTGCCCCGTATAGGGTGCAGAGACAGGGACGGGTCGGGGGACAGTAGCAGAAACGGCCGTAGCACGGCTTCCCCGTGGAGTCTGTCACGCACTGGCAACAGACGCCGGACCGCGAGCGCAGAGCAGCAGTACAGAACAAAATAACAAAGAAGGAGAGAGAAAAAATCCGCGGGTCGACTTTCCCGCCGAGCTCATCTGCCCTGCGTCGGAGCACAGCGCACGCTTCGAAGGGGAGGCAGAGAGCGAGAAGACCCGGTGAAGCAGGAGGGAGGAAGAAGCCGATCAACAAGAGCAAGAGACGCGCCGTGCGGAACACTGCGTCTCCCGGTTTCCGAGAACGGGCGCTCCCACAGCTGCTGCCACGAGCGAGCTCTTTTAGCTTTCTTTCCCGACCGGCCATCGCACTGGACCGCGCGCTCCCGCCGTTCACCTGCTGCTGCTGCTCTTCACATCGGATGGACAGAAGGGAAGGAGGCCGCGGCGAAAGGGCGGCAGCGCCGTAAAAGGAGGCGCGCTATCGGGGTGCCTTATCGCGACCGGCAGGTGGACGCCGCTTATATTTGTCTTTCGCGCCCGCGGCTTCCGAAGCAGATAAAAAAAAAAATGCGGACGTGCTAAAGAGAAAGGGGACAAGGAGTGCCTCACCGCTTCGACCCACCGCGAGCGGAGAGAACACGCGCCGCCGGAGCCTGTCACTAATGGGCGCTTCTCTCCCTCTCTTACGCGAACACGTATTGTTTCTGATCGCCGGACATTAAACCTGGCGGCCTCCGTCCGGCTCTTTCTGGGGCGACTACTTTCACGGCGGTGAGAGCGGTGTATATTACGACTTGGCACGACTACGATTGGTGGTAAATTGTCCGCCGTTAAGCTAATGTCCGTCGGCCTTTTGTGAACTATATTTGCTTTACAGGACGCGTTCTAGACGGGACGGGAACAGGTAAAACTGGTCGTTTGTAACCAGTACTGCCGAGACGACGAAGAGAAGAAAAGGAACTCGGAGAGGGTGTACCGGTTGTTGTAGTTACAGTGGAGTAACATATATTCATGCGTGTACTACAGCACAGTAGTGTGTAGTCCCCATGACTAATAAACACCACTGTGAGTGTGGTGAGGCAGATTGTCTAGCCGCTGATGACAAATGCATTCGATGAGCACATAGATGACCGAATAGTCACGCAAAGGAGTTATGGATACCAATTATTTATCAGAATGCATCACTAGCCCAAATAGGGAAAGCGGTTGTGCAACTTATAGGCTACTAAGAATACTAATAAAAAGGCTCCTACGTCCAAACGCGGACAAAACCATGAAGGTATACGAGGCCAGCTTGCACGGTAGGAAGGTTGCTTGAGAATCGACGTCTAATACAGCGACAATTCTTCCACCCTATACGAGAGGGGGGGGGGAAATCAACGCCAACAATAGCACCGTTGTACGCATGACGTTGCTCTTAATGACGGCGACGACCCTTTGGGGCCAACCAACGCGAGTTCATGCAGCTTGGGGGTGCGCCGTTAAAGGGACACTAAAGACAACATTACGTCGATGTTGATTATTGAAATAGCGGTCCAGAAACCTCGTAGTGTTACATTTCTACCAAGGAAGTACTTATTTTGAAATAAAATCACGCTCTAGTGGTCCGCATCAGCTTAGCGCATTTCAAATTACCCGCCTCAAGCAGAACGTCTCACGTCACTGTTGCCGCGCACAACGTTGCCCGGCTTTACTGCGCGGCCACCGACATTAGCAGCAACAACGGTCATTGAAAAATTTGCTGCCATTGGCTCCGATATGGCAGACGTGCTTGATTTCATAGGGAACCGCTGGATGGCACGACCTATCCAGTTTAACCAGGCGAAAATTGAATTCTTTCAACCACTCGCGCCATTTTCAATAACGTCCAGCAGTTCTTATTTCCATGAATGAAACAAACGGACAAGCAGCTTTTTATTAGGTCTCTTGATGCATGGAAGGTCCTTTATTTAGTGTACCTAGTTCAATCACTAGTGTTTAATTGCAGGCTGTAACTCTGACGTCAACGGGATCATTTTGAGAGTGTCCTATTGCGGCGCATGTGTTCTCGTGCATTTACCTTAATTTACCTTAATAAGCAGGGCACTGCTGTTGCCTCGTGAGTCGACGCCGGACTTCGATGAGCATGCGCGCGAAGAGGTCACCGGAAAACAAACCACGAAGGAAGCTTGCGAAGGGACGGACCCTTGCCGCCTCCCGTGCCTTTCCTATACAGTGAATGGAGTACGCGAAGAAGGAGGAGATTGGTAAAAGGCAAGAAGGTGAAACGTGTTGCGCGAATGTCTGCCCATGCAGCTCGCGCCAGAGTCACACCAGAAAGACGAGCGAACGTTCACTTAACGCACCGCGCAAGACGCGTTTCGCCAGGGAAGATATATGACCCGGCTCGGGCACTCGAGCTCTAAACGAGCTCCGCGCAACAGCTTAGCGCCGACGCGCTCGATCCTTCGTCGCCCTCTGCATATTCATCGGCCATGCAAGAGGGAGAGACCGCACACGCTTCAAAGGACCTGGCAGAGTGATGATGCGTGCACCACGTCTATGGAGCGCGTTGCGCCAAGCACCGCTCGTATCGTATGTGTGCCGACACACGCGTACACAACAAATATATACGAAGCTTCTCAAGCGCGCCTGTCTATGTAGAAACGTTCGCTCGCACGTGATCTTCAAGCTGTGCTCAAGTCGCGAATGTTTCGTAAAGATCGCTACTTCTGATCGCTGTGCATAGGGGCGAGTTTTGCGCCGCGTTTCGGCGATCAGAATTTCGAGTTTAGATGTCGATGTCACATATATGTGAAACGACTGCATGCATACGAGACAACTGCTCCACATGTTGCAAAACGAGCTCGTCGTGCAACATGTTGTTCATTGAGCAACAGTCCGTGTCAACGTGTACTTCTGTCTAGTCCACTATATACGATCGTAAAACGGTATAGTGATCGAGCAACGTACACAGTCGCTTGGAACCCGAACCCGACGTGTCTCTTCCTCCTATACAATTTTTGAAGTAAACGCCCCCTCGATTATCTCACACACAGCGTTCGGTCGCGCGTGGTGCGTTACATCTAGTAGTAGTAGTAGTAGTAGTAGTAGTAGTAGTAGTAGTAGTAGTAGTAGTAGTAGTAGTAGTAGTAGTATATAACACATGGAGGATTATGGTGTTGATGATGTGCAGTATATGTACACGATACGATTGCAAACTCGATACCCTCCTCCGGTGTGTCTTGAAGTGCGACTCCAATGCCACACCTCCTATAGTTGTGTTAGTATATTGAAGCAGGCAGCATTAATCTGACAGTTACGGCGAGCGATTGTTCCAAATGTAGCCCCTCTCTCTGCGCATAGGTACCGTTTAAGCGTGCACTGAGCGTGGCATCAGTTCCAGGAACACCAGCAGATTACTTGCCTGCGTAAATGGGAACACACACACACATACCACACGCCACAACTCGGGTCCAAAGCGAGGAACTCGAGCGCATGACAGGGCCCCGTGTTTCGGGCTCACATATTATACTGCCACGCGCGCTTATGTATACCGAAACTCGGCGCAAGTCACGCCGGAATGTATGCATGGGAAGGTTTCCGAATAATACTGATAAGATTGCGTGCACGACGCGAGTTTCTTCGAGTAGCCGGGTGGTTCGACGCATAAAAGCCGACGCGTTTCACGGACAATCAGATTAGCGACGATTATGCACGACGCTACGTTGCATTGAGCGAACCACTTTGTTTCTCTTTTCTTCTTGTTCTTCTTAATTTTTTTTCTGGGCTCAGATACCTAATGAAACGTTTCATCTTTGCCTGCTTGAGTTCGTGTTCCTCACTGTACCGACCACGTGACAGTATACCCACGACGGCAATGTCGCATGGCAGTGTCGCACGGCAATGTCGCGCAAGCCGAACGGCGACTCGCTCCAGCGCCGAACCAGCGCGAACGAGGTCACGATTAATACAGGCGCGGCATCGCGGCCAGCGAGTACCGCGCGTCCCTCGCACGCTCGTTTCATCCATCGACCCGGGAACTGGAGCGCGCAGAGGAGGATTGCAAGCAACGAGGAGCGTCAATGCGCGTGCTCGCGGATTAATCTCGAACAACCGGACGTTAATAGAGAGACTGGCTTTTACAGAACTTCCGCGCGACGCCGTGGAAGCCGTCGTCCCGATATAGAAAAGGAAAGTTTACTGTACGTTACGAGGATATAGAGGAATTAAGACGCGCGTGGGGCCGAGGAAGGGGTCGCCCTAGAACGGCTATGCTTCGTCCGGTCTTGAAGGTGCTCGTATACAACGAAGGCGAAACACGGACCTCGTTTGCAACGTAGACCTTCTAATGGTTCGCCATGATTCGCGCAGTGAGCTGTGCTCCCACAATGCAGCAGTGAGCAGCTATATATATATATGCACTCCTTCCTGTATTTCCATACATGCATCTCTCGACCTGTATCTATAGACACTGAACTATATGAAAGTGGTACAAAAGTACGTGACAAAAATGAGACCTCTAATAAGGGTTATACAAGCGCTTTCGTTTCATTATAACGCACTCCATGTATGAGTACATATTCGTCAAGACCTTGTATGTGCCAACGAATGTAGAGAAACATGGCCCACAATAACTTTAATCTCTGTAGAGAACGACACTGGAAAGTACGCCGTATAGGACGCGCTGTAGGATGCAAACAAAAAGGGAGAGAGGGAGGGAGGGAAAGATCCAGAGATAATATACGTATATTAGAACCCATTACTGGAGAGTGGACGAATGCGTAGTGGGCAATCATCCTATGACACATATACCTTCCTTCGTCCGCATATGACAGATAGCGCCGTCAACCAGGGTCTCCACGTGCGCCCAGTACAGAACAAGCACGCCCTGGCATCATCACACTCTCTCTCTCTCGAGTGACGCAACGGCGGGGAGGGGGGGGGGGGGACACAGACGAGCGGGCCACGCACGCCCATACATACAGCGGCCGTCGGCGAAGGCTTTTCCATCAAGTGGCACGCGACCGTGCCTCCGCCGGCCACGGGACAAGAGAGAGGCCTCAATGACCCAGACGGCATGCTGTATATAGGACGACGAGCCCGGTGTGACATAAATTATACACGAAGGTGACGGCACAATGGGGGCGTTGTCGTAAGCGGCAAACTTGAAAATTTGACACAATAACTGCTTCGAGTGTGCAACTCTCTTCGTTAAGGGTTCTTGAATGTTTTGAAATGCTGGGAAACTATTCGACTGCACCCCTACGAAGACAGTTACACTCTCGAAAGTAGATCTGCTGTATTCAGTTTTAACGTTCATCGCTCACGACAGAGCCTTCATTGTGCCACGGCCGTCAACTTTTGCTGCTCCTCGGTCGTGTCTGTGCATGCTGAACGTCTGTAGCAGAGTCCGGAAATATATACTCTGCTAAACGGACACATTTGCAGCACCCGTTGACACTTGGGCCACAATTATCTATGTATAGTAACAATGTCTGTTGCAGGCGCGTGGGGGTGGCGAACACGCCTGCAAGCCACAAACGTATATATTCAACCTCTGTACAGACGAAAAAAAAAAGGAAGCAGGAAGGTCAGGCGCCACTAAGCATGCGACCTTTCTGCTTCCCAGACTAATTTTTTTTTAACTTTGTTCCTTAGTTCGCGCTAAAATTTATCCCATCGACGTAAACTCGCTTAGCTATAAGATTTTCCTATATAGGCGTAGCGATTTAATCTATCTATCTATCTATCTATCTATCTATCTATCTATCTATCTATCTATCTATCTATCTCTTATCTTATCACACACACACACACACACACACCAACACACACACACACACGCGCGCGCTGCGCGCACACACACACACACACCACACACACACACACAGAGAGAGAGAGAGAGAGAGAGAGAGAGAGAGAGAGAGAGGGAGAGAGAGTAATACACGCTAAGCACGCGCAACGGCGCGGCGAAGGAACGGCGGAATGGGAGCAACTTTTCCTCATATTTGCTTCTCTTTTTGAAACCCTGTCAAGCTCTACATATTTATTTCACGCCTTTCCAACGCGAACATCGCGCCATGCGTGTCCATTGTTTCGCCGTTGCCTGCGTGCGTGTACATGCAGGAGAGCGAGTCGGTTCGCTACAGCACCGAAGCCGCGCCGATGACGCAACGGGCATCCACTTCGCCGCGCTTGGCGCGCCACGACGTCGACGTTACACATACGCCTCCCCCCCTCCCCCCAAGTGACACGAGGCATGCGACGACCGTCGCAGCGACCCCGACGGCGTGACACAGCGTGCGGCACGCAGGCAGTCGACGACGCTGCAGTTGCTGGGCTGCAGTTGCTGTGCCTGCAGCTGCAATGCAATGCAAGCACACGTACAGCACGCGCCAAGTGTTCACCGGAGGTACACCTGTCTTGCCATACTTTGCATAGAATCACATCTACTGATACAGCTGAACGCCACTGCAACGACGAAATCGCCTGTAATTAGGTATACAGTGTCCCTTACGTCACTGCCATATCGTGAGCGTTACAGTGCGCGTGCATTATAACGAATTCATCGGCGTCACAAAGTATTCTGGAGATGCCTATGTATAGCCAGGCCCGTTCTCTTAGCCGGGAGATATGGGGGGGGGGGGGGCGAAATTAGGATCGAGGAGGGTGTTTTACTGAAAATAAATAGTCACATACTAACTTTTCAAGGATTTCAACAGCTGAAGGCCTTCAACAGCTGAAACATTCTTTGTGAAATATGTGTCAGTAGTGTCTCCTACAAGTTGCGCTCGACATAACTTTCATATATACATACATCAGCACACAATGGATGCAATGTATGCTGTATAGAACAAGACCACGTTTCGAAACTCGCCAGCGTGATTACCCGCGCAGTCGCTCGCCAAGAGCGCACGCGTTCTGCAAGGCCCGCGTAACCAGTCGAACGAGTTAACGAACTCGCGCAAGCGCTTATAGGTCTAACGACGCCAAGCACGTGCGACGTAACGCGATTCCTTTAGGAGGACTCGCGACCGACTCACAAAGCTCTCGCACAGCGAGCAGCCGAGCCCGGAACGTAATTACGTGAAGTGTTTCGTCGAGAAAGGCTCCATCCATCAGCAGGAAATGCAAACGGGGAAAGATGCAACAATAGAGGGTCACTTCTTTCGCAAGCTTGCCGACGTAAAGTGGTTTCTGCTACATGGGCTCGTTTCCCCTAGCCTGACTCTATACGCAGTTGTGGACTGGTAATCCACGCTTGTTCTGGATAGATTGTAACAAAAGAATTATGATCAGTGAAAAACAAGAAGCGCTTCAGGCCTTCGTGCCTGTGCGGTTCTTTTGAAGTTCATCTTTAATTAAGTAAGAAATATTTTACTAAAGTGGAAGTCCGTTGCTCATAATGTTGCCTATAACTCTGTTCTCGACTTTGTGCACTATCCATTGTTTCTTTATTTTTAGCCTGTACTTTGCTTCCGAACTGATGCCCCGTAGTTTGTACTCATGTATACCGCACCTCCTTAGACAACGCCTCGGTGAAGTCTGACAGGCATTTGTAAATAAAAATAAATAAAGTAACGACAAGTGTGCGCACCATAGCCTTTGCTCAGTTCTCGTGTATGAATCGGATTTCATAAACTGTTCCACCACTCAATGTGTTCTGTTCTGTTTTAACTGTTTTGCTGTGGAGAGGTTGAAAAAAAAAAAAACCACTCAATGTGAGATGCCCCGCCCCTTCGTTGCGAAGGCAAATGGACTAATTTTCTCTCTTTCCCTTGCAACCAGATTCTCTCTGGGTCACAACACAAAGCGCCCGCAACAGTTGCAAACTGTCACGAGAAAAAGCAATCAAAGAAGCGCTGCACACATACGAGGCAAGCAGCGATTTGCTCGTGCGCTCGTATACAGCCGCAGATCGAAGAATCGCGCGTGCCGAACGGCACGCATTACCGAAAGTGTCCCGATCGTGCATGCACGCGTGAAAATAAAAATGTTTACAAAAATCGAAAGAGAAAAGAACAGAGGCACGAAACACAATCTGAGCCGCATGATGCTTCCCTTGCGCAAGCTTCCTTCGCGCACAGACGCCAGCATGCATGCACAGCCGGCATGCAGCAGTCATCTGGCGCGATCAATTCGCACGCCATACGCGCGAGCAATGCGAGACACGCTGGCGAGGTATTGGGAGCGGGGGAGGAGGTATCGATTAGGCGCCACGACACACACAGCGCGTTTGCCGGCATCGTGTGTCGGTCAGCGTGAGAGAAAACAGTCGCCCCGCAGCGCCGCCCTGCATGCCGCCCATGAGAGAGCCGATACTCGATACGCAACCGCACAGCTGCACACACACGCATGTCTGCATTGGTGGTGCGGCGGCGAAGCGAGAGAACGCGCAGAAACAGCGTCAACGAAGATTCGCACTGAGCCAATCGGCGTTCGCACCATCGCCGGGTGATATAGGAGAGGGACGCCCTCCTGGACTCTGTCAAATTCCGCCACACTGTCAGAATTTCGGGATGGCGGTAATTTATGCCAACGAAAGAAGCCGCAACAGTACGCTGGGCCAATCAGAGTCGATAAGTGGCGGAACTCGACGATGTTTAGAATAGCAACCCGAATGGTCGTACGACTTCTGCCATTCGCGTTTGTGAAATTCCCCTCGGCGTATTCCGACGCTTGCGACGTGGTAGTGGTGGTGGTGGTTAGAATGAAGAGGGAAAAGGCACCTAATTTCTGTCTGCCTTCAGGCGACACGGCGCAGTGCCTTATAGGGGTGGGGGAAAGGAGAGATAAAAAGAATAGAAGGAAAATAGACGAAGAAGTAGACAGGCAAGCGACGGAAAAAAAAAAGGAGATAGGAAAGTGGGGATCCGGTCGAAGCAGTCCAAGGGCGGGGCGCCACAATGCGAGAGCTGCACGGCGTCAGGAGACCGCGGAGGGCGAACCAGTCGGCGGGAGCTACGCTGGCGTCGAAGATCGCGAGGGCACAACCGTCCAGCTTGAAATCCTGCGAGCGAATCTTGCGACGTCTTCATTCGACGAGGTGCTAGCTCTGCGTTCGGCGTCACCCGTATTTCACGCTGATAACAACAATTTATTATTACGAAGCGTATTCCAAAGGCATCCGAGAGCGGGCGCTATATACGCGGTCTGCCGATTTCTGATTCGGGGTCAAGAATGCTATATTCGTATATACGTGCATCCTCATTACCAACGCGCGCTTTTCGCCGACCCGTGGCCCCATTAACACGCCCGCTTCACTCACCTCGTTTCGTTAAGCCGAGGTCAACTGCCCAAAATAAAACGCGAGCGCTCGAGAACGGGGGTGTTGTGGAGGCGAATGGCGCGGCGAATGCAGAGCCGCAGGAAAACAGCAGCGATATACATACACGTCACATGAAGCTTCCCAACAGAGCCGCTGCACACCGATAGCTCAATGAGAGATTTCGTCCAGCTACCATACATCGCGATTGAACGTTAATGTCACCCGCATACCACGCCAGTCAAATGCGTGCGCGTGAAGTTTAACCCAGTTACCATGTAGGTAATTGATGACCGCGCTATCAGAGCCACCGCGGAAGCGCGATCGATAAATTACCCATCGCTGTATATGGCGCTCGCGACTGCGTGTATTATAAATACGTATGTAGGCCGTCGACGCTTAATTAGAGAACCACACGGAAACCTCGGAAGCAACGGGCTTCCGGGGATGCTCTCTCTTTCCACGGACTGCCTTCACCAGGAAATATAATGACCAGCGAACAAATAAATCCATTGCGCACAAAAACCTTTTTTTTTTTATTCATTTTTCGGACAGTACAAAAAGCATTGCCCGCGGTCAGGACAAAGGGAGGTGGTAAGCCCCCTGACATGCTCTGCTGATACGCACAGAGGCTAAAGCGGGGATCAAATAAGCAGATTCAGTCGCTGTTACATACAGATTCCCCAAAAGCGAAATACCCGGGCGGCGCAGTACACACAACGCCGATCTTCTCGACAGGCCACGCCCTTATACGTTGATCGAAAGGGATTACGCCTACGTGAAAACGATTCGTTGTTCGCTCCTCTTTTGAAGCCCACAGCATTTGAGTTCCCGCGAACGCGACCTTACGCAACGAGCAAATTGAGGCGATCGCGCGTCTCGCTAATTGAGACGACGAAAAAAGGAGCCCGTACACGACGACTGCAGCCAGCCGCGGGCCGACGCAGAAAAAAAAAAAAAAGTGGAGCAAGGCCCCGAAGCAAGCGCGTACAAACACACAAGGCGGCGTCGTCAAGCGCGTTTCCTGGTTGTGTATAACAGCAACGCGCGCGCTTCACACAAGGCGACGAGCGCGCCCTGACCTCGCTGCTTCCTGGATGAGGAGCGGCACGAGAAGACGAACTAGCAAAGCCTCTCGGGAGTGCGACGCGGCGCGAATAACGCTCGCCTCGATGAGATGAGACTCCCCGAGACGAGACAGGCCCTGCATGCGCGAAGAGCGTCGTGTCGCTCCGGGAAGCTCGTCGGTCGGCGCGGCGAACCAGCATGCCGCGTTTAGAACACGTAGTATATATATATACGCACACACGCTATAGACTACACGCTGCTTCGTGCAGTAGACGTCGGTGGTGATCACGCAGCCACTCGGGAAAAGCTACACAAGCAACCACGGTGGCGGATCGAAGGGGTTGGTCGGTCGCTGCTTGCCACGCTCGCTCGCGCTGCTACTCAAGGAAAGACAGCCATGAGAAGCACGACGCGCGCAGGTCGATTGGTGTGTGTATGCGTGCCGATGATGGATCGAACGGAGCCGTACACACGTCTGCGCGTCACCTTCGAGCACGCGAACGAAGCCGAACTAACACCACCTCCCCCCCGCTCTTCTAATATAGAAAAAAAAAAAAAGACACGCGAGAATCCAGGCAACCACATAATTGCTTCTCGCTTCTGAAACACCCCAGAGACGTATTTCCCAACGGCATGCCAAGCGCGACGCAGTTAGGGGTGCGAACAAGTGCGAACGAATATACGAACGAATATACTTTCCGAAACAATAACGACCCCAGCTGCATGGAAGCCAGCAATTGGGAAGAGACAGGCAGGCCTTTGGCACCAAGCAGCATTTCGAGCTCTCGAAAGAGCTAATGCATATTATATTGCTTAAGAAACAAAGTTCAGCGTACTTCTGAACTATTCTGGTACATATCACAATGCGCAGCGCTTGCAGTTCATCCCTTCCGCAAATGTCAAAACGACTTCGTTTTAATTGGCTGTGCAGCTCGTGCCAGCCAGTGAAGCGTTTGTTTGCAAGAGATGTTGCGGGACCTTCGATGTGAAAGGTTCGTTCTCCTGCCCTTTCCATCCTCTCTTTTTACATTTCGTAACGTATAAGCTGCCCGAACAGCCTGCCTTCAATGGCGTAAGATCAAGCTACGCAGCACTGGCATTGCGCTTGGAGGGTTCCGAGCATGCCGACGTCAACGCAAAACCGTGTTAACGCAGAATCACACGGCAGTCACAACACGGTGGTCGATCAAAGCTTGTGCGTTGCGGACGGGGCTGCCAACTTTCGGGTTAGTACGAACTGAGCTAGATATAAGTGCCTGTCTGAAAGAATGATCTCAGAATACGCTTGGCGGTGACAATGACCTTTTTGAGAACCTGCATACTGAAAAACAAGCTGAAAAAAAAAAAGTGTATACTTTGCACGGAAGGCACCATGCTGGAGAGACAGTGGAGCTGATGGGCCCGTAGAGGTATATAGCCCCGGCTATTGTTGTTTTGATAACATCTGCAAAATTTCTCCACTTCTTTCCATCTTTCTTTGTTTTTTTTTCTCTCTCTTTTTTTCTATTCTATGCACATGTCTTTTTTCTCTATATATATTTATATTTATTACTTCTTCCTTTTTCCCTGTATTCGTTGTCTGGCAGGTCAGAGTAATTGCATCTCACTCCGGAGAAAGCGGCACACGTGTTCTAGGAGCGCAGCAGAAGACGACGACGATGAAGAAGGCAGCTTAGAGACCACGTGCCGGCTCATTACGACAACAATTCTCTGTTCGCGGCTGGACAAACGACGGCATAACGGCTCAGCTATTAAGAACTGGACAGTCGCGTCTGCCGTATACCACTGACCACTATGTCACCTGTCAGATGTCGGCGTACACACTCTACCGGCGAGGCGATCCCCTCAACCAGACGAACAAAATAGCTCGAAACTGTTCTCTCATCTTGAGGCATGAAGGCTCCGCGAAATTCAATACGCGGGGCGAAGGCGACGAAACTGCAGCAGACACCTTTCACTCTGACCAGAACCCAAGAACCGGAAGGGACGGAACGAACATAAAATAAAGAGTCGAAATAAATAAATAAAGACTGGAGACGCGCGCGACCTCAAGGCTCGAGCTTTACGCCACACGCGCGAGAAGGGTCGCCAGACACACGGAGCGAAGCCACGCAACTTCGTGCGGGCGCGCACGTGCCCTGCGTATCGCAAGAAAGCGCGCACTTCTGAATGGGAGCCGGTGCGTGCCCTGAATAGGGAGCGCTCGCCGGAGTCTTGACCCCGTATACCTCGGCGACACGGAGGACGCGGCGAGCGGGCGCGAAGGGGGGAGACCGGGGGACACCGGATGGTGCGCCGTGGAGCGGTGCACGATGCGACGCAACAAAGAAGCACTGACCCTCCTGCTCGTGCACAACAATGGCGCCCGTGCCAAGGAAGGTTATCGAGAGACGACGGCGACATCTGCGCGATCCCTCCTTCCGCTCGCTGCGGAAGCACGCTTCCGCCCGCCGGTGCAGCTGCCGTCCCTTCGTCGGTCCACTAGGCGCACGGTTCAGAGAGAGGGGACAGGCGCTGAACCCTCTGTTGGTTGCTTATACAGTACACCGCGCAACACACGGAGGTAGCATGAGGAGCGGGGGGGGGGGGGGGGGCAGTGCGCTTTAAAGCCCGTCAAGTAGCGCCACGCGCTTTAAACACACGGGCGGCTGCTTCGCACCATCTGGCGGACGACGCCCGTACGTCGCACGCACCTGGCGCCTCAGGCAGCGCAAGGTTTCGAAGGAAAGGCGGCACTGCGCTGCAGAGGTGACTCTGCGAGTACTGCTGCTGCCGCATGCTGCTCATCTAGCTCTGCAGGCGGCGGGTGACGTAAACGCGCGAGGCCAGTGTCGCCGGTCAGGGACGAGCGAAACGCGCAGACGACGCAGAGCCGCCACTACGGTTTTGCGCGTGAGAGGGAAATTGCTGGGTGGGTTGAAATGGGAAAATAAATAAATGAATAAATAAATAAATACCGATAGAAAAATCAGCCCCCCTTCCATTCGAGAAAAAAAAAAAAAACGTCCTCGTTCGGTTTACGGTCATTGCAAACTCTTTGCATCCAGGCTGGCCAGTGTTTCTGCGAGTCTGCTATAGGCGGTTGCAGTGCGACGTACTGGCACAACCGGTTCCGCAGATCGACCGACAGGAGCGTCGCTCGTTGTTATTACGAATGCACCGCACTTACAGTATAGATGGACGAACAACGCGGCATTGTGTTGGCAATAATATAAGCGTAAAACGACGTAAATCCAGACTGAAGCGGCCGGGAGAGGGCCCCGTCCGGATAATCCGCGCGCAAGGAAAGGGAGCTGACGCCAAAGCCTCGTTTTCTGCGGCCGTCCGCGCGCAAGAAAAGGATGATCCGCAGTCGGGACCAACGTTAGTTCTAGAAACGTTGGTGGGGGGGACGACGGCTGTTCTCCGAGTGCGCGCCACCCTTCGTTGTTCAGATGAGCCGCGTTCTGTCGGCCACTTCGGGAGGGGGGTCACGAATGATAAAACGATTCGAGGGGCTCGGCAAAGCAGCGTCATAGGGCGGCAACCGTAGAAGGCAGCGTGCACGCGCGTACTTTGCACGCGTCCGGAGCGCATCAAAGAAAAGTGGAGCGCTCAGCCGCTGCACTGCACGACCGGGTACACGCCCAGAGACGAGCCGCTTTACCAGCTTCACGCTCGCGTTTCCGTGTAAGAAACGCGAGCACCACGTTTCACGAGATCTCCGCGATCGTTGTCAGTTCCGGTCATGATGAGCCGCCATAGGAGTATGCTGCTGTCACTGCGGAAGGAGCTAAACAACGGAGCGGGCTGGGCATTGAAAACAAGTCTCTTTCCGAGGTCCCCAGAAGACGCCACGCACCTGTCTACGAGTCACAGCGCCGAAACGCCCCGCGGTATACGGTAACCTCGCTAAGGCAGTACCACGTTTGTAAGCAGTTCCCGTCGTCAGAAAATAGGAAAAAAAACGATCCCCTTTCCCTCACGGATGAGACGGCAGACTGGCTGACGTACACTGTTGCTGCTTCTGCGCAGCATGCATGTAGTAGTAGCCAGAGGCTTCGCCCTTTCGGCGTCGGTCATGCGTGCGCTTCGCTGGAGACGACGGTCTCGCTTCCTCCACCCATCAACCCCTGCGCGGCGCCAGTGACCGCTCAGGCGTGACTTCCTGATCGCTGCTCTCCCCGGCGGCCGCCACGGAGATCGTCTAAACCCTCGAGAGTCACATTCGTGCACACCGGTTTCTCGAAATGAACGAGGTGGCGGCCACTGCTACTGCACTTCTCGCTTTCGCACCTGCTGCTGCCTTGGAGACGATGTTGCAGGAAGTCGCATACATAGCGGCCGCGTGAAGGGCAGCGAGAAGAGATACGAGGAGTGAAAGGGCGGGGGATGTGTATCGAAGGAGCCAGCCGGCGGGGCTGAATCAGCTTCCATCCAACATTGAACGGCCGGACCAAATCAACGTTCTATAACTTGATAATATTCTATAGAGCCGCGTAGCCTAGTGCTATCTATATACACCGGATTTTGCAGGGCGCTTAACGAAGAAAGAGGGAAATAAAGGTGGTTAAAGATAAGGCAATATCCGCCACGTTACCCCCTGCGGAACAGACGATATCCAAAGAGAGTAAATTAACAAAGAGGGATTAAACAGAGTAAAGACTAATGCACACTATCGGAATATTAACAACTTGACCAGTTACGCGAAGCGATTTGTCCCCGCAAGTCTTTTTTGACCTGTATGTTTTTATTTATTGTGAAAGCTGATGTGCAAGAGAATAAGTGGGAAAAGTTTAAGAGATATCAAAAATACTTTTATTAAATCGTCGTCAGAAGTTTCCATGGCATGCTTTTTTTCGTGAAGTTAGTGCGATTATACAGTTTTAATGACGAGTGTTATTACTATAAGCTTTGGCAATTTTATAAATAAGCATGCCGAGAAAGTAGTGCAGAATTTTCACCACTGTGTAAAAGTCCACTGTGAAATAAAAGCCTGAAATCTAGGCATATAATTTTTTTCTGGGACAATTCTGAGATTCTTCAAAATAAAAATACTTGAACTACCCATAGAAGCGAAAAGTAACTAATGGGACATTTAGCTAAACAAGTTTGAGGTACGTAGCTGTAACTTATTTTGCGTAATTCATCACCAAAGTCGTAAGAAAACAACAGAGCAGGTAAGCGTGGCACTCCACCTCTTCGTCATTATTGATTTGCTGTGCTTCAAAACATTTTTTTCCGGGAAAACGAACTGCGGATCTCTTCTTTCCAATGATCGGGCAACAATACACAAAACTTCGAAAGAAATTTACGAGGTCGACCAGCCATGCTTTGTTCGATATTACGTGGAATCGCCCAACTCTACTTTGGCGTGCTTGCAAAGCGTGCCTTACGAGGTAACAAACTGCTTCCTTTTCATATAAGCTCCCCGTCGATTATGCAACGGCGATGCCGATGCAACAGAATAAAGATGCAGAAAAGTACACAAAAAATAATACAGATCGCCACAGGAATTTTGCACCCCCGGACTGCAACCCGCTTGAGGCATTTGCGTTGCGCTGTGCATCCGTTACAATATATATATATATATATATATATATATATATATATATATATATATATATATATATATATATATATATATATATATATATATATATATATATATATATATATATATATATATATATATATATATAGAAACAATTCTCACGCATATAGCCTCGAGCAAAGGCAATAGGGCCAGCGCACATGACGAGCGAACACGCACAGAAACAATGGCCACACGTCCCTCATATGTACGTGTCAGCAGTTTGACGAGTATACCTGCTGCGACAAGGCCATTGTCCGGCCGGTTTCTGCGGTCGGTCGGGACATTATTTCCTTGCTGCTCGCTATGTGTGCATATACGAAGCATTATTAGCTTCGGACTCTCTCTTTCGAATGCGGGTGCCACGCACACAAACCGACGTCAGGGCGGCGTAAGGCGCGCGAATCCTTTTTCCCCGCACAGCGCTTCTGAGAGACGGGCGATTCACTCGCACAAAGTGCTCGCGTGATATACCCTAACACTCGACGATAATGCACTGGTACATGCACCGCGTCGCGCTCGCTCGTATATCTAGCGCATGTGCAATGCAAACCGGCGCCGAATTCGCGTCCCGTTGTTTCTTGTTCGGCTATATGCACTATTACGGTTGAGCCCAGTTGCACTAACCCTGTAGCCAGTGGCGTAGCCAGGTAGTGGCCCACCATATGACCCCCCCTTCCCTCCACCAACTTTTCTTTTTGCTATTGCATATACAACGCCAAGCGACAACTGTAGCACGTCTGTATATAGATATCGTATCGGCGACACGAATCGAAAGAAGTGGACCTGGGATGGCCCTATAACGCGTATAGAATAGACAGCCAGCGGACAGTAAGAGACATAGCATGGTTACCAATAGATGGGAAACGCAGTCGAGGGAGACCGATAGCTGGCTGCCGCGACGAAATTAAGAACTCCGCAGGAATAAAATGGAATCAGCTGGTACAGCATAGAATAAACTGGAGATCGTTGGGCAGTGGAATAAAACAGGCCGAGAATGAGCACGCGAACGAGCACACTGAAAAATCCCATTTCTTTCATTCCCGTAGAGAAAGAGGGGTACTCGAAGATAAATCTGAGCGCCTAAAGTTCTGTTGCACGCAACGGTGCAAGCTTTTCTTTCTTTGAATTTTGAGCAAGCATATACGCAACGGCTGCGGCCAGGAATTAAACCGGCGACCTCGCTATGAGCAGCAGAACCATGCGAGCATTGCGTCGCCGCGACGGCTCCCCAGAAGACACGAAGCAGACGAACCGAAACGAGACCGACGAGAGATGTTGCAGGAGCGCCACGAAATAGCGAGAGAAAGAGAGAGAGCGTCTGCTCGAGTTTCTTCTGCGCGTCATCTGGGCACAACCACGCGTATATTATATTATACGCGTGTACTCCTGCATCATCTCGCAGGCGACAAAAACAAAACCGTCCTCGCAAGAATTATGTTCCACAAAGCCGCCGTCGTCCACGTCGCCACGAAAAGAGAGATGTCACGGCGCGAAAATAAAGTGAGTAAAGAAAAGGAGGGGGAAGAGGTCGCTCGTGAGGATAGCCGCGGGACGTAAGACACCTCTGAGTGTGCGCTCACTCACACACAGCACGCAAGACCGGCAAGCCACGTGACATTTTCGCGGCCGCCGTGCGTCACGACGAAAGCGACGTGAAAGAACAAAACGAACGCCGCGCAGCGTCGCAGACGCTTGGAAGATGAGAAGAGGGAGAAGGAGAGAGTGGGGGGAGGGGGGGTCTCTCGCAGAAGAAGCGCAGGAGGAGCTCGAGAAGAAACAGTACGCTGAATGGAGCAGTATACACGTGCCACACGCGCAAGCGCGTCTCTCAGAGGCAGCTGCTGCGCGAGTTTGTGTTTGCGTTGCGGGAGGGACTGAAGCGTCGATAACGGTAGTAAGTCATCCCCCCACCCCCCCCGTCCCACCTCTGGAGACGACCCCCTCACAACCCTCAGAGACGAGAGCGTGCAAGGAAAGATGATTCGGGGACCAGGAGGCACGGCAGGCGACCGTGGACGACTTTTCCCGTTCCCCCCGCAACGCGACGGAGAGAGACGAGCTAAAAGGAGAAGACGGGCTGCTGCCACTAAAATGAAACAGCGCAACAAATATAGAACAGAAAGGAAACCGGTGGCACGGGGGAGCCACGCAGTCTAGGAAAAAAAAAAAACAAGAAACCGGGGACCGGCGTTCGTCCGGGAGGAGACAGCTTGCGTAAGGATTTGTTGACTCGACTCCAAGCGACGTCCTGCGCCCTACAGTAGTATATGCGGGCAACCCGCGGCACTCCCCGTCGCTTCTCACAGACTGGGCGGTACGTGCAGTCCACTGCAACGCGCATGCATACGCAACTGCTGCTGGTGTTAATTAAGAATGACCAACACTGTGTGCACGTGACCGCGGGAGTAGTGTTACGCAAGTCCGCTAGGTTTCACGCGGTCTGCACGACTACACCGCACACGACGACGAGTCAGCGGGAAAGGCTGAAGCCGGTAGATTCTTGTGAATGCGTTAACATTACCTTCAACCACCGTCACTTGATCACCAACACATGGACAACAGCGGCTGGTATTGGCCAACACTGGTCAGTGCAGCAGCCTATTATTACTCAGAGCTGGTCCTGCGCGCGTAAATACGGTATGCGCTTTACGTAACAGCCTTCAACCTTAATCGCACGCTTATTGTGGGCGCCAATTAGTAACGCATTAGCTGTTTACACATGCTCCTAACCATCTCGTCGTCTGGTCATCCCATTCATCGTTGTCGTTTGAGGGGTTTCCTCTTGCGTGTTATCTACGCGTTGGGCGTGGTCGCCTCCCCGCGTCTTCGCGGTCCCAGTAAAAATCGCATTTACAGCAGCGTCACACGTGGTAGAGACGCTGGGTAAAAAAAAAAAAACATTTGCCTTCTTACTTTTCTACTTCTTATACTAACGCATGAACAAAATTTTCTATAAGAGTTTCACTAAAGCCCGTAGTTCCGCAATTAGTCACTTTTCACTCGCACTGCCCCACGCGAACATGGATTGGATCGATGAGAACACAACGGGAATTTCGCACGTCATCGCAAGCAGTGCGCGCACCGTCCAAGTGTCGCAGAGATCGCGCGATCGAATCGACATCACGCGCTGCCAGCACTGCGCCGTCGACGCGAAGCAGCTGTGCCATCACTTCGTATTCAAGTGTGCATGGGTGCGAAAAGCCGGTACGTTTAGAATAATTAGCCGAATAGTATGTACAATACAACCTGTTCTTTAACTGGCGAATATACGAGCCACTGTGCGTGAAGCGCGGACATTTGAAATCGCCAACAGAGCGAGGACAAACGCGAAATTCAACTGACTCATCGTTCATCCCGAACAAGCCACCTGAACGCAGTTATTGCACCCCGTACATACACGCACCACTACATTCCATCAGTCATTCTTCGTCAGAACTGCCCGAGACTGGAATGGCCTTCCAAAAGATGCTGCACTTGTCCGTGACGCAACACGCTTCCGATATACTATC
This sequence comes from Rhipicephalus microplus, assembly GCF_013339725.1. Taxonomy (NCBI): domain Eukaryota; kingdom Metazoa; phylum Arthropoda; class Arachnida; order Ixodida; family Ixodidae; genus Rhipicephalus; species Rhipicephalus microplus. The sequence continues at coordinate 320,812,634 of NC_051165.1, forward strand.
GGACATACGTGAATTGATGACTTTGGACTTGCCTTTGTGAAATGGAGTCTTATTTTTATTGCCGTCATTTGTGTCTGCATTTTGTATTTTAGCCTTATTGATGTTTATTGTTATATTGTTTATCGTTTTCTCTTCACTTACGATACCCACCCCTCATGTAATGTCCCTCGGGACCCTTGAGGTACCAATAAATAAATAAATAAAAATAAATAAATAAATAAATAAATAAATAAATAAAATCGAAGTACACGGATAAGAAGCGTGCGCACAGGTTCACGTTGCATTTCCCTTCCAAAGACTGCTTACTTCCCACTTTTTTTTTTACTTCCAGAAGAACGTCATTTCACTTCACTTTCACTTTGGCAATAAGTGCGAAGCTTTTCTTTCGGACTTCACCAGTGTGTTGTGAAGGGGAGACTCATTGACAGGTTTCACAAGCTGCCATGTCCAACTCCAACAGCTCGCTGACGCGCGACGCAGAGCACATCTGCAGCTGTTCACTATAGAGCATAGAGTTCCCTATCAATACACTATAGAGGATAACCTGGCGCTAGTGCCCATGGGAGCTGCAACGCACGGCACTTCGTGCAGCATGGGAATGATGGGTAGCACACTAACTTGTCTAATCTTTGTACTTTCGGTTTCGTTTGGCTTCGCGCGGCACTTAGCCGCTTTCTCACGAGACGACAATCGGCGGTTGCACTTCCCCACCTTTAACATTTCAGGCTCACCAATTCAAATCAGCCCTCGAAGTTCACAACGATTCGTCTTTTTTTCTCGAAACAAACAAACAAAAAAACACAGCGATAAACAAGGCCGCGAGTGCGTTCTAAGCCCACGATCACAAAGACGAGGCAAATCCACGCACTATCTATCATTTCTATAATGGCTGAACGATTGCAGCGCCTGAGTCCACTCTAGTTAACTAAATTTGAGGAAACTCTATGGTAGAGCACACAGTTGAGCGCAGGGCTGCAGCAACGCAACTGCTTTGCGTCGCAAACGCCGCCCTCACCACGAACAACGGTCACGAGAACGAGGAGAGGACCGAGGCATGAATGGACGTTACTGCGTCCGACAAAAAAAAAAAAAAAAGACCTCTCGGTGGCGCGGACACGGCATAATTCGATTGTGCGCGTGCGCGGAAGGAAGAACAATGACCAAGCCGACGAAGGCCCCTGGAGATTATCCTGGCGGATGAGTCAGCGGAAGATGACGCAATATGAGTCGCGTGAACGCAAAGAGGGAGAGGTTGGTTAGCCGGGAAAGGTAGAGAGAGAGAGAGACATCACGTTTTCAGCCCGACAATCGCATGGTGTGTCACGCGGAGATGGCTGTTCTTTAATGAAAGACAAACAGAAATGGTACGGAGGTTCAATTGAGATGGGGAAAGGGAATAAACGTTGCATAATGAACTCGGACTTTGTGCTGTTAACGACTTTTCCTAAGGAATCAGTAGCGTATTTTCGCCAAGTTTTTACACAGAAGCTGTTTCAGTCTACCTGGTGTCGTCGTCGTCGTCGTCGTCGTCGTCGTAGTAGTAGTAGTAGTAGTAGTAGTAGTAGTATATAGTGAAACGCAGGTCATGTGACCAGAGGAGGAAGGCAGGCGAACAAGGAAATAAAACAAAATGACGATGTTGACGCTAAATGTTGATCACACCCGAGATTATGATGATGATTATCATACACGTGATCCCGCTAGCCAGTCACATACTCTCGTGCTTACAGCGTCACTCTCTGACACTTTTCACGGCGTGGAGTTGGCTGCATTATCCACCCCCCCCCCCCCTTTCTCCCTCTCTCTCTCTATCAGCGACCTGCACACATGCGTGGATCAACTGCAAACCACCCAGCTCGAGCAGTGCTATCAATTCGCACGACTGCCAACAGTTTTAAAATGGACGCCTAGAGTATTTAGCCCTTAGCCACATAGTTATAGATGGAAGAACAAGACCTTCTAAACCATGATGGAGTGAAAAAGTGTCTAATATCGTGTGCCAAATCTCACTCAACCCAGCTAGCTATATAAGCTTTCACTCGACTTCTATCTTTATCTGTCCCCGAAGAAGGGCGTGTCCTGCTAATAAAGTGCACGGCGGCTTTGCCAAACGACGCCGCCTCGCTATAAGGACAGTGCAACAAGCGCTCTGGTTATGCCTCGGCGGCTAACTGGTTCGATTCGCCGGCACCCTTGATTCACGACGCTGAATGCACACTCAGCGGAGCGTCGATATGCGCGCAGAGTCCCCAATTTCGCTCAATTGAATAAATAGAAATAACAGGTGTTGATACACGGACTGGCGCGAGCGACTCGTATATGTCGCCAGTCGCGTCTATCCAGCCACTGGTGATGCGGCATATATGGTTCAAGCTAAACCAGTTCGACGTTGGGCTCTACGAATAGGCAGATGATATCGGGCGTATCTTGCCTTCTCTAGACATATATACCACACGCTACATAGTGCCAGTCAGTTAGCGCCTCGCCTATAGCTTTTGCGGAGGCCGTTTAAAGGCATATACGTAAACGAACTCTACCTGTGCGGCGATGCGACCCCGTAGTGGTATGTGTGGACGTTTGCTAGGGGAAGGGGGAAGCTCGTTTGGGGCCACTATCGCAGAGGGGACGACGTTTGGCACGCGCTCCACAGAATAGACGGCCCAGTCCACCACCAACCGTCGTGCGCAGCACTCACCCCCGCATCGAGCGTGCACGCACACATGCGTTTCCCGATTCATTTCTGGCTGCAATCCCTTTCTCTCACTCATTTTATCTTCGCCCTTCTGTTCTCCACAACTGTAGCGAGCCACCGGGAAGGGAGGGAGAGGGTAAAAAGAGTACAGAATACCACCTACACGCGCGACAAATCATGCCTGTCCGTAAAACACCGCGTGCGCGCGCTAAAAGCGGACGCATCGTCGGGCGTAACAATCGGCTCTTGTTTCTCTTCGCAAGGCGTGCACATACATCTATCTATATTTCTCGTTTCAATAACATCGAACGCATTTCGGGCCTTGTTATCAGCGCGCGCGAAAGGAGGACGCCAAGCAGGGAGAGTATACACACGCATTCACAACAGAGTCAGCACGGACGGCGGCTTGCCGGACATTGCTGGCATTTATGCATTCCAGCGAGCCGGTACACACGCGCGAGAGTGTCTCCTCCACACAGCACTCATTCCCTGGCGCATAGGGGTGAAGGAGGGAGGGGCGGGGAAGGAGACCCTTCCATTGCCATGACCCCCCCCCTATACCAACGTTGGGCGACAAGAACGCTGTGCCGGTGGCAGCGTCAGGGCGCGGTTCGATCTAGTCACTCGCCCTCTCCTACATCCGCAGGAGCGTGCGAAGCGGTCCTTTTTCTCGATCACGTTTCTCGCTTTCATTTATTTCTATCCTTTGTTTATCTCGCTTCTCTGCACTCCGTTCCTCTGTCTGTGCGCACTTCTTTTTGTGTGTATATATATCGAAGCCCCCCGGAATCCGACGAGCTGCAGGCGGCCCGCATAGGCTGCAGTCGGGCTGCTCGCTCCCCCGTGAGTGTGCTGCGCGCGCACGGAAGTGGAGCAGGGACGCGGAGAGCGATTTCGATCCTCCTCCTCCTCCTCCGCAGCAGCGACAAAGAAAAAAAAAAAGAAAAACATCGGACCCCCCTCGGTGCCTCGCCCGCTCAGTCAACACGCGGGCGCGAGGCATCGCGGCACAACGTATATCGCCACTTCATTAAACAAAAGGCGCCTCCTCCAAAAGCGGCGGATTGGGCCGATAAAGAAAGAAGCGCCGCTCTCTCACGCAGATGCGCGGCGCGACAGTCGCGTTATCTGTGTGCCCGCCTTCGATGCCTAACGTATGCGGACGTCGCGGTGTCATTAAGTAACAGAACGGATGAGGTCAAGAGGACAGATAACCCTGGGACATTTTGCAGGCTGTACGGTATATAGTATATACGTAAAACCGCAGTCGCCTGTACAGTCGATAAATCAGAAGCATAGGACACACGAAGTCTTGAATCGAGAGAGATGCTTACATTTTTTGAGCCTTCGGGCGTTCCAAAGCCCCGAGGACTGGAACGGGCTGCATCGTTTGTATTTGCTGTGATGCCTGTTGGTGCGGGGCTCTACGTCAGTGCACAGTTAAATATCGCCCGGAATATTGATGCACGCATACGCATATCCGATACAACTCAACTTGCGAAACTGCGTCGTCCCGCGAGCGCGCTCTTTAAATGCTAAAGCTCAGGTTTCTTCGTGCTTCGCGATTGACGCACAACTATTGTTTCGTTAAAAGCCGCTTTAAATGTTGATTGATTGATATGTATGATGTTTATTCACAATCGAAAACGTATAACTTTGATTTATCAAGTGGTTGAATGGGAAGGGGCGATGAAAAGGCAACTGAATGCCTGGCAGAACACCGACCCCTGCCTTGGCCACAATAATGCACAACACTCTGTATATATATTGAAGGCGAGCCTCAAGGTCAAATGCAGCGGCGGTTATTAATCGCACGCGCAATCGAGACCGGACTCGTTGCCGTAGGGGGCCGCTTTGTACACAATGCAACACTCGATGCCCACGGGAAGCTCAAGAGCGCCGCAAGGCAGCGGGGCGGGGGCCTCCGAGAAAACATTAAACCCATTCATTAATCGCCCCCGGTTTTCAACGACGCTTAAAGCGGCGCTCGCCAGTCGAGCCGTTCGTAATCAGGCGAGGAGGATCGGGAACGGCCCGGGCTTCGCGGCATTCCGTGGCCTATGGAGCACAGTTGTTAAGGTGAAGGGCCAGCCCACACACAGTTTAGCCCGCCCTGCATACATGTTTGCGAGATGCCCACGTATACGCGATTACCTGGTACCCGCAGCCGGGAGGCAATCGAGAATCATTGGCTTACAGGCTAAGCGCGATCGTACTAGCGAATCTGAATCGGTACTAAACCGATGCAGAATCGATCCCAGCAATAGGCATCCTGTTAGGTGCTCCCGATGTATACAGGGTATCCCTGCATCGTGCGTAAGGAGTGTAGGAGTAGGCGGGGAATCAGTAATAAAAAACGGGACCACGCGTGCACAGTTACACGGAAGGCCTTCGCGCCGCACAATCAAGGACGAACCAACAAGGCGGGGAGAGGCGAGACCATCCGGCTGACCGTTTCCTATACGTATACTCGCGAGTATAATTGCAGGAAGCCGCAAGCCATTCGGGCAGTTTTGGAGCCGCAATAGAGACGCGTAATTGCACGAATTAGGAGGCGTAAGGCGCCGGACCGACCACCGGACACCGCAGCGGTCGTCGTGAGATGCGGCCCACCACCCTCCCCCTGCCCACTATGACCCTCTCCAGCCCTCTCGTTTGGCAACAGTGTGCATGCCAGCAACGGGGGAAGCGAACAAGCATAAATAACCTTGAATGAGAAACGAAGCGATCTCCGTCATCGCGTATCGCCTTCTGATATCCTCTCGTTCTCAGGCGCCTTATCTCTCGCCGCCTGCTTAATTTACAAGTACACGCACTCGTCAAAGTTCTCTAGAGATACCATTCGGCCCGCTGTGAAGCCGAAGGACGCGCTCTGATTTTCGCGAGGCATACATCCGGCCGACCAACGACAGCACGCGTATCAACAGAACGAATTATTCGTGACGATGATTTGTTTATTCAGGGTGATAAACGAGACAACGCTGTTCTTCGATATAGCGCTTATCTCACCTGCAGCGAGACCGACACTCGTTTTTATCTCGGTGTATACCGCACCCGCCTAACACAATTTCGAGCACCCGGAGCTCTCAACTGAAGTGTCGCGCCTCCCTTAATTTCTCTCGGTATGTATATACAAACAACACCGACAGAGAAAGCGCCGCAAAACATCGTAAGTGCAGCGTCCTGAGAACTTAGTTTAGGTTTTCTTTATACTGTTCGTTTTTTTTTTTTGGTATGCGTTAGAAGGATAAAGCAATCGAGTTATCGGCACACATCAACAATAACCTTTCTTTACAAGGTCGAACTATTCATGCGCAAGGAAACCCACCTCACACTGTGGTAACGAGATACATTCCTATAGCACTGAGGTAAAGAGAGAAAGAGGAGAAATCAAGGAAAACTTTTGATTTCTTTATCCTACACTAGGGAGAAAAGGAAGATACGAAAAGGGGGGAGAAAGCAATGGGCATTATGCATGTCCACCAGAAAGAGGGTCATCTCTAGTCACTTGAGTGTTTTGGGCATTGCCTGTGAGGAGTCGACAAAACATTAGAACATCATAGGAAATGAGACGCACGGAAGATGGGGGAGGCGTATGGCGGTAGGGGGTACGGCCGAACCGTATAAATGCCGACAAGAAACGAAGCTTGTTCGTTGGCGTAACCACCGCGCATGTGCGCGTATACAATCCAAGATTCAGCGCTGACAAGACGGACCCCGAGGACATTACCATATCGCCAAAAAAACATTGCGACAACGTTGACCAAGCGAATAAAGAGGGAAAGCTGCGGGTGGAATAAGGCCCCCGCGGGTATCAGCGATGCATTACTGCAAATTACGGCGCAGCAGCGCGACGAACAGACGTACAGCTCTGCCTGATGCGGCCGACAACGCATTCTACGGCACGCAGATACGTACGCACCCGCGCGCGCATAAACGTCCGTAACAACCACCACGGCCTCTTCGGAAGGGGAACCATTCCGGCGTCGCCTTCCGTAACAGCTCTCGCTCAATGCCACACCAAGAAATGGTCTCGCCATTATCATGCCATACCTATACCTCACGGACAAAACGGTCCTCATCGCCAAGGCGTTCGCAGCAGACGACGGTCCAAGGCATAGCGAAATATCTTTACGCAATACGAAACAAGAACAAAAAAATCTAATCGAACGAAAGCGGCATCGGCGAAAACCAAAACAAGCAAAATGGAGGAGCGAAGAAAGGAGTCGGAGGCTGGTTCAGCAGCGCGTGGGGCGCGCGCGCCGATAGCCATCGCGTTTGGGATGGCCGCGTAATGGGCATCGCCAAGGGCCTTTCTCGCCCGACGCATTTTCCTTCCGCCGCGGCCAACGAAAGAAAGATGGGGGGAGATGAAGAAAGCGCTTTGCTCCCGCGTGGGTCATTAAATGCGCCGTTCCGACTGTGCCGCCGCGACGTCGAGAAGGCATCCACAACTTCCTTTCGCCTTCTTATTTATTTCGCTCGCCGGCTGGGAACGCCAGAAGGCTCGGCGCCGCCGACGCCGCGCCAGCCAACGACGGAGAGGAGGAAAGGGCGCAGCAGCCTCCATCCACTTCCAAAGCTGCTGCCACCACTGCGACGACGGCAGTGCTTCCGCTGCTCGCGGCGGATAAAACGCACGCTCTTTCTCTGTCTTTATAACTACATGGGCTTCCCTGCCCCATCGACCGATGCGGCGCGGAGCACTGGGCGGCATAGCAGCCGCCGCTGCGGGCATTTTCCAGTGCTCCCCATCTTTCTTCTGCCTTCTTCAAATCTTCTCCGGCCATTTAGCCTCGTCGACGGACCGCGTAAGACTTCTCTAATGCAGTCCTTCCCCCCCGACTTCAACGCACCACCACCCCTTACACTATTTCACCACGGACCTTTAGGAGGGAACTCGCTTTAATCTCTTTCTGCGACCGCTCGAATACTTTGATATTAAACGCCGAAAAAGAAGAAGCAGAAAGTGATCCCAAAGCGACACCTTGGGGACGCAAGATCGAAAGGGATGCGGGAGAACGCCTGGGTTCTCGAATAGCTTTGCTACTGCTGGCGATTTTTGGACAACCACATAGTCTCCTTAGAACGAACAGGAAGTGACGGGGCCGAGGGCTCTCTTCTCATTTATCGAAGTTAACCTAAATGCAACGAAGCTTCACGCACACCAAAAAACCGTGCTAAAGGGTCCACGTACATAGATTCAGGAGCACGTTAAAGCACGACCCCTAGTGGTCGAAATTTCCGGAGCCCAATTCACTACGGCGTCCCTCATAACCATACCACGTGACTTTGGGACGTAAACCCTTAACCGTATTTAAAGGAAGAAGCCGACAAGGAAGGTGCGCGGAAAAGCGCTGTCATTCAGTAAAGTTTCGATGAACGCGCCTTTACTTCTTAGGTGAATCGACATAATCGCAGGTAAGCCATGGCCCGACTTAAGATAGCGCTTCGAGAAAATTTAGTTTGTGAAACTAATCTTTCCCCCCTCTCCTTTCTTGTAAAGGGAAGAAGAATCGTTAGTCACACGATGATGGAAAACGAAACTATCACAGCGTACGCATCCTGTTGACTCTATACGGGAGAGCACTGACGGTTTAAGAGCGGCCCATTTTCTACAACTCGTACCGCAATTATCAGGAAGTTAAGGGTTTTCTGATAATTACCGGGCCTTGCACGTACGCGCTCGCCCATGGCGACTGCTTCGCAATTACGCGCACAGCGGTGTTACAGAAGTTTTCATTTCGGGCTCCCGCCATGCTCTCTCGAAGCAAAAAAAAAAAAAAAAAAGAGAGACAAAAATGGAAGCAAGTACGAAAACAAAGCAGAGAGAAATACGACATTACATCCAACATCTCGCCGGCGTGGATACAGTTAATTTCTTCAACTTACGCGATAGCATAGCGACAAACGCAAATGACAACTTCACGAATGATTTCACAGCCTTTCCTATATAGCACTTATAGGTTCTTGTGAGAGAACGGTCGAGAAAGTTTTCGGGGTCACTAAAACGCGTTTGCTTTCGGAACAAAGCGAAATCTACGATTGCCATTAAAGATTTAACGTCACAAATACTGTACCCCCCGTCTCCCTCCCTTAATAATGGGGAAATGAAAGCCGGGCGTGAACGTCTGTGGAAATTCTGTTCATATTCCCCGGCCTTCCCACTCTCTCAAGCTCTGCGACCTCGGCTTTTTGAAATATCGCGAAATGTTTGTCATTCAACAGTCACTTCTCAAAACGTACAGACATGCTTACGTATACACAGAGAAACGCAGCAACTCCTTCGAAAAGCGTAGTAAATAACGGGAGGACCGCATACAGAAGCACCGAAGCATCCGACTCACCGAATTTCACGAACGGGCACAGATTCTGTTCGCAGGGGCCTCTGCCGAACGAAATTAAGAAGCGACTGCAGATGGCCGAGGTCGAAGGCCCGCCTTCAAACTCAATGTCTTTGGCTTATCACTTAACAACCACGATACAAACTAATAAACCCGACACGGCATTCTCCCGGCCCCTATAGGCGCAGCAGTGAACAATTATCTCCTCGAAGCGTTTCCTTTGCCACTGACAACAAGGACGAGGAATCAATTATATTTGCCGCGGCAAATCTCGGGCATAAATCGCCACAAAGAGGCGCCGCAGTACAGGGAGATAGATACAAGGCACGCGCAGGCCCCCTTATTTGTCATGTATAGCCGCCACAATTTCCCGTACTACATTCCCGCCACGCCGTATACATATCGACAGCATACACACATCGAGCCAGATAACGTCGAAGTGGAAGATATGTCGGGACGAGTTTGAGGCTTCGCCTCGAAACGGGAGTGCTTGTTCGCCGAACGAAAAGCGAACGACGTGACGATACACGCGCAGAGCGAACGAGTGCCTCGCAAGGGGGCGCAACAAGCATTCGGGGACCGGCAGATGCGTGATGGATAAACGCATGATGGATGACACTTGCGACCGAGCGACAGCACTCGCGGGGCCGACTCGAGCAGAGGGATTTGTTGTTCCGACGCACGCGATACACTCCCTCCACTACGAATTCGTGTCCTTGTTGCTGCTGCCAGTCGTCATTTTTTTTTGTCTTTTCCTAGAGTAAGCAACAAACCCCCGGCGTCACAGCGTGGATAAGAACAAGGACCGTCCCGCGGCAAATCGCTAAAACAGCTCCCCCGGAATCGGTGCCCCTTTTCCCGAATATGAGCGAGGAGACGTATACGAGGAAAAGCGAAAAATTGATCGCCCCGCGTGGCATGCCAAAGAACACGGGGAAGATAGAAGAATCGATCGATCGAGGGGCAAATAAAAATATGGAGAGATAACACGCGGCGGCGTAATACCACGACATATTTATCTCTCGACTCGTAATTGGCCCCCTCCGACAGCCGGAATTCATATACAGGGGCCGTTGCTCCGGCGGAATGCGCGTTCCGTTAGTTGCGCAATGGTCGACGAGGCACTCAGATATACATTTATACTATTTTAAGACGGGAACCGTATGCGAGCGCGTATAGACCGCATTCACACTAAGCTGCAGCAAACGCGGGCAGTGGATATAGACGTGACCGGGCAGCGGCAACGGTTGGAAAGGCGACATACAGCGATCGGGGAAAGTCTGCAGGAGTCGATTGAGGGCCGGAAATGGGCGCCCCAAATCGCCTCCCCGCGGCCCCTTGTCAGAGGCGCGTTTCCTTTTAAGAACCGAGCGTGCCTCCATCTGCGTAAGAGATTCCATGTGTCGACGGCGATGGGCGGCCATCGGGAGTGTTTACGAGGCACTTGCGGAAGTTTGGGCGAGTCTCAAGAGATGGGAGAGAGGGTCGTTCTCGGTATAACCGATCGACCACAGGTGAGATAGCATAGACCACTGCTACTCGCGCATGAATGAGCGAAAAGAAACAGCGAACAGCACCGAATAGAAACCACGGCAATCCTCCCCTGCCACTCTTTCATTCATGGCGCTTGCTTGCGGAATGTCAGGCAGCTTAGCGCAGAAATGCAAAACAAAAGAATAGAAAAAAAAGTTAAGGCTACGTATTAGAGACATTTACGAGTTTCGCTAGACTCTTTCTCGGCTACGCACTACTATAGTAGCTTATAGTATTCGCGTCTCTACGGCTCCCGAAAAGGCCCGCTAACTGCGCCTTCTAGCGGGGATCCCGCAGCTTGACGGAGATACGACTCTCCGCAGCGGCAGCAGCGAGCAAACGACGACGCCAGCAAAAAAGAAAGTCTCGCGACAGCGAAGCGGCTGGGAAGCGCAGATGCGGAAAAGAGGGGCGCGACCCCCGAATCCACGCATGCTACGCCACGTGTGTGGCTGGCAGGCTGGCTGCTGCTTTCAGCAGCCGAGCCGAATGCACCAGTGCCAGTTGTCAGCACAATACGGAGCCATCCATCAGCGACGGCCAAGCAAGCACTCAAGGACGCCGCTCCCGGCGGCGGCATGCAGCATCTCTTTTAGTCATCTCCTTTCCTACTCCGTTTAACTTCTTTCGACCCCTCGTACTACAGGCACCGGGCGTACGCCTTTGACCGGACGGAGTCGGCCCCCGAGAGCTGTTGACATCTGTTTTCCGTTCGCTTACGGGGCGGCCGTAATTCACGGCCGAAGGAGGGAGGCTTCACCGATGAGAGAAACGGGGTCGTTGACCCTGCTCGCGTGCCGCGCACGCGACCGCTGGAAAGATCAAAGGGGTTACGACAACCCGCGCCCTGGCTTCGCGAAGCCGGCCGGCTGCGAGTCACGGCACAAAACGTCGTATATACGATGACGCGACGGAACGGCCGAACTGCAAAGCAGGCTTCGTTTCGGGCCCCGGGGCACCTGGAAGATCTTCATCAGCGGAGCCAAGAATAGAGCGGCCAGACTTATACGCAATTTGCTAATGGTGAATGCCCAATGGTTGGTTTACAATAGCCCTTGATGCACTCAGGAGGGGAAGATAATACAGTGCGCCACACTCTCGGTTGACGATGCCATGGACCGGCCGTCTCTATTTACTGACGGTCAATGGCCAACGTTTGTTTCGAAGCAGCCAGCAATGTGCTCTGGAGCTGATGGTGGGGTTCGCCAGCCTGGCTAGAATGCCGCCTTAGATAACTGAGAGTATACAGTGGCTATAGGCAGTACCCCGCCCCTTCGCCTTGAAGTGTACGGAGCTAATTGCTTCACATGCATCATCTAAGCAGACATTAATTATACACGTGGTATCATCCGACGAGAGAGAAGTCCGTAAAGAATGCTCCTTAAGTGGCCTATAGCACCATCAAACTGCAACCTGCGAAACTCCCAAACGAACAACGTACGCGACTTCGCCACAGGCGGCACACGTTTATGACTTGCACAAGTGTACTTTGACATTTGACGGGCGCTTGATAGACACTGCTGGACCTGGCTTTTTCCAGCACCAACCGTGACAGCCCTTTCGGGACAAGTTTCCTCGTGTTACACGATTCCTCAAGCTTACTGAACTGCAAGGAATGTCACTGCCGTGCTTTTTAGGAGGGTGATGCCCATCAAGCTTTTCGTGGAACAGCGCATGCAAGCCTAGACAGCTATTCAGGAAACAAACAGCGCAGAGAAGACGACGATGTATGTACATATACACGGAAATTACGCACGCAGTACACGTATGTGTCGTTTCCGCATGTATATACTTTCGTGTTCCCTATTTATGAGCTTTAGTTACACGTAGGAACACATTAGGCTAAATTAGCACTCTGGCTGGCACATGACGTTCGTGCAGTCATTCTGCGCAGCCTCGTTCTCGATTTCCACCAGGGTTGCCTGCCTGCACGCAAGATCTCCGTTGACGTGGGCGCGCACCAGTAAAGGATGTGGCTGTTGAACTGGAAACGAGACCATGTGCGGACCTTTGCGCGGACAGAATCGGGGGGGCAAACGATGGAATCGCACGGCGACTGCGTGCCGCGCTTCGGCGGACCCCACCCACATGTCCCGTACGGGACGACATAGCACGGGCCGATCGCTTCTCGGCGTATATGCTCTATAACTCCATACTGCACACGTACTAGGTGTCTCCGTGACCAGAAGAAGACTACGACGAGGTAGGGAAGGGGCGTGACCAATAATACGAGCCCGGAGATGAGAAACGGCTGTCAGACGTCATGGGATCGGAAATCGGGCGCGGAAATGAGTCGTGACGCGGGGGAACTTTTTTTTATCATTATTATTTTGTTTATCCCTGAGTGCTTCCGCACACGCCATTCTCGACGACACACGAACTGACTGACTGACTGACTCACTGACTCGGAGCGACATCAGCAACTGCTGCGTGGCACAGATAATCGACGTCCTGCCCGGCAAACGCTGTATAAGCAATTAAAGAGAACGTCGAAGGGCGGCCGAAAATGCCGATACTCTTCAAGGGCGTCACGTTCGTGATTCACATCCGAGCACTCGGCGTATTGAGCGCCATGATGTCGCGTATCTTCAACTCGCGTGACACGTGCACGCAACCATGTATACAGGCTTTGTGCACAGTATACAACATGATTGATATGTGGGGTTTAACGTCCCAAAACCACTATATGATTATGAGAGACGCCGTAGTGGAGGGCTCCGGAAATTTAGACCACCTGGGGTTCTTTAACGTGCACCCAAATCTGAGCACACGGGCCTACAACAGTTCCGCCTCCATCGGAAATGCAGCCGCCGCAGCCGGGATTCGAACCCGCGCCCTGCGGGTCAGCAGCCGAGTACCTTAGCCACTAGACCACCGCGGCGGGGCCACAGTATACAACAATAGCGCCGCGCGGGTGCGTTCGATTACCTAACTTGAGAGGGTTAATGCAGGTAGGCCGGTGCATGTAAAGGGGCAGTATTTCGAGGACCCACGCTATGGGTAGCGAGGACGTACATGAAATGTGATGGTCGGCGTAAACGAAAGTGTTTTGCGCCGACCGTATATAACGACGCCGCCTCATGATGCGATTTTGGCATGACATATCGCCAGAATTTTCGAAGCCATAATGCAGTTATTGTGACGTCACTGTGGCATCGCAATATGACGTCAAATGATGGCGTCATGAGATGTCATCGTCGCACGGTCATGGTTGGGCCGATCCTGGAGGCACCCCATATACGTCTGAACGTCGTAGAGAGTACGTTATGTGTACGCTGTCATTGTTACACGGTGCTACGTCTATGTGTAGGGTAAAACGTAGGCTAAATACAAGAAGTTGTGTACGGTAAAGTAAGGTAATTTTGACCTTGGCGTATAGGGTACTTACCGAAAATTGGTTGCCAACACTGTCTATATATGTCCCGGGAAAAAAAAATGCGAGCCCAAGTTACAATTTTTTTTTTCTGCGACCACTGCGGAACTTGCTTGCAGACCAGTCAGCGAGAAAACAGTATAATTTAGCGCGAATAAATAAACAAAGGCGGACAAGAAAAAGCGCACGTCGCATGGCTGGCCGTGCCCCAGCACATCCATTTGTGCGAAAGAAAATAAGTACACGACAGTTTGACAAAACCACTCCTTTCATTGAATTGCCCCTCGGGTCAATGTACGATCGACGGTAATACATATAGAAAGTAACAACGCAGCATAGATCACCGTCGAGCGAACTCACACCGCTTGTGTTTTCTCTCGACTAGCTCATCACACCGCGCGCGAGCCGTGTATAGAAGCTAAACTTTCGCAAACTTCAGCTGACAGAAGTAAGTAAGGCAGAGAAGAATATATAGAACTTAAAGAGAAGATAAAAGAGCTAGCCCGAATAATTCATGGCCTCATCGTCTCCAGCTTCCCCCCCTCCCCTTTTTATTTTTTCAAAGCTGTCATCATTTCGCAAAGATTGAACACCCACCGAGAATATAAAAAAAAAGAAACGAGGAAGATAGTGAAGTCGTTTACCCCGTAATTACAGCTCACAAACATACATCTCGCACGGTTTGCGACCATTTCCGAGCAAGTCCGCGCGCGACTCAACAAACGAAAGAGATGATCAACCATGCCGGGGAAACGTAGCGAGATAACCTGCAGGGAAGGTATATACTGGGGCGGTGGAGGGAGCGGCCTTGCGCAACGCGACGAATTACGAAACTATACGCGAGAAACGGCCCGAAATGAATTCTCCCACGCGACGCTTGAGCAACAACGTGCGCGTCCGCTCCACAGGCCCTGATTGCAGCGGACGTAACGAAACGGCGACGATCAACGTTTGCTGCGGGATTCGATAGAGGGCGGTGTAAAGCTGTGCGCACTGCACGATGAAAGGATAAATTGACACATCTCTCTCTCTCTCTTTCACTCTCTTTCTTCTAGTTTCGTGCTGAAATAGACGTGTAAACCACGTCTGCACAATGAACACCCAACGAACGTCTGCGGGCGAAGTTAAAGCAAAAATATAAACATAAAAAACTGGAAGCGAGACGGTTGCAAGTGGAATCGTAACGAGGCAGGCAGTTCGTTCGGCGTTATACATTTTTCCCAATTACGCCTGGGCGCAGACTCGTTACCGAGAAATTGAGCAAGATGCGAAGGGACCCTGCGAAGTCCTAATTGAAACGAATGGAAAAGGCACTTTGTTTGGAAAACTGCGCAACGTCGTATGCCAGCAATTTATTTCACATATTTTACCGAGTGAACTGCTGAACAAGTGTCTCGGAAATGGTGCAGCTCGTCTGGTCCATTCAAGCGCTATTTCGCTGATATAAAATATCAAAAAATAACTTAAGGGAAAGAGAGAACAGACTCGCTGGATCTATGTCGGAATCGACGGACAGTTTCTGACGACTGTATACACGTACACACACACACAAAAAAAGACAGGAATGGCCTTAGTTGGAGGTCATATTTTCTTAAAAAAGGGCTATACAGTGGTCACAATTCGTTATATCGAAATTATACCCTAAAATGACTAAGTTTCGTAGAATCCCGTTGAATGTATGTATACCGCAGCGTTACCACTATCACCGTCGAAAGCTTCACAAATAAAGTCTGTGCCACGCCGCAAACTATAGACAGCCATTTTTAGAGCACAAATGTGTACCTAGGGGCATGCTAGGAAACGACATACTACGCCATTGCCATATACGGCTCATACAGAGATAACACGCGATAAAAAATATCTATCAACAGCGCATTTCACTAAAGCTGCTGGCGTATTTTACGTGAGCGGCACAATATTACGCAGCGGCGTACAACCGTTAAAGGCAAGGATTTCAACAATTAACGTTCCCATCGATGTATTGTTGTCACTATTCCCCGTACATTTAATAATAAATATATAAACGCGATGCTTAACCGCTAGCTCAATAACTGCGTTACCTGTGTGGCACTTAACTTACCAAGCATGCAGTGCACCTGAAAGATATGTAGAGAGATAAGCAAAGGCTGGGACTTTAATCAGGTAGTTAGCAACCATGTACGAAGCAGGAAAGAGGTATAGAAATGAGCAGACTGGAAACGCAGGACAGGAAAGTTTACGCCCACTGTAGCATATAAACTTATAGTATAGAGTAACACCAATAACAGCGTGGAGAAGCAAAAAAAAATATAACCAAACGCAGATTAACCAGAGCATATACACGAAATAGCAAAGTATCTCGAAACGTTGCCAAAAAGAGACACGATCATTTCATCTCGGAAAGCTGTACCGTTCGACACTTCCCTCTAAAGACATCGGCGATGGTGGGTTTTAAAGGAGCTGCTGCCTTACTTAAAAAGCGACACTCAATTGAGAGAGATCACGTGACGCACTGCGTGCGCATGAGAGCGTATACCGACACATCGCGACAATGTGGCACGTTGCCTGCGACAGCGCTTTAACTTGACTCGGATATGGTTCCTTCCATATATATATATATATATATATATATATATATATATATATATATATATATATATATATATATATATATATATATATATATATATATATATATATATATATATATATATACGACGACTGAGAAAGTTGCCTACTACTCGACTGACCTGCCAACCTATGGAGGAGACTTGCCCGCGACTTCCGAGACAGCGACCGTGACGAAGACGCGTTCAAGATGGCCTCTGCTCTGGAGTCGATCCAAACCAGTTCCACGGACGGCACGCAAGAACGTCGCCTATAGCAACCGCAGCCGAGCCCTTGAGCAAGATGCTACCAGTCACACGAACGACTAAACCGCATCACGTCACCTACGTTACGTTATTTCAATGTTGCCTCGGCTGGCGTGGGCCCACTGTATACCTATACAGGTCGCACCTTCAGCAGAAGCCAAATAGCATCAGCTTTAGAAGATGTATTTCCAGAGCGGCCCATTTACTTAGCGAACAGTCTAATCAGCGATTACCACTGCGCTAGTCAGTCGCCAGTGACAGGTCGCAGGTCTTCTGAAGTCCACAGCCGATAGGTTGATATTTCAACCACTCAATATACAGGAGATTACTCGCAAATACTTCAAGGACGCTTGAGGATCGCTTTCAAGCGTGGTTGGTTGGCGACACCATGATCGGGCCTCGGTGCCGTCGCCTTCTCAATCGCTAGGCTATAGCCTCGCTTCTCGGTGGACAGCTGAATCGCACCGCAAGGAAAGGAACGCCCGTGCACTCATAAATTGGCCCTTTCAAGCTACCCCAGACAGAATGCCCATACTGCAAGTAAAGTTGCGAAGTGAACGACGTAATTGTTTCTTTTGCGAAGTGGCGAAATACCCGCCACGCGTTTGTAAGGCACACGTTGTTGACGCTGTTGTTGATAATGATAACTGATTATGCCCGTGTGCTTTGTGGTTGGTCGCCTTTAAACCAACCACTCGTTCAGCGCAATTCACAAGACTTGACGCCAAGTATGATTCTATATACGTTTCTGCCTCGCAATATTACATTTGTTAACGTCCCTCCTGACACTCCATAACATTCAACAATCATCCCTACTGAAACGTTCCGTATGCGATGTCCAATAATTCCGTATGTTTCCGTAAGAATCTTACGGAACTATATGGAAAATATACAGGAAACATATGTATTCTTTATGGAAACATGTGGAATTATTGGACTCGCCATACGGAACGTTTCAGTAGGGATAAGGCTTTTTTTTTTTTTTCGGTGCCATTTCAAGCACGGACATGGCTCTGGAGTAGAACACCTACTTTCCACGCAGAAGTCCTGGGTTCGGCTTTCACTCGAACGGAGGATTTTTTATTTTATTATTTCTTTATTTGCATCAATCTCGAATTTTCGCTCTCGGACAAAGTCGATTTTTTTCCCCCACGACCAACGACGCCGACAACGGAATTTCTGCGAAACGAGCTTTTCTACGCGACCGCCTGAAAAATTCTCTTTCGTAACGCTGTTTCCCCATTGGTGGGGTCCTCCCCGTTTCGCTAATAGTAATGTCCAAGTCGTCATTGCCTGAAATATTTTTTTATACAAAAATTGTTAAACGTTTTCGTCATTATTCCACTATTTAACGAACGATTTTGCGAAGCGCAGTTGTTAACGCTAACATTTATATACCTACTGGAGATGTGGTGCACTTTGATAAGACACATCTCTAGGCCTTATTTCGAAGTTGACTGGGTGCGAATGTAAAAATCCTAACCGACTTTGTGAAGGCCTTGACACATGTCAAGTACCTATAGATCACGCCGAGTATGCATTGTCTGATGCAGCGATATGATACGAAATGTTTCACATTTAAAACCGTTCGATGCTGTACGTATCCCTTTCGTTTGGTCAATGTAGAGCGTTTTAAATACATGGTGTAACTATCAGTTAAAGCGCACGAAAAACAGACAGGAAGAGAGGACAAGCGCTTGTCCTCTCTTCCTGTATGTTTTTCGTGCGCTTTAACTGATAGTTATACCATGCATATCCAACTAGCCCAACTTTCGATTCTGTTTTAAATACACTTTTGAATCTAGCAAAATGCCTTTCTCATAGCCTACGCTCTCCCACCTCCTAAAAGTTGGCTGTCTATGACAATCCACCAGACAAACTTCTTGCGAAGTACCATTGAGCACCTCGGTTACTTTCTTTGAATACGCCGTCGATGCATATCACATACGTACGTAGTTCCCCGACACGCCACCACGGCGTTCTTTAGCAACCACGCTGAGCACTTTCACGAATGAACGGCGCTAGCGGCAGGACGCCCAGGCTGTGAGGTAACGCTTTTACGCAAGCGAAGTTACACGGAGACGTAATAGAGTCGATCCTTTCTAAAAGGTACACAGCGGAAGCACGCAATACCCCGCGGATAAACCATTACCCACGCTTCCAACAATAGCCACCAATCAATAATTTTCACCATTACACGCCGAACAATAATGCCACAAGCTGCCGCGCGAAACCGCCGTAGATCTACCATACAGGACGGTTCGATCAGGGAGTTTATTTCAGGATGTAATCGCAAACGTCATGACACTTACATGTTCTTCTAGAACTTGTGAAAAGCCTGCTTGGCATACAGACTCCCGCAATCATGTTTAGATGTATATTCTTCCTCGTATAATTAATCAGTGTACATTTGTTTTCTACGCCTAGGCTTCCTATCTCATTTTTGTCATCTGTAAAAGACGTGAACATGCCGTTATGAGCGTTGGATGACCACAACAGAGTACGGTACAGCAGGCACGCGCTAAATCCTGGATCACCGTCAAATTAAAATACAACTAGCACAAAAAAAAAATCCCAACAGTATGCTCGATACACGGCTGATAGTTCTAACCACTTTGAAGCGACGTCAGGAGTCACTAGACACGCCCACTTTTAGGCGCTGCCCGAGCTTTTAAGGGCAAGTGGCTTTCCAACCTCTAAATCTGAAGTTTATTACTTTGTTTTGATTTTGAAGCCACTATACGGACGTTAATGAGGTACGAATATCAATTAAAACAGCGGACGCGAATGCAACATTTTGTATGCACTAGACATTTGAGGAACACTCCAGCCGATAAATCTAAGCGTTCACTGATAAGTGGAGGAGGTTCTGGTATCATTTCTTGTTAGACACTTATTTCACCACAAAGTGCGCGGACGAGCCACGTGTATTACATTTGTTTCTTGTAGTTTTAATAACAATAATAATTGTTGTAGTTTTACATCCCTAAACGACGATATGATTCTAACAGACGCCATAGTGAAGGGCTCCAGAAATTCGGCCCACCCGGGGCTCTTTAACGCGCGCCTGAATTCAAGCACACGGGCTTCTAGTATTTTTCGTCTATCTAAATGCGGCCGGGATTCGATCCCGCGACCTTCGTATCAGCAGTCAAGCACCGTATACAACTCCATGACCACGAAGACGCTTTTTTTTTCCTTTCGATAATTTCTAAATGCGCTCTTAAACGTCACCCCAAACCGTGCCCACGTATTTCTATTTAATTAAAGTACTCGATTTTTATGCTGCCAGTGATTTCACGGCCAGTTGGACAAGCGACATATACAACCACGCGTACCGCACCAATTAGACGTCGCTTTTACGATCCATAGTCAAAAGCGTAACTGCAATCAAAGCGTCTAGGCGTGTAACAACACTCTCCGGGGAGATGTAGATTGCTTGAGATATAAAGTGCTCGGAGAGTCGGCAACTTTTGCGGAAGACGCAGGCAACGCAGCAGGCCGTCAATGAGTTCGTCTCAAGCACAACTCCTCCCCCCTTCTCTCTCTCTCGCCATCCCACCATTCTTTCTCTACGATCCTACAAGCGAGCAACTTCCGCCTCTTTATTTATTCATCGCAGAGAGACGGGTTCTCTCTTACTTTCTCAGCGCGTGCCGAAATAAAAGCCCGCGTGAATAAAGCATTTCCCTTCCGTGGTGGCCACGAGGCATGACAAAAAGAGAAAAAAAAAAGTGACAATTTTAACGAGCGTCGGTAAGATGTCATTACGGTAATAAAACTGTCCACCCAGGTCCGCAGCGGTGGTGTAGCGTTTCCAAGGCTCGGCTGCTGACCACAAGGCCGCGGGTTCGACACTATAGATGCGGAATGTCAGTATACTACGCGATGTACTTTGGTAAAGAACAACAGATGGCCAAATTTTCCGGAGGCCTTCACTGTGACGTCTTCGCGGCAATACCGTGGTTTCGGCACGTAACACAACAAATCTTATTGTTATAATATAGTTAAGAACTATCAAACTAGGATTAAAATCGGACACACAGCGACGTTGTCTCGAGAAAAACTGAACATGAAGGTCGGCCTGTTAAAGGGGGAACGAGCAACATATCGGTTACTATCAAAACCGTATTAACAAAGCGAAACCTAAACACTTGACGAGAAACCGAAGTAAGATACACCACGGTGAGTGTCGCAAGCGCGCTTCAAGGCAGCGGGAAACGCAGAAACTGTAGAAATTTACTTCGAAGAGACCTCATGAAAGCCCCAAACACGACCGCGCGATGGGGATGGGCGGGGCGCTGGGCTCACTCACAAGAGGCGTCTCGCCTAGTGAGGATGTTGAGAAGATTCAGTACGAATTGGCCGAAAGGTGGGTGTGGCCAACAGGGGACGTCAGAATAGCGCAACAAAGTACGATTTCATTATTGTCCCACAATTCGATGGGAACTCGTTGAAGCTAGAGTAACGGATCATCAACGCCCGTACGCATTCCGATCCGATAACAGCGGATTCCAGCATCAACGAAACTGCTCCTGGTTTTCTCTCATCCATTCGCGCGCTAGAGCGAGTAGGCTATGGCTCTTGTATGTGAGCGTACTTTCGGTCTTGGTGTGAAACTGAAATAAAATAATCTGCTGGTACGGTTGACGCGCAGGACGCTAAAAACAATCGAAAGCTAAGTACGCTTCAATAGCGTCGGTGCAGCGTGCGACGCTTGAACGAGCGCTTCCGGGCGCGCAGTGGACGGCCGGATGCAGAAACAAACGAGACATCGCGCCCGCCGGCTCCCTCCAAGGCTCTTGTTTCTGGTTGTGGGCAGCCGACGAGGGGCAAGGGAGCCAAGGCGCACTCGGGACACGACCAGATGAGGCCCTCGCCCCCTCGGAGGTCTCCTCCCCAACGACGGGGCCACTTCTAGACAACCGACGCCCGCACGAATCTGTCAGAAGTGCCGCGAATGCGCTGCCAGCGTCAGACACAACATTGGCACTTGCATGCGCCGCTCATTCGCCCGTCTGCGAGCGATCTAGATGACGAAGACGCTTTTGACAAGCCGGCCCGCAGATGCGCGGAGAAGCTGTTAGGCTTACCTCGAAGCGAACTCAAGGGGGGCTTGCTCCTGAGGGTTGGTGTCGGACGCAGCAGCGCACGCACGATACACTCGGGAAAATGCCCTGCGACGTGTAAATCCAAGAGGCACGGCGTTCACGCACCCGATCCTCGCGGGGACACACACAGCACGATCTTGTCGCGTCCTTTGGAGAAGAAGCTGATAAGCCTCAAAACAAATCTGTTTATCCAAAAGTCAACGCCATCGCCACAGCGTCGTCGTTGCTCGCTGCCTGCGGCACAACGCACGTATACAACGGCCACAGCGCCGTTCGCCACGGCCGCCGCCAGCTACCTCTGCAATCCCCCTCCTCTGCTCGCTTACTGCATCACCATTGGTTCAGACGAGGGTCACGTGGCTAGCGTCGTGCGCAGGCGCGCTGCACGCCGGCGCGAGAAGCGAGAGAAGAGAGACGCGCGCGAGAGGGCGCAAGGGTGAGCAGACGACAAAAAATGGCGACCTCCTGACTGAAGAAGAAAAGGAGACTGCTCTTATTTTCGGCCCCAGTCGGACTCCCCCAACTTCAGCAGCACCCCCCACTTGGAGCGGCGCAATAATTAGCGAAGACGCTCGTGTCAGAAGGCTTAATTGCTTTTGTCGTTCGGCTGTGCTCGCGTTGCGGCCGCTTCGATCGTCTTTTGACGAAATGTCCGGCGTGGGACGTAGCCTGCGCGGGTGCTTCGCTGCTTGCTGCTCCTGTGGCTGGGCAGCTGCCCGGGTCACTGGGCGCTCTCGCTGCGTTCTTGTCGGGTCTATCGATTGGGCGACCGGATTAGTTGGGAGAGGAGACTTGGACCCGCGAACAACTGAGCATCGCAGCCGTTGGCGCGACCGAGAGCGATCTGCTCGGCCCGCACACACTGTTCAGCCAAAGCTGCGCCCCTGCTGGCGCTTGCGGAAAAAAGTCGCGCGGAGAGAACTTGAGCGAGGTGGCGGAATCTTTGATGACGACGTCGAAAAGAGGGGAGAGGGAGAGGTGCTACTCGACCGGGGGAACTGTAGGAGGTGCCCTAATCGATTTCCAATTGTCTTCCCTCGCACTTGCACAAGAGGGAAGAAACTAGGTGATGTACGCGCTGCTTGATATCGTGGAGAAGCTACTCATGACTGAGATAGCGCCTTGTTCTCACACCCATGGTGCGAAGAGACGAACTGTACACTGAATGCAAAGACGTGGTGCATACAACTAAGACGTCTGAAGCGTTGCCTCCGAGGCGTAGATATGAATGAAGTATATTGCGGTAGACCAGTCCCCCTAAGTGCGTCATGATCGATGTTTGGAAGCACGCGTATTGAATTGTACCCGTTGTTCCGGCTCAGTTGCTGTGTCCCGACGAAGACGGAACAGGACGCCTTGAGTGTGACATAAAGTGATGCACCACTGTACTCACGAAGCATTCTGCCACGGCGAAAGGCCATGTCGGGATTGAAAAGCAAAAATCGGTATTTCGTGAAGTTAGTTTCTTACAGCACAATGCTGTATTGCCAAGAAGCTCACTTTCAATGTTAAGTTATCGCTTTCCATTAATTCGCGAGTGACAACATGATTCCTGTGTTATACTCATTCTAGATAAGCATTTCAAAGCATGTCGCGCTCTGGAAAGATTTCTGGAGGCTGTTTAAACAGCTTAGAGGTTGGCTGATTTCGGGCTCCTGTTCATTCACACGACGAAAAAATTGTGGCTAGTTGCACGAACGTAATTTTCATGTAGCTCATGTTTGACTAGAAGGTTGTTAGGTTAATCTAACGAGAGAATGTGTGAACAGAAGTTTTCATGGGCAGTAAATAATTAACAGTACAATGCTAACGCCTGCAAGTGGACTTCACAACAAAATTGTCTGACGGCGAAAACCGCTTTTCGAAGACTCGCTCTATAAACGTGTCTCGCGGTGTCGCTCGGCTGCTGCGAATACGGGTCAATGCAAGCGTGATGAGAATTCAGCGATGATTTGGATGATGAAAGCCACATTACAGATTTGCGCCACTATTAGCTATTTTTGCATATATGACAAAGAAATTAGAAGTGGCTGTTTATTTTTCTTAGTCAAGTATTCGCTGTTTGATACAATCAACTTTCACCTGTAATAGCCTCGTGTTCACAAAAATGTTCACAGCGAAGCTGTTAAAGTCTAGGTTTGCTATGTGACGTAGACTGATAATTGTCAACATCATGAACTGGCACGTGCTTCCTTGCTCCTCTGAAAACTCCTGCTTCACTCCCAAAACACAGGCGCCGATTTTCCCGGCGAGGAATGCGGGAAGAGTGATGGACGAGTCTGTTACGTGACTAAAATCTCGGCAAATCGCGTAACAACCAGTCACATGACCGAAACCACGGAAAATCGCCTAATAAATAGGTAAGTGCCTAGGATCATGCGACATAACGTAAGGGCTTGCGCGACTTAAAATCACGTAACATAGAATCAAAGGACTAAAATAACGCAACGTAGCGTAATGGCTAGTCGCGTGACACGTTCCCGCCAAAAACGCGTAACAATCAGTTAGGTGACATGTCTAGCCAAGTCTAGCCACACTTAATACTCCTAGAGAAATTTTAACATCTCTAGCGAAAGCTGGCATTACTAGCAAAACTTGGCTAGGTCGAGCACTAGCGCCGCTGGTAGTTCCAGTGTTGCGCCTCTGGTGCAAGCTAGGCACTTATTTCTTTAAAAGAATATTTCAGCCAATCGCAATGCGGGGCTTACGATTAGCGTAACTGGCTGACCAACGGGAAAACACGCGGAAGAGAAGCTTTGTGTTTTCAGCTCGTGGTCATCGCGTCGAATAACGAAGAGAGAAACCGGAAAGGCAATTAAAATAGTCAGCCGGAAAGAAAACTTGGCCGTGCATGACGATAGTTATAGCGCGAGAACAAAACGACGACACAGAAACAAGAAGGACACGAGCCGTGCAACCATGGGATTCCATACTGTCGCTGGATAGCGCTGTATACGATGGAAAGCGAAAGTTACGCTCTTCCACAGTGAGCCCATCAATGCGCCTATTGTATATCATTTTTTTTTCTTATTCAGTCCGTCGCAGTAGCAGGGTCTTTCATCTCTCGTCGTCTCTTTGCGCGCGTGTACTTTTGGGTTGGCTGTTCTGGACGCTCGCACTTCCATCGAAGCTCACGAAATTGAATGATGTCCTTGTCAATACATGCCGGTTTGAGTGGCACCTCGCAAAAACAAAAAACAAAAAAAAAACAAGTTTGCAGGTGAACGGCGGCTGCTCGGTATAGACGGCGCTATAAGAAGAGACAGGCTAGAGCTACTGTATATGCTCCTCCAATGCTAACTACGGTCGCATATGTATACAGGGACAATGAGGCCGACTCTTCCATGAAAAGTAGACGAATTCAACCCCTTTCGCGTCTCTTGACGTGGCACTTCACGACCTTTCGACAGCAGTACGTTTTGTGAGGGAATCGCCCCGGAAGCAGTCTCGCCGAAGCCGAATGACTGATAGGGTGAGCAATTAGTATAGCGGTCGCGACGTGTCTCCCGGTTGAATGGGCGGCTACGGCCTTTCACGGTAATTGTTGACAGTCGGCTCGCCGTTTCATCTGAGCCAAGACTCGAGGCATACAGACGGAGCTGAGTGTAGTGGTCATCTGTCACCGCTGCGGCACCTTTCGGCTATTGTTACCTTGACAGGCTGACTGGACGCACGTTAGCCTATGTCCTGCATAGTGAAGGAAGCGAAGTCTCGGAACTTGCGAGCGGAACTTTGTGGCCTCTGAGAGAGGACACAGTACTTTATTGGTTATAAGTAGCGAAGATATGATATTTTCAGAAGTTGATCTGAGGAGAGAAGACGGGTGTTTAAGAAGAAAAAAATATTCGGGGAGCCTTGCCTTATCGGGAAAAAAGCTCCTTCGGTGGCCCCTCCTCCTCCTACTTTTCCCAGGGAGGGGGAAGAAATTTCTTTCTTTCTTTCTTTCTTTCTTTCTTTCTTTCTTTCTTTCTTTCTTTCTTTCTTTCTTTCTTTCTTTCTTTCTTTCTTTCTTTCTTTCTTTCTTTCTTTCTTTCTTTCTTACTTTTTCTTTCTTTCTTTCTTTCTTTCTTTCTTTCTTTCTTTCTTTACTTTCTTTCTTTCTTTCTTTCATATTTACTTTCTTTCTTTCTTTATTTCTTTACATGGCATTGCGCAATGCTCTCCCCCAAGTGTTTCCTTATAGCATGCCGGGAATGGGGCCTTCATCTCCGTGCTTACCAGCGCAACAATTTCCACAAGGTGTGGAAGATTTTTTCGTTTTTTTTTCTTTCTACAAATCACATCTTACTTCCGGTCTAAGCAACTCCACTGTTAAATACGAATTCGTGACAACAAGAAAAAATCGTGCGTACGATACACATACCGTGATGCCTGGTGCAGATGTTATAGCAGAGAAAGGCGATGTCTTGATTGCCAACTGGCAAGTTTTAACGCCACAGAGGTGACAGATAAGCTATGGAAGGACTCACTCGCTGGATTCCATGCCGACCGGTTGTGCCCTCGCGATCTCCGACGACAGTGCAGCTCTGGCCAAGGAGGATCTGGCCGACTGGGTTGGTCCTACGCCACTTCCTGACGACGGTCCCTGACGACGACGACAGCGTAACTCTGGCCGACTGGCTTAGCCCTACGCCATCTCCTGTCACCGACAAGAGCTCTCGCCAGTGGTGCCCCGTCCTCGGACTCCTGCAGCCGTGTTCATCTATCCTGTCTTCTCCTTACTTCCGGCGTTCGTTGTCCCTGCGCCTTGCTCTCTCCTTCCTCTCTCTCTATCTCTCTACATTTTAATCCTATCCTTTTAATTCCTTCTCTACCCTCATCCCTCGTGACCTACTGTTGAGGTGTCCTCCGCCTGAAAGACAGTTACGGGGCTCGCTTTTCTCTTCTTTTCACTTAAAATCACTCCCCCCCGCCCAAAATTTGGAAATCGCTATATACCAAGGACGGTTTTAAAACCGACCTTGAAAAACTTGAATGTTCACCCGTGTCACTATCAGCGGCTACTGAACATTCCACCTTCATCCCCGAAAACAGAACCCAATAGCCACGGGTTTGACGCAATGGATCGAGCCCATACACATAATGAAATTAACGAACAAATATGTTTCGTCCTTACCCTTGAATTCCAATGAGGCAAATGCTTACTTATCATCGTGAGGGAAGTACGAAATGAACGGATAGAATGAATGATCCGGCGCTTGCTGCAGCAGCGGTGTCTGTGGATGCTCTTCATTCATGCTTCGCCTCGTGCGGGCTATGGGGCGATTCTGTGCAACGCTGGTGCAACATTATGCTTGCAGAGGTCGTTTTGTACACAGGCGACCACAGACTCATTTATTCTGATGATATGCGATGAGGCCCAGACGCGGTGCGTCTTGGCGCGGCTTCCCGAACCACTGTCTGATCATGCGAGCGAACGCTCGTCCTGTGTTACACCTCCTGCATACTTAACCAGCGCATGGAGGTCAATTTGCGCTTGTGGTGGACTCGTGTCGCTGGTACCGCTGCTGAAGCTTAAACGCCATTGCAATGACATAAATGGCGCAGATGAAGAGAATAAAATGGGCATCTGTTGTTGTTGTTGTTGTTGTTCTCCTATTGTTAGTGGCGCATACCCACTGTGGGGGATTGGCCAAGAATCGAGTGGTTTCATAATTTACTGTTCAGATTTAGAATGATGGAGGTATAACAGAAAAATTACCGATAGCCTATAGGCAAGTGTGACATCTGCAACGAATCACCACTTTATCACGAGAGGAACGTTGCGCAAGCCATGGTATACTTCCAGGTGGCAGTGCGGAGTTGATGATTCTGTGAACACATCGAGGCTGTACCGAAAGTGATGCTAGCGCTACCGTTTCAGTTAGTATATCGCATCTCAGTGACTTGTACACTCTGCTGTCATTATGCTTCCCATGCTATGATGCCAGGATGATAAATGAGAGTGAATTCGTTTTAAAATGTCATTTATCGAAAGCGGACAAGCTGGGAGAAGGTTCGGGAAAGAGAAAAGAATGTCGTCGTCATGACTGCGTGACACAAAGCTGCAAAAAAAAAAAAAAGCTCCGCAGGAGTGGGGTTATTTCCCTCTTCTCTCCCTTCGCCCGGAGGAAACTGGCTGACTTCGAATAAAGTTAATTCATTCATTCATTCATTCATTCATTCATTCATTCATTCATTCATTCATTCATTCATTCATTCGTTCCACAGGTTTCTCCGCAAGAAAGCTTAGCTTCGTAGTTAGGAGAAAAAAAATCCTAATTTCTGTATCGAACCCGGGACCAACAATTTTCGGGACATCGCTCTTTCACTCTATTTGTTACACCAAGAATCATGAACAGACAACACAAAACGCGTGTGATAATAGGTCCAAAAAGTGCATGAAAAGTTCACCAGATGGAGTTCTCATCAAATCAGGAAATGACAACCTTACGTGTCGGATAAGTTTATTTTGTGAATGTATAACGTGGCTTGGCAGCACCCTTAACAACGAGAGGAACATCACTAATAGACTTGTTACAGTAAGACCACGACAGAGGAACCCTTTTCTTCTTTTTTTATTTTTTCAGACGTGCCATTTCTTTGAGACCGACGAAGTGCGCCAGCACACTTCTGAGAGCGAGTGAGAGAGTATATATAAGCGTACGCGCGAGACACAATATGCTCGCTGATCAAAAGAACGAAAAGAAACATAAAATAGTCGTTTCAAAGCCGCGTCCCGTATTCGCAGACACGAAACGCAGAAGGGTCATAATCCGATAAGTACTCCGGTTCATCCTTTTCTTCCAGAAAAACGAGCGATGGGATTATCCATAAGATCCCGTGACGCGGCTAGGTCTCCGCCCGTACAATGGTGGCTAAGGAAATGTCCCGCGCCGATGGCGAGGTCCCTAATAAAAAATATAAATGGAACACGATGTTCGTTTTGCGACCGAAACTACGCAACGGTAGCAGATACAGTCGTGCGTATTTAGTGAAGAGAAGAAAAACCGAGTACAGCGGATTCCTGTTTATCTCTTTAGGCGTGCACTGATGTCGCTTGGGTAACCACGTTGGGCAAATTAACAATGTTTTACATAGCACCTGCACTCAGGTATACGTGTGCGTCGAGTCTACGTTCGCTGGTGAGGTTTCAAACACAATACAATTTGCGATAAAATCGAACCTGTAGGCGCGTCCTGCACCGTACTGAGATTAAGGACACGGACCTGCAGTATGCACAAAGGATGACCGCAACGTCATCTGCGCGTCTTTGTCCGCGACTGCCCATTGGTTACTTACGGCATTCTCATCGTCACTTTACTTGAGAACCATACATACGGAGCATATGCATGAATAGTGTGGGTTACACGGAGGCCAAACTTCTATCTTCACCCCCATCTCCCAGAGAGCCAAAGGCATACGGGGGGTCAAATTTGATCATGTATGTATTATCCCCTTCAGGCACGAATTATGGTCAGCTGTCCGCAAATGCGTCAAATTCACCCAATTTTGAGGGGTTCGTTCTCAAAGAAAAAAAAAGAGTAATTTGTTTTTTCTGTTTAAATGTAAGTAATTATTCCTAATTAGTGTATTACCAAATAGGTAATTATTGTGCCGTCAGTATAATGTTCCATTTCACATAAAAGAAATCATGTCACCAGTTCGAAATGTATTCGCAGTTTGCTTTTAGCTGTGTTCATTTAGATGACTGAATAAACAAAACTTTTGACTTTTGTGTTGGTCGGTCGAGTTCAGTTTTACGTAATAAGAATCAAACCCTCGGCTGAAAACACCCGTACAATCTACTCTTGATTGCACTCATTCAGAGTGCCGAAAAATGACACACTTGACGTTGGTGAAATCGGGTCGAGACACAACTGACTTTGGGAATGTTCAATTCGTCCCACGCGCAACCAGGGCTCTTCAAGCGTAACCTATCATCCTTTTAGCCACTAATTCAGATAACCACGAAAAGCAAGTTGCGTACGCATATGTGGACGTTACGCCTCAACGGGTTATCATTGAAAGCGATGCATGGAAGCTGGAAGTCTCCATCTTCCTTTACTGCCTTGACATATGTAATACATAGCATATAAATATGCTATCTATTAGGAGGTCCCAAGGTTACGAACCACAGGCGGGATCTCTGTGTCCATAGATGGCGAGCGCGTGGCGAGTATCTTGGAGGCCATGCGACTCTTGCTTTAGATCAAAACCCTGTATGAACCATATGCGCGCGCGCTAGTACGATCTATACTGTGTGCGTGTGTGTGTGTGCGTCCGTGTGTGTGTATGTAACAAAACATATTAATAAAATGACCAGTTTTTTGCAGCAGCATCAGATTGATTTCTTTCAGGTGCTTGCTGTCAGATATAAGGCGGCTGTTTTCCGACTTCCCTGCTAGAAACTTACTTATGAATTCATCACTTTCCTTATGTCAACAATCTCGGAATTCAGTTTGTTCACACTCTCTGGATGGCATTCAGTCACTGCAGATTTTACTGATTCCAACGAGTTATGAACGGCAACTAACTTTCTTTCAATTTACACCTTAAAGTCTTCAAACTCTCTTGAAAGTGATGAAACGGTAGATCCATATTAAAACAACAAAAAGCTCTGAGAAAGTTTCGCACAACACTTTGTTGCTGTCAGAGACTCTTGTTATAGACACAGACTTTATTAGAAAAACAGATTTTAGCATGCTACTCTGCATACGGATGGAGCATAAATCGGTGAATTTTCTGTTCTTTACAGTGTGTGTGTGGGGGGGAGGGGGGCAGCCAGCGCACATGCTTGTACGTGCGTGCATGCGCTGAGGACAATCGATGTGGACGGACAGATGGACGCAAGTACATACATAGTCAGAGAAGGGGATTGTATTGTCCACTGTTGAAACGTATTCCTTATTATACGTGTACTCGCCCACTATAAATAAGTTCTCAGAGATAATGATAAGCCGAGCGGGACGCGTGCCGGTCTGAACAACACGACCTTCACGTGTCGATAAAATGTACAGAACAAACAACAACTACAAACAAACACTCACGTGTTCATATACGTCTGTGGGCGGGACAGAAGAACACAATAAACGCTGTCATTGGGTTGCGGGAGCCCGAATTTGTACAATAAGAATTCTTCTTCACGAATTGCGATTTCGTGAGCGGCCTGAATTTCCAGATCGCAGACGAGAGTATGCGGCTCTCAGCGTGCACTCTTCAGAAAAAAAAAAGCAGAGGAAATAAAGATGGAAATGGTCAATTACCTTTGTGAAAGAGAAGATGGAAACGCGGGACGGCAAAGGAGAAACATCGGTCGAGACAATTCTGGCTTTCACCACGCCTATCGTACACAACAGAGCGAGCAAAGTATAACAGTAAAAGAAATCAGGGTATATGCTATTTATAGTTCTCGAATGTATCTTTTTTCATCGCGAGCAGACGACAGGTGAACGCGCGTACAGGTAGTGTCAATACAGTCACCATGTGAGATCACGATGTACTACAAAGGCCAATTGAGGCCCCGACTGTGTCTTTTCCTTTCCCGAAAACGCTTCGCCCCCCCTCCCCCCACCACAAAAAAAAATCGCTTCGCAAATAACGACCAAACCGTAATGGAAGTTCGCTCGACTCCCGCGGGCAAAGTCGCGATCTTCTCGCAACTCGGTCTACACTTGCGTGCGTGCGTTGCTCATATAGCCATACCGGGCTGCAGCCATTAGCAGTTGTCGCCGCGCACCTGACGCGAAGGGAAAACGATCAGCAGCAGCCAGTGTGACCACGCGAGACCAAAGAAAAAAAAAAAGCAGGTGAGATACATCGCTAGCCCCTTTTCATTTCATTGCTTCCCGCGTTCCGCACTCGTGATTGTTCCTTTGACATGCGCGTCCTACAGCAACCCCCCCCCCCCATTCTCCACGGAAAAATGTTTTTTCGCAATCGTGTGAACGAGAATACAACGAAAGAGAGAGAGAACACGCTATTTAATAACCAAACAAAGAAGGAAAGACAAAAGGCACAGGGGCAGCGTTGCAAGTGCGAAGTGCGAATTCTGGGGCAAGTGAGCGTTTCCCAGTCGAGAGAAGACGAGGTGAGGCCAGCCTGAGCCAGCGCCGCAGCGGCAGCAGCAGCGAACGGGAAATAACTCGCTCACGACTTGGCACGGCCCAATCGAAGACCTGCTCGTATATGTTGTAGCTTTTATTGTTTTTTTAGATGCGGAGCATCTTATACTCGCGCCTTGTAGTGCGCCGTCCGCACCGTCCGCACCGCTTCTCGAACATTCGACAGCTGACGCGCGCGCATGCGCCGTCGCGCCGTCGCCCACTCTTCCACCATCTGTGCATCCCTTCCTCCTCTACACACCACGCGCGCTTCACTCCTCCACCATCTGTGCACCCTTCCTCCTCTACACACCGCGTTCGACATCTACAATTCTCCTGATTCTCCAGTGGACGCGCATGTGGCGTCGCGCTTCGAGAACATTCAACAGCTGACAGTGCATGCGCCGTCGTGCTGTATATATACTCAAGGTCGGCGCTCGCTCGCTCAGTTGCCGCTCGTCGGTTGGTTTGTACGGCGCGTCGACGTCCAAGGTCGCGGTGAAATGAATTCCAACGAATCCACAAACACAATGATCGACGTCCCTTCGACCAGCGCCGCCCTTTCGCATACGTGTGTACGTGTTCACTCATTTAACACCCCCTCCTACAACCACGTTAACCAATTTAGCCATCGACCCAAGTAAGCCGCAATTTAACACCCCATTTCACAACCACGTTAACCAATTTAGCCATCGACCCAAGTAAGTCGCACTTTAACACCCCGTTAACCAATTATATGGTCCGCATCCTCCTCAGTGTCCCCCCGAGGGAAGCTGCGGGCAATTTTTTTGTTGTTTGATCTCTTCGTTGCGTGTGCTGTTTTGTTTTCTGCAAGGATGACTTTCTCGACCGCGAACGCACGTGTTCATACATGTGTTGTGCGTTGTGTGCGTGTGTGCATGTGCGTGCGTGCGTGCGTTAGGGCGTGGGTCTGCGTGTATTTCTGCCCCCATAACTACCTGCACAAAAAGTAACACAGAAGAAGGATATAACGTTAGGAGCGGATCTCTGTTGGCGTCAGTGTCAGCTACAGCGGAACGGTCAATGCTCACGGATGGCGTGACGAAGATCCAAGTGTACCGGTGTATAAAGCTCCAGGCGGCGGTTTTCGATCGGCACAACCTCTCCCGATGTTTTTTCTCTTGCAGAGCAGGTGACACTTCTTTTCTTCTTGAAGTTAAGGGATACTGCACGCTAAAGTAGAGCGTTCGCGCACCCATGGCGCATGGTATTGGTTCATCCCGCAAATTCCCAGGTCGACCTTCAGCGGCTGTGCATAAACTGAGTGCAGAAAGGTCGACGTAACCTTTAAATACTTGACCGCAGCGGCATCGCTCATATATACATCGCATGTGCATATGCGGGTTCATTGACGACAAGTGCAGGACTATATGTGAAAAACATCGATACAGGGTGTTATGCCTGCGAGTCCGCAGCGAACGTCCGTGCCTCTGAAAAAGGCAATCTGTGTCAAGGCCAGCACGCGAGCCCGCCTGACGCGAACAACTCAACGGCGTCAACACGCGACGGCGCCTTTCTGGCGCGCAAGTGCAGTGAGTCACCTCAGCAAGCGAGCCCGTCGAGTAAACAACCGGCGCCTTCCTGTCTGGGGGTCTGACGCAATGCCTGGCGACGTCACTCGTCCTTGGGTGCAGCCACCTGCAGCGCAGCCTCGCCAGATTCGATGAGAAAGAATGACGCGGCCCAGCGGCGACCCCATTGGAGGAGTCTGACCTCACGACCAGCGGCGCTTCTGGTTGGACATTTGGGTTGGACCCGGTGCATTTAAAAGAAGCCCTGCGGCGCGTCGCGAGTAGCAGACCTGTTGGAGAGCAGACATGTGTGTCGCAGTAGTCCTATGTGAGAGCAGACATGTGTGTCGCAGCAGTCCTGTGTTAGAGCAGATATGTGTGTCGCAGTTGAGCTGTGTGTTGGAGAAGAGAGCTATGTGATAGAGAGTTGAGCTGTGTGTCAGAGAAGAGAGCTATGTGATAGAGTTGAGCTATGTGTTAGCAGACAAATTTGAGAGCAGACCTATGTGTTAGAGAGGAGAACTCGGCTCTTCGCGTCTCTGTCGGCCCCAGTGCCGAATTTGTAACGCCTCTATATATACGCTGTACATAAACCTTGTTTAACTCACCGTCGTCTCGTCCGCTCGTCTATCAGCTCTGCGCAGAAGCAGTCGCGAGCTGAGAAACCTACGCTACCAAACGGCTGGTGACCTTCCCGGCGGAGTTGGAAGCAGTGGCGCCTTCGGGACCGTGTTGGCGTCGCCGTCTTTCGAAACAGTGGTTGCAGCGGTGAGATTCGGGGCGCCCTTCGTAACGTCGTCGGAGGCGCGCTTCGCAACAAGGGAGTGGGACGGGAAGATCGTTCTCGCATTACTGATGGTCGCACTTTTTTTCCTCTTACAGTTTTTTAGATGCGAAGCAGCTCTTTTACTCACGTGTTTATCGCCGTACGTACAGCCGTCAGCACCTTTAACTCGAACACTTCGATGCATGGCCAGGGCTAGTTTGATTGATGCTAGCCGCGAAGTGCTGGGCGCTTTTGCCGAGATAATACCTTGGTAGGCTTGGATAGTATGTCGGCATGTATATGGTTAGCATCTTGGCAGCAGAACCCAAACGTACGTGGTGTCAGCGTCAATCAAACTGCTGCAGGACACGTGGCGGAGCGTTCGTGTTAAAAGTGCTGCCGGCTGTACGTGCGTCCATACGAACGCGCCGCAACGCGATTCTCTCGCCGCACCTGTTGGAGCAGGGTCCAGAAGCTCACGCCACAGTTACGCGTTGATGTCACGCTCCCCTCACACGCTCCCTCTCAGGTGCGCCTTGACGTCACTCTCTCTGTCACTCGCAGCACGCCCGCCGCAGCGCCCGCAGCTGCCGGCTCCTCCACCCGCTCGCAACACACTTCTTTCTCACTTCACCCTCTCCACCACCCGCAATGTTCGACCTCACGTCGAGTGAAAACACTCTTTCGGCTGGTTCATCTGTGATGAAACTTACATGAAAGCCAATCCGCCTCCCGTGTCTTTGTGTTTCAAACAAACGTTTACTCGAATAAACGCTACATCGAGTTCCACTTCAAGCCGTAATTCCAGCACCCGCGTCGATGTTCGTTTCAGCCGGGTCAACGGCTCAACGCCGGGCGCAGCGCTGCTTCTTCGCATCCCATCAAGGGTTCCTTCAGGAAGACGGTCCCTATATTTCTTAGTTTGCCTTAGAGCTTTTTATTTTGCAGTTTCCCTCTTGCAGTTTTTTGTTCACAGCTTGCCTTACAGATGAAAAAAAGCAAGTTTTCCCAGAAATGACGAGATATTGTGACTCACGTGAACAAGGTACAGCCTCAGTTTACAGGAGCCGTGTGTCGCGGGTGCGTGTAGCAGATAGCAATGCCAAATAGACCGCCGTGCGCACGGCGCAAAAAAGTGTCTCGCCTTTTTTCTAGCTGATCTGCAAGTTGGAAATTGGATAAACAAATACACAGCGAAATTTGGTATGCGCGAAAAGACGCTCAGAAGAAGCGATTGCTTGTGTGCGAATACGAGCAATCGTTTTGATTTCATCTCTCCATCTGCCCTCTTTCTAAAGCCTCTCACCCCACCCTCCCTGGGCGAGATATATCAGACCGATTGTTTGCACCAGGTTAAAGGGACACTGAAGCAGAACAATGACTAGGTTTAGATTGACAATCTGCACTCTGAGAACACCAATGCCTTATGTGTCAGTATCACAAGTTCATTATTAGCGGAGAAAATCAAGGTTGAATTTTCATTTTTAAATTTCGCACCAAAATCTCCATGCGTGATGCAAGAAATTCCTAAATACAATACGCACGAGGGTAATTTACATTCATCGACCCGATATCCACGTGTACCATTATGAGCGGCCTTTGTTTGTCGCCACTGAACTAACAATAGCAATATCAATAGTTTATGCCTCGCACTAGTGACAAGCTATGCCAAAGCGAAAACAGAGCATCCGTCTAATGTACAGCTACAAAGTCTACAGCGACGATACGTTCATCGATACGTGCATCGAGTGTGTACACAGCTAAGCGCGAGCCACACCTACAGCTACACTTTAGGATTATCCACCTGTTTTGTCGCAGAACCATGCAAGTATATATGTGTTTTGAAAGATTGGGCCAAGCACGCATGCAATGGCACATACCACGTGACCAAATCAAAGTACATACGTATACATAAAATAAACTTAATGAAAAATCGTGCGATTTGTGAGACGGGCAATAGGTATACCGCCTACGTGGCGGCCAGGAGTTCTTGAGTCCTGGCGGTTTCCTTGGACAGCCGGACAGCGCAAAGTTGATCGTGAAGGGCAGAACTGCGCAACACAGTATCCCAGCGAGCGCGGAGGTGATCGCCTGAGGCTGCGTCCTCAGTGCTGTTATTTAGCATTCGACATCCCCGCATGTGCTCCAGAGTGGCTCTATAGAACCTAATATCTCGCATTTATCTGTCTTGCATACGTCTGAGTAAGCGAGGTGTGCGATCACCGGCTTCAGATAAATTTGTGTCTGTAATCGCCACCCGTCGATAGGCTGCACTTTGCGTGCACATGTGACTTTTGGTAAGAGGATAAATAAACACATATTTTCAATTCGTAGTGCTGCGTGCACGGTGCCGTTAAAACTCGTCATGCTATCCTCTCACTCCCACTCCTCTCAATCCTCGCTCTCGGGAGACGCGTAGGGTACTGTCGACCGTGACTCGGTAACCAAGTAATTAAAGGAAAGGTCACATTGAGCGTAATAATGAACGATTTGATTGCCGGATCGGTGTGCTTTAAGTGTGTGTGATGTAGGTGTGACCATGCTTGTGGGCGCGTGCCTTCTTTAGTCCTTGTGCTTATTCGTGTTCAACCTAATAATAATAATAATAATAATAATATAATAATAATAATAATAATAATAATAATAATAATAATAATAATAATAATAATAATAATAATAATAATAATAATAATAATAATAATAATTACAAGCATCAACTGTTATCCCGTAATACGTCATTGTATATGTTGAGGCTTCATTTCATAATTTGTCATGTTTTCTTTCTCTTTTAGTACACCAGAATATAAGGCACACTTCGCGGCACTTTATACACTTCACCAGGTAGCGTATACAGAGGAGCCTGTTTGATAGATAGTATGCGTTCCCCGCAAATAGAATCCTCGCATATGTTCACCGAGACCCCGATATCGACTTGGCTACAACAGCCGTACCATATCCATATATGCGAACATTCTCTTCATGAACGTAGGGAGACAGTTTTACTATATGTAAGACTTAGATTTTCGCCAGATGGTTGATACTTTGACTTCTGAAGAGCAGGACAAAAAGACAGAACGAGAAGACCTAAGCACGTTCGTGCTGCTCACTTGTGTCTTCTGTGTCTGTGACTGATTGCGTCGATCTTCATAAGACGTAATCGCTGTATATACACCCAACACAAAGGGGCGAAGCCAGGGCGTGGCCCACCGGGCACGGGCCCACACACCCGCCCTCTGTCGAAACCTTGTCCAGCGTAGGACACACTTATCATAAACTGACGCACGAGGGAACTCTCTTGCGAAAGGAAAGCCCCATTGTCCAGACATGGGCATCTTGACTTACCCCGTCCTCCTTAAAAACGATTCCTTGCTCTGCATACATTCGACACGAGCAAACAAAAAAGTTAACTTGAGGCATGCCGCTTTCTTGCATGGGTCGCACTAGGGTGTTGCCAAAGCGCACGACGAACCACGCAGTGCGTTTATGGGCTATCACACCCTAGAATATCACTGCCACACGTGGCGTAACTATATAGAAGACGTGCACCGAGTGTTCCATGCTTACTCAATCAATCAAACGACCTATATTTTGAAAGTATCGAGGCGGGAAGGAGCAGCGGACTTTATTTCTTTGTAGCGTTTACTATAATTTTGACCAGAGGGACCTGTGGCACCGCGATCATTCAGTCACCATGGTCACGATGGGTAGTAAGCAGATTTACCTAATACTCATGCTCGCGGGTTCATATGCTCCTGTGGCTTTGTTTACGCTCTCGTTTTGGCGCTTGTTTTAGAAAATAAAAAAAGAATAAAATAAAATAGAATAAAAGAAATAGAAAGAATAAAAGAAAAAAAGAAGCTGGGAAGTTTGTAAGTTGATTTCAATTCGACACCACTCCCAACACCCCTCAAGAAAAAATATAATAAAAATGGGAGGGGGGTATAATGGGGTTAAATGGAAGTGCTGAACACTTACTGAACTTCATCCAACGACGAAGAGGCTCCAAATCACTCGGAGCCAATCGGAGCTGAAAGAGCATAGCTCAGAAAAAAGTTATGTACTATACCGATCATTCCCGTGACTCCCGTGAAGCGCCACACGGCAGCTTCCACAGATGCTCACTCCAGATTTATTTCTAGTGTGTTTTTAGAAAACTATATCATCTTATTAAAGTAGTATTGGGCGCAGACAACGCTGACGCCTACGGTGCTTGAGTGACGTTTCAGACAGTGGCATAGCCAGAAATTATTTTCGGGAGAGTGGTTCAAGCATACTTCACGTATACGAATTCGTGCGTGCACATGAACGTTTGCGAAAAATTGAAAATTTTCGGGAGGGAAGTTGAACCCGCCAAAAACCCCTTCCCTCACCGCACTGGTTACGCCATAGTTTTCGGTCATGTTCTTTTTTTCCTAGATTCACGTTGAAAACTATAGGACGCAATTAAGGTAACGCGCAGCTCCGTGGACATTCTATGAATCGTGACGACTGTTCATCACTATGCTGAATCGCACGCGTGCTTCTCGGAAGCGGCGTCGAAGACTGTTCTCGTAAAACCACGCGTACACTGAAAGAAACTCTCCGATGCATGGGCCTAGAATAAACGTAAGAACAGCGCAACCGACACGGACCAGCGAAAGGCACACAGCGTAGGGCCGCGATCGGCGATTTTGCTTGTACCGAACACGCAACTGCGTCGTTTCCTCCAAACCGAGTCTGCGTAGTGGATTTCTAGGAAGCCAAGCTTCCTGCAAGTTCAACGAATCATTTATCTCAGTATACCTGCTCAGTGCTCGCTCCGATGAGAGCGCCGCGCGTGCTTCGGAGTAAGTGTCGCAAAGTCGAGCGCACCAAACGAAGTTGCACTGGTTGTACAGCGTATAGGTGGGGAGGCGGAATAGGATGGGCTCCGAGAAACGAGATTAAAAACAACGGAGAAAAAAAGAATAGAGGGAAGAGGCGAGAACACGAGGAATGACATTGTACGGAATAGATACGTGCTCGCTTGAAAATCAGCGAAAAAAAGCAGCAGCGGCAGCAGACGGGACGACCTCTTCGATCAGGTGCAGTTCCTGGGATGAAGGCGCGAGGCCGATCGAAGTTTCGGATCTTGGAACGGGCGCGCTTCGCCGATGGTGCGGCAGTGTAGCGGCACCAGAGGCCAGCGGGTGGTTCCGTTATCGGGATCATCGGTGGCGAACGGGGATACTGATTTCCCTCTGTTGATACTTTGTAATGGACACGTAGGGAGCGGGCCTTTCCTGGCATCCATGGGAGGGAACATTCTATTGGACGATTTTGTATTTTCCGAGAAGGCAGATACTTTTCTTTTATGCTTTGATGGGGGTGTTGTCGCACGGCCAAAAAGTGTGCGCAAAAAAAAGAGGTAGTGCATTTCGAGTAGAGGAAGGTTATTTGAGCGTCCCTTAGGCCAAGTTCAATCGATCGATCAATCAATCAATCAGTATATATATATATATATAATATATATATATATATATATATTATTTTTTATTTGTTTAGTTACTTATTATTCTATCTATCTATTAATCTATGAATCACTTATTCATCACCTGGGATCCCACTCACCCATAAATCCGCTGTTACATAAATCATAACATAAAAGCATTAACGCAAACGCACTTACATACCCCCCACGCCACCCCTTTGAGGTAAAATTTTGGCTGCGTACCTCACTTTCCTGTCATTCCTTTCTTCCCTGTTTCCCACTACTCCACTGAGGATTATGTAGCACGCTTGAGACATCATATTCAGACTCCCCTCTCTTTTGTCTCTGCACTAAACGTTGTATTCTTTTTTTTAAGCGACAATAATACTTAGAGGCATCATGTGAAGAACAAATGTAGCTCTAAACCTGAAGCGGCTAAAATAATGTATATATAAAGTGATCTCATAGAGAAGGAGATTTGAGGGAGGGGGAAGCATTTAGTGTAAAGCCAAAGATGCACATTGCTACAGCAGTAAGCTCAACTGTATCGCCACTGATAACATATGGCGACTATGCTTCGGCAGAATACCACAGCTAGGTTTCACCAAAAGATTCGTGTGAGATTCGCGCTCGAGATGCACATTGCCACAGATGCACATTGCCACAGATGCACATTACCACAGATGCACAGATGCACATTGCCACAGGTGCACATTGCTACAACAGTCAGCTCAACTGTATCGCCACTGATAACACATGGCGACTATACTTTAGCACAATACTACAGCTAGGTTTCACCAAAAGATTCGTGCGAGATTCGCACTCGAGATGCGCGAGTTGGTGTGGCTGTGTTTGCGGACGTTCGCCTCGCGGTGTGCAACGGGACGCTGGGCGTACAGGCGCGCATGCTGCTTGCGTTTCCAGCTGACCTCATGTGACACCAACATCCTGCCGGTGGCGGACAGGTGCTTCAACAGCGCCGCCTGTAAGTTGCGAAGCCGCGCGCCGGCTGCACCGGATGGAGGCGATGGCGCTGCTGATGCAACGCAGGAGGTTGCGCATTATAGGTGTACCGCTCGTTCGACGGGATATACACACGTACAGAGCAACAAGGGGCCCGACCCGAACTACTCGCACTCCATCGTGCATGCTAGTGCCTTTACCGCTGCGATTGGAAAACAAAGGTGTACAAGTTGGCGGCTACAAAACTACACAAACTTCATTACAAACGAGCCTTTCTCGAAGCGAAGCCTTTAAACCTCTCACATTTTGGTGGCGTCGTATAGGCTAAATATATGGTGCCGGTGAGTGTACAGAAACACGGTCCGAAATACGTATTTGTAGGCGTCGTTTTCCAATAACTGATGCCCTCCCTACCGTGGTCTTCTCGCTGATCAGCTGTTTATGGTACGGGAGTCTGACCTTTACATCGAGGTGACCTGTCATTTCACGTTGCCAAAAGTTCATTTTTGCCTGGATATTTGAACGCGTGACCGTCTTTGTTGCTTGTAACCGCGAGGGCATTGTTGTGCCGCCAAGTACGTGTATGAATGTCCTCTTTCCGACATGGAGGGACGATCCAGCCAGGAATCAGGTGGGAGCATTGCGCAATGCAAAAGAAAGAAGGTGAAAAAGAAAGGAAACAATAAGTACAGACAGACAGAAAGAAAGAAGGAAAGAAAGCGAAGTAGTACCTTAACCATGCAGACGCCAGTTTCACTTGTTCCGATTTTTTCTATCAAGCATGAGCTCCATTTTTTTCTTTAAATAATTGTATTAGGGCCTATCTGTACGTGGCGGTTACCCTTCTTGCAACAGTTAAAATCTTTCTTTCTTTCTTTCTTTCTTTCTTTCTTTCTTTCTTTCTTCTTCATTTCTTTCTTTCTTTCTCTCTCATTCTTTCTCTCTTTCTTTCTTTCTTTCTTTCTCTCTCCATTCTACTCCCTCCCTCCCTCTTCCCACACTTTCTTTCTTTCTTCCTTTTAATAGAGTGCAGCTCTTTAGCTCGCCACAACTTTCTTTAGCGAGGCCACTGCACACGCTCTGATGATATGTGGGGTTTAACGTCCCAAAACCACTATATGATTATGAGAGACGCCGTAGTGGAGGGCTCCAGAAATTTCGACCACTGCACACGCTCGATACCCAAACAGGGTTTGGGTTTGTGTTGGGAACGGTATTTCTCGAATTTAGCGGGAGCCTCAAAGCTTGCCCCAAAAGCTTTGCGTCAACCAAACGTGACATCATTAACTGAAGCGAAGCCCGCGAGGCGGCTGAGGAGCTTGGCATCTCAGTCCCCACGTGGGAGCTGCCCGCAACACAGTGATCTGTGTTTTGGAGGACCAAATAAAAGTTTATCCAATCCAATCCAATTCACTGAAGCGACCGAAGTGATGGATGACCTAGAATAGAGGGAGAGACCCTATTCGAAAACTCTTAACTTGTTCCTGCTTGACCCAAAGCAACCACACACAACGGACTCTGGGACCCCAGACTTATGGGGCCCCCTATTCTAAAACTCCCTATTAATTAATGTAAGGAGCTGTGGGACGCTGCTATGAGCAGCTCGGCGCCCGAGATCCAGGACCAGATCCTAGATTGGGCCAACAGGTTCGTGGAGACCTACGCCGGGTAGGCTCCTCTGCTGCCTCTATCACCACGCCTTTCCCTCTTGGGATAAATAAAAGCTTTTTCGTTGTCACAGAACGAGCGCTCAAAAAGGGCGCGCCGCCAAATTCTCGCGACAAAACGCCGGAGTGTCGCCGCGAGGTCAAAAGAAAAAGAAAAAAAAGAAAACAAGCTCCCCGGACACGCTCCCTCTCCCCTCTCGGAAGCGTAGGTTCGCCCACGAACCTCCTCACCCCACAACGGCGGCCGAGCAAGCACTCGAATTTTCTAGATGGAAAGGGGCGTGGTAATGCCGGGTTGAGTCATCCGACGCGGACGGACCTCGTATCCTCTGGACCTTTCCCCCAGCCTTCGCTGCGCTTCGCGCCGACGAAATGACGAGAACTTTCTGGAATCTCGCGCGGAGGGTATTTAATCGAGCAGC
The DNA here is from genome assembly GCF_013339725.1 of Rhipicephalus microplus. Classification (NCBI taxonomy): domain Eukaryota; kingdom Metazoa; phylum Arthropoda; class Arachnida; order Ixodida; family Ixodidae; genus Rhipicephalus; species Rhipicephalus microplus. Next base: position 320,855,420 of record NC_051165.1, read on the forward strand.
CGAGGTGAGAGATCAGAAGAAGACGGAAGTTAGCGCCAGAGCGCGTAGGGGGTTCCGCCGTGTAGTCGGCGAAGGTTTTGTCCGTAGAGACAAAGCAGGAGAATAAGAGGATTTCCACCTGAGGGGTGACGACTCGAGCTACAGGCAAGAGTGTGTGTTTACCGCTATCGAGCGAAGACGCGTGGCAACAGCTGCGTGTGTGAAGCCGACGTGTTTCCGGCGAAGAAGTTTGAAGCTTGGAGAGTGGCCTATTGAAGACGCGAGGTTTCCTGGAAGAGAAACTTCGGCGAGGTTTCCTGGAAGAGAAATTTCGGGGGCAGCGGAACGACAACAACACTGGACTTTGAGTGAGTGATTCTCGGAAGAGTATCATCTAGACTTTTGTTCCAAGCACTTTGGACTGGATAGGTTTTCTATCTCTTTAGTCTTTATGTTCAATGCATGCGACTGCATTGTAGTGCGTATTGTTGTCTGTGTCCGTTGTTTCGAGTGTGGCTGATTGTACTGTGTAGCACGTTTGTTTGATGGGTGACATATTGTATTCAACTATTGTGGAGTGTGCATACTTGTGTATTTGTTTTGATCTGCCATTATTGAGAATATAATTCTGTTTTGTTTATCAACTCTCGGCTCTGACTTGTTCTTTGGGCCACAGCCGGCGTCCGCTGGCGCGCCAAAAAGGACCACTTCTAAATTGTCCACGCTTTCGTGGTGCGGTTCGGGGGGCCGATACTTCGGCCCTTGGAATTAGCCTGGCGATCGCCTCCCGAATTAACGGGACCTGTGTGACAATTAATCTGGCGTCCGCGACAGGACCTTTTGGTGCACAGTGTGTCCAAAGTAGTGAGAAAGAGCCTCGAGTTGTTGATAGTGCTATCGGAACGATTTTGTGTGTTGCTCAGTGTTCTCGTTAACGAGTGCAGGAGAGTGTTCCGATAGACTGATTTAGGCAGATACTTTTTGCACGCGGCAAGGTTTTATTTGCGAGACACAATGGATCTCGAAAAGTTAGTCGCTCTTGGTGAGAAGATGGGTCTTTCTGGCGCCGAACTACGGAAGTGGGTAAGCCAGAAGGAGAAAGAGGCAGCGGAGAGAGCCAAGGAAGAAAAAGCAGCTGAGTTAGAACGAGAGAGGTTGGCAGCTGAAAGGGCCAGGGAAGAAAAAGCAGCTGAGTTGGAACGAGAGAGGTTGGCAGCTGAGAGGGCCAAGGAAGAAAAAAGCAGCTGAGTTGGAGAGAGAAAGGCTAGCCGCTGAAAGGGCGAAAGAAGAAAGAGAGCAGCAGTTCAAGTTGGAGCTGGAGAGAGAAAAGTTGGCAGCTGAAAGGGCGAGAGAAGAAAGAGAAGCAAAAGGAGCGACAGCTGAAAGAAGAAAGAGAAGCGGAGATGGCTGAAAGGGAACGGCAGCGGCAGCACGAGATGGAACTCGAGCGGCTCCGTTTGCAACAGCGAACTGAAACTCCCGTCCAAGCTAGAGTTGAAAGCAGCGAACGGGAAGATCACGGCTTCCGCTTGAACCCAAGCAAGCTGCTCGTAGCGTTTGATGAAAGGAAGGACGACCTTGACGCGTAACTTCACAGATTTGAGACGATTGCGAGGAGCCAGAATTGGCCGGAACATCAATGGGCAACTGCTTTGAGTACTCGCTTGAGTGGTGAAGCGCTCAGTGTGTACGGTAGGCTGACGCCGACTGATGCAGCCAACTATGCAAAGGTGAAAGCTGCTTTGCTGAAGTGGTTTAGATTTACTGTGGAAGAATTCCGGGACAGATTTCGGACAGGAAAGCCAGCTGATGGTGAGACGGCTACGCAGTATGCCGCCCGACTTTGCCATTATTTCGACAGATGTATTGAACTTTCAGGGACAGCGCAGGAGTACAATGAGCTTAGAGAGCTCCTAATTAGAGAACAGTTTCTTACTAGTTGCCACCCAACACTGTCGCTGTAGTTGAAAGAGAGGAAGGCTGAGTCACTTGAAGGCATGCTCGAATTGGCTGATCAATTCTTGGAAGCGCAAGGTGGAACTAATTTGGCCAGGGTCAAGAAGGAGTGTTCTGAAGATTCGAAGAAATCGGCTCCCGAAGAAAAGAAGCGTGCACCGGAAAGCATTCCGCGATGTTTTCTGTGTAACCGAGTGAATCACCGTGCTAAAAACTGCCGAACTAACTTAACGAGTCCCACGGTTGTAAAATGTTTCAAGTGTGGTCAGACTGGGCACAAAGCAGACGCATGTCGAAACGGAGCGAGTCAAACTCACCAGGTATCCTGTGTGCAAGCGGCACCGAAATCCTGTAATAATGCCGTCACCGATGGATTTGTAGAGTTGAAAAATGGGGAGAAAATCCCTATTGTGGGTGCTGTAATGACAAAAGAGCCAACCGGTGTTTCGAAGGGAATGCCAACGCTGCCTGGAAAAGTTGCGGACAAAAAGATTACAGTGTTAAGAGATACCGGCAGCTCCACTGTTATCGTGCGGAGAGATTTGGTACGGGAAAGTGAGTTAACAGGCAAAACGAAACCGGTTTGCCTAATTGACCGTACAGTTCGGATGCTTCCCGAAGCAGAAAGTGAGGTTGAAACCCCGTACTTAAGCGGGAAGGTTACTGCTTTATGCATGACGACCCCCCTGTTCGACCTTGTCATCGGAAACATCGACGGGGCGCGAGGACCGAATGATCCGGAATGTTTGGGAGAAGACCCTAAGATGGAGCCCTCGCCAACCCAGCGACCGCGAGATACAGTGGAGGAGCAGCCCGTAACGGATCTCACTAGAACCCAAGGTGAAGCCGCGGTGCAAGAGACAGTGAATGAGAAGATGATCGTGTTGAATGAGTTCACGTGCTGGGCAGCTGGACGTACGTCGGCACGACCTCAACCGACCGACAGTGTAAAGGTGACGCAGTCGGCCAGCCAGGCCCAATGTCGTGACATGAACAAGTGGGTGAATAACCGGGCAGGATCGGTTGAGCGTCATGATCCGCTAGCAGTGTCGGAAGTGACAACGATGGCTGAGACGCCGCCTCAGATACCGTCGTTGGAAGGGACTCGCCGAAAAAGAACGAGGAAAAACAAAAAGAGGTCAAGCGAGCACCGCAAAAAAGGGCGCAAGCGCAGCTCGAAGTACCCAGGATAAGTATTGAGGTCGAACCGGAATGTGTTTGACAGTGCTATATGTTAAGTAATGTGGTGGTTGTCCTGTGTCACAAGTGTCGAAGTGTTTGTGCTGTGACGTGATGTATAGTATTGTAGAATTGTGGTAATGAGAGCTTTGCATATTGGTATTGTTTGGAATATGTGTTGGAGCATTGTATTCATGTACCTGTGGCTATACTCTATGTGTTGTGAGAATTGAATTACAATGTACAGTTGTATTGAGTGATCTATTGTGAATGTGAAAGTGTCATGAGCGACGGATTGTGTTACAGTTTGTGAGAGTGCGTGGTGACTGTTCGCGCTCGTTTGTGTGGTTTTGAATATTATGAGATAATACTCTTAAAGTGGGGGGCAGTGTCACAGAACGAGCGCTCAAAAAGGGCGTGCCGCCAAATTCTCGCGACGAAACGCCGGAGTGTCGCCGCGAGGTCAAAAGAAAAAGAAAAAAAGAAAACAAGCTCCCCGGACACGCTCCCTCTCCCCTCTCGGAAGCGTAGGTACGCCCCCGAACCTCCTCACCACACATCGGCGGCCGGGCAAGCACTCGAAATTTCTAGATGGAAAGGGGCGTGGTGATGCCGGGTTGAGTCATCCGTCGCGGACGGCCCTCGTATCGTCTCGACCTTTCCCCCAGCCTTCGCTGCGCATCGCGCCGACGAAATGATGAGAACCTTCTGGAATCTCGCGCGGAAGGTATTTAATCGAGCGGCCGAGATGGGAGATCAGGAGAAGACGGAAGTTAGCGCCAGAGCGCGTAGGGATTCCACCGTGTAGTCGGCGAAGGTTTTGTCCGTAGAGACAAAGCAGGAGAAGGAGATGATTTCCACCTGAGGGGTGACGACTCGAGCTACAGGCAAGAGTGTGTGTTTACCGCTATCGAGCGAAGGCGCGTGGCAACAGCTGCGTGTGTGAAGCCGACGTGTTTCCGGCGAAGAAGTTTGAAGCTGGGAGAGAGGCCATTTGAAGACGCGAGGTTTCCTGGAAGAGAAACTTCGGCGAGGTTTCCTGGAAGAGAAACTTCGGGGGCAGCGTAACGACAACAACGCTGGACTTTGAGTGAGTGATTCTCGGAAGAGTATCATCTAGACTTTTGTTCCAAGAACTTTGGACTGGATAGGTTTTCTATCTCTTTAGTCTTTATGTTCAATGCATGCGACTGCATTGTAGTGCGTATTGTTGTCTGTGTCCGTTGTTTCGAGTGTGGCTGATTGTACTGTGTAGCACGTTGTTTGATGGGTGACATATTGTATTCAACTATTGTGGAGTGTGCATACTTGTGTATTTGTTTTGATCTGCCATTATTGAGAATATAATTCTGTTTTGTTTATCAACTCTCGGCTCTGACTTGTTCTTTGGGCCACAGCCGGCGTCCGCTGGCGCGCCAAAAAGGACCACTTCTAAATTGTCCACGCTTTCGTGGTGCGGTTCGGGGGGCCGATACTTCGGCCCTTGGAATTAGCCCGGCAATCGCCTCCCGAATTAACGGGACCTGTGTGACACTCGTCCAGTCATGGCCAAAATATCTGCCTCACGTCGATACCTTCGCGTCCACAAACAAGGTAACGCGAGCGTCGCCAAAATGTTCATGTGGCTCCAAAAGAAGGAAAACGACGATAACGACTCTCTATTCACCGAAATTTAGGACATGGTTTCTTGCATTGCGTTGCATTCGCCATGAGGCAGTTTCTGCTTGACCGTGCCGTCTTTTTCTTCCAAAAATTCATCTTACAGTTTCCATAAAGCGGCTTTTTGTCTTCCTTCAATTAAGATCATTTCATTATTAAAAAAATGCAAAAGTTACTGCAAAGTGCTCGTTTTGCACACGAGCTTGAACAGCTGGTGGATCACTGTTATATAATGGAATTTGGCAGAAGAACACGAAAATCCTTCCCAACATTTTTTCTTCACCGGTGCATGCCTGGTAAGGGGGGCCTGAATCTCCGTTAAGTAAACAGTGTTTCACTTTTTGTTCGGGCCTCCTTCATTTCTTTTTGTGCACGCCAAAAAAATTGAATAAAATTTGAAATTGAAAATGAATTGTGTCTTTCGAGGCTTGTCATAGCTTTCGAGGAAAACTATATATAACCTATATCTTAAAACACTGTTCCAAAATAACAAATAAAAAAATCCTTGGATGCCCTTGCGAAACCTAATTCAAGATCACACGGAAACGAACTACTTCCCGCAGTAACTCATGTGCTGAAGCTCCCGCCACGTAACTTTGACTGTGCTGCCACGGATCGTGGTCGTGAGTTACCCGTTCTCCCGCTGAGCGGCGTTGGCGTCGGCGTAGCCGATAGAGCGAGCGAGGACGAAAGAAAGTGAACGTGGAGTCTATATCATGAACCACTGGCCTCTTACATCGCTTTCTTCCTCCGTCACGATCGCTGGCGCCTCGGTTGGTGGTCGAGCGCATACAGAGCTTACACGTAATAGCCTCCGAGATGGCGGGCGTGCGCCCCCCCATCTCGGAGGCTATGGGCACGTGCACTGCGGCTTCCTTCGCTTGTCGGAACGAGACTGTCGGCGTTTCGCTTGGTTCGCGACGGCTGCAATGCGCAGAGTGGCGTGCGTAGCACTCGAACGTTGGTAGTTTTTGTGGCAACATGAGACGAATATCACGTTGCTACAACTGCGGATAGCCAAAACTTCAAACATACTCGGCGCTGCTCCGGCGTGCATCTGCACTTAGGATTCACACTAGGCTGTATCGCAATCGTCAGAGAATGTTTCTTGCATGCACTTCGATTCATTTTCCACGTAGTTCATTAATGCTAGTTCTATCGAAAGCTAGAAATAACACCCGCCACGCTTTCCTTGCATTAATTTTCTGTTGGCTACGAACGGTTAACGCCGACTTCTCCTGCATACACGTGCACATTTAACGATTAAAAAAAAAGGAGTGTCGAATCTTCCACAATCTCAAAGGAATTCAAACAAGAACAAAGCAATGCGAAAAAAATCTTGGAAAGGGGAAATGTCGAACTATTCAAAGTCTTTAATGTTCTGTTGCTCACCCTATACACCCATCTCTCTCTTCGTGACCAACTTTTAAGACTGGCCTTACAGATAGGCAGCGAAAAATATGCTTAAATAGCTGTTCTTCGAAAGCTCACATCATTCTGGGTATACGGGCAAAGCCCGAAGATAATGACTCCTCTGTTCACCTCTCGCACAAAGGCTGAAACTTCGGCTCGCAGACCCCGAAGATAACAGGAAAAGCTTGTTAACTCGTCGTCACCTTTCACGAAATTGTCTGTTATACAGAACTAATTACCTCCGTCTCGCAGTCATTGATCTCATGAAAAGAATGAAGCCGCTTTCATTAGCAAAAAAAAGCAACATAATAGTTGACAAATGAAAAAAAAAAAACCAGTTGTATCCTGATTGCCTCAAGGGGTGGATAGTGTATAACCAAATATAAAACCGGCGTATTATTTTTTTCTTTTAATAATGACTTTTTTGAGTATGCGGTCACAGCACCCGTACTTATGAAATGAGTTATTCTACTTTTACTAAGACAGTGATAGTTTGACGTTGGTGCCACCTGTAGGCTGACCTCGTGGCACTGTCACCGCGGTATAGTGTGAATAGGAGGTAGGCGGCGGGTATTCAAATGCACACAGCGGCGCTTCGTTGTGAGCGGATGGAGCCAATTGTCAATGAATGAGATGCACTGACAGCATCTCACTGGTAATAGCTTAGCTTTTCATTGCCAAATAGATGCACGAAGCTTATTCAACGTTACTATTAAAATTCAGAGAAGCGCTGTCTGCCGATGAAAGGGATACTCACCTTCGGCGACTGGGATTTCGCCCTATATGATCTTTTCTTGGTTTATATGAACGTGTTTAGCTTTTATTGCACCTACTTCGCACTTCTGTAGCATGACTGCACCCTTTAACTATTCACTTATTGCTTATTTGAGTGAAAAAAAGAAAGAAAGAAAGGAAGCCCGTATACCTGTGCGATGAGTTCAATAGTACTATTGAACTCGCAGCTCACTACGCATGAACAATGCACACGAAAACGCATACGCATTTTTTTAATTCAGTTCTCCATGAAAAATCAGGCGGTTGATAAGTTCAGTCAGAAAAGCTACGTGGCTGACAGAGCTTCAGAGCCATGGAGACGTTTAACGCGTACTCACTTGCACGTGCTCTTTAGTAACAGTACAAAAAGATTACTGTTTAGCACAGAGCTTTCATCGATTGATCACGTGCGTGAAAGTGTTGCAACAGAGATCCAGTTACTTCATAGAATAGGTACGTTTTTTTCAAAATAATAATATCATCTGCCTTCCATGAATTTATAACAACCTGATACAAACGCCCACAATTAGGTATAAAAGAAAAAAAAATCAAGCTTTGCGTGAAACTATGCAACATGAACTTAAAGCATGTGGTGTGCGTTGATTTTGAATGACAATACACGTCACTCACTGATTTCTTGAAATGCATATGAAGCAGAGCGAGGCAAAATGCTTCTGTAAACTATGTTAGGCATACGTACAAGCCGTTAAACTTGCGTGAACATAGCACAACAAGTTGCCACCTGAGGACGTGCGTGATGCACTCTCACATGCAAACAAGACGTGGCTAGCACAGGGACACACTTGATGTGCTTCAACCAGTAGCCGCCAGAGGACTTTGTTTGATCTCGCGGCCAATAGAATAAATCGCAAGAGAAAGCTTGACTCATTCGGTTCACTGTCAGAAAACCGGCACAGGACACTTTCAAATGAAGAGCTTTGCAAATTTAGACAGTGTCTGTAAATACTGGCTGAAGTATTATTTTCTGTAGTTATAGATTAAAAAAATATGGATGGTGAAACGAACACGAACACCAAAAGGTCCCTAAAAAATCACAGCATATCCACGGAGTGAATGATGATGATTGAGGCGAAGCGTCCGTCAGCCCTTCCGTGCTTCCGTTCGTCCACGCGATCATCCGTGCGTCCATCCAAGCGTCCGCCCATTCGTGCGTCCACGCGTCCATCTGTCCGTCCGTCCATGCGTCCATCTATAGTAAACACCCTAAGTACCGCCATCTCGCATCCCCTGTGGCACATAACTGAGCCATGCGTGCATTTATCCGTCCGTCCGTCTGCTAGTCTGTCTGTCCATCCGTCCATGCGTCCGTCCGTGCGTCCATCTAGTGAACACTCCGAGTACCACCGTCTCTCATCTCGCATCCTCTGTGGCAGATACCCACTCTAGAGCGGGTATGTGCCACCGGTGGTTACGCACGACAACAAGGAAGAGAGGACAGACCCAAACCCTAAGGAGCTTCGCTCAAAAAAATAAATAAAAAAAACGCCAGGTCTACGCGGAAGGTGCAGCACAGCCACAGCGAAAGCTAGAAGAGCGGCCTTTCAGAGCCTTTTTTAAACACCCATTGGGTAACTGCTGCAAGCACACTTGCTTGATACACACAGCGGCATTAACAATAAAAATGTTTGGGTAGTAAGTCGGCATTCACTATGCTATTTTTCGTTATACTTCTGAGAAGCGTGGTATCCGCTAAACACTTGCAAGAAATTTAGTGCCAGTTGTTCATGCAGTGGCTGACGACGATTAGGAATTATACCTGAAGTGTGTATGTGTCACAGTTAATAGGTGAACAAGAACAAGCTTTTGTAAAGGGTTGGGGCATTGGACGACCCACTCGTTACGCTATTCGCATTTTGCGACGACTGCATGGTTGTTTTTTCGCTGTTTTAAAACGCTTTATAAATCGTATTAACGCGATTGCTTTCCCGACATCAAGCTTGCCTAAGGCAAGTCTGCCAACAAGTCACAAGCACCAGCGTGGCTCAGTGGTAGAATACTGAGCTGGCACTCAGCGGACCCTGGTTCGAGCCTGCGTGCTCCGGTGGCTGCTGGCAGCGCGTTCAAGCGGGAACGAGAGCAACCACAGTCTCTTTTCGCGTCATCTCGCGGCGAGAAAAACAACCATTCGTTGCTGATATGGAACCAGCGGCAAGGTTGCGACTCCCTCCCTCTTCAAAGCGATTACGCGAGAGCTGGTAATCGCCTTGAAGGGGGAGGGGTTGTAAGCTCACCGTTCTATATCAGCAAGGAATGGTTGTCTTGCTCGCCGCAAGATGACGTGATAAGAGACTTTGGTTGTTCTCGCTCCCGCTTGAACGCGCTGCCAGTAGCCGCCGGAGCACGCAGGCCACGCATCGCCATGTTTCCTTTCATAACAATTGACCCTGTTTAAAAGAAGTTGTGCTCCAGAAGTTGTGTGTCGCCTTCTTGGTATATCGTCCCCGAAGTTTGCGCTACCTAAACATTTCACCTAAAGCTGCCATTTGAAACAATGCATGTTCCATATGGATCATTTATGAAAATAATTCGGGGTCTGAATTCTGAAAGCACATTAGCCCCGATCTCCAGAATGGCTCAAATATGGACGCCGATTGTGGAATATACATATCTTGTGCCGTGGTTATGTTTCAACGCGTAGTGACCGCATGGAGTGCTTCACGAAAAAAAATGTCCGAGACCCGTTCCGTCTCTGTAGCTTATCATTAGAAAGCTTTATTAATAGCAACATGCGAAGCAAAATGCGAGTAAAGTTTGCGTGGCCAAAAGCATTTTATTCCTTGTGGAGCCTCGGGCCGCTAGCGAAGCGTCCGTGGGCCGCAGCAGCACGCGCACGCGTTTCAGACGACTTCTGTTGCTGGAACTCCGTCGGCATGTGTCGCCACATCGCGGCCGCTAGCGGAGTGTGTATCGGACTTTCTGAGAAATAAGAGGAACGAACACAGGAGCCTGCAGTGCCTGCACTGGTAGGTGTTCTGTGGGTGGGCCCGCAGTGGTGTAGGTAAGTGCCGTGTGTGCGGTGCCTGCGTGCGTGTCGAGATAGAGGAGTGAGGGGGGAGGGGAGTTCGTCGTCGACTGCTCAGTGTATATGGCTGTGGCCACCGGCGCCGCGCGTGATAGATGATGGGCCGACCAAAAAAGCGTCACCGACGACATCGCGCTGCCCAGAGCGAACTGCCGCTGTCGGGGTGTGTGGGCTAAACGTGTGTGCGACTGCCACTACGCCTTCGCACGCCACGCTATATACGCGGTGCTCGTTGCAAGATAGCGATGGCGCGCGTAGCCCCGGCTCGAACTAACGGCGCTGCCGAGATTAATAACACCAAGTATACCGCCGAGATGGGGGCCAGGCCCGACAAAAAGCGCAGCCGCCCCCGGAGGGCACGGGTAGTTTAAAAAAAAAATGATAGGCGTGGAGGAAACGCAGGGCCGGACGTCGTCTGCTCGCGGCTGAGATACGCAGACGATACCAAAAGCAGCAGCGTTGATCTGCGCCGCTGACCTACGTTCTCTGTATGCTAGCGTCCATTAGAGGAGAGTTTTCTTCTCCTATCCTCCGAGCGTAGAGATTTTCTCCACCTTAAAGCGGCCCCCGAAATGGGGCCATAAATATGGCTCCGAATAACTCACCGGCGGCAAGATGAGGGGAAAAGTACTAAGAGCTTAGCACCGCGCCTCGGCGAAAGGCGGCAGCTAAGCGATCACGGCAACATACAAAGTGATAACTGCGGCGCTAACCCGCGCGAGCTTTTGCTCTATTACAACGAGCCAACATCGGAAGCGGCTTCCACTGGCAACGGCGAGAGTCTTTTGCAAGACGCCGAGAAAGAGAAAATGGGTAATTTTTCGCTTATGAAAAGAAACAAGAAAGATTCGAAGGGGCCGCACCAATAAAAGGGCGCAATCCTTCCGGGGCATTGTTCTGCGGTGACAAAGCGCCTGTCGCAGCACCGGCGCTGGCTCGCTTATACGCCGGCGGGTGCGAAGAACATCGCCGAAGAAACTTTGGGCGTGATTGATGGCCAGTTCGCAAAGGCCCGTTCGCCTCGCTAACGAATGTGCCGTGAATCAGTGGATTTACCTGATTTGGGCATTGTACTCCGTGCGGAGATGGCAGACTTTGAAAAATAGATCTCCTCGGAAACTCGGAACGTGGCTCCGGTTTTTTTTATAAGTTTCCTTTTTACTTTAGCGTTTGTTTGCACGTCACATGAGGATCAAATGTGGACGCCAGAGATATGGCATATACGCATACGCGATAGCCGTTTCGGGTCATCAACATACTAAAAGCCGCCGGATGCAGAAAACGCAAAGCACAATAACTATACTTGATTGCTTTTTATATACGATTATTATATGCGTGACAAAACAGTCGTAGCTTCAAAACGTCCATATACAAGGATAAATGGCTTAGGACGAGTCACTAGAGCGTAGTGCATGTAAATTACTTTGCATAACCACGTAACGTGGTTGCTCAAGTGCACATCCTATAATTTCGTTATTTTGCTTGTCGCAAGGTAAATATGTTCCTCATGGGCCACTCGAGAGTCAGGAAACACTGATAACTTCGCAGTTTTGAAAAGTGGAACTTTTTGTAAGTTTCGTCACTAGAATGTATGGAAACCACTTTTCCGCACCTTTGAGAAAATTAGGCTAGTGCGCGCATGTGACACCATCTTGCCATTTTAGGGGCGAAGCTCCTTATAGCAACACCCGTTCGTCCCTCGTAGCCGTTGTAGTGTGTAGCAAGTATAACATTTTGACCTCCAAGGTGGTGCCGATGAGAGATTTCTTCTGTGCGTTGTTGATAAATAAAAAAATAGTGCTCAATGTACATGCCAATGGCTGCTAATGGGGAATAAGAAACAGGAGCATTCAGCTTTTAGTTAACGCGCACGCTGCGATCCCTATTAGCAGCCATTGGCATCCACATTCAGCACTATCTGACAGGAAAAGGTTGCTACGTTATACTCGCTGGGCGTAACCTCCTTGGTTTTAGAAAGATTTAGCGAGCGTTGGGCCGCAGTGCCATGAATACAGTGAACTAGTATATACCATGAACTCGAGGTGGTTAAAGGTGGGAAGTGGACCCGAAGCGCAAGCCGTAAGAAAGTGTGCGTGTGCCACCTCTCGTTTAGTCCTTGGAATGTGTGCTGGATGGCGGTGCTTCTATATGGGGAATATATGATGAAAAGATGCGAGACGGTGGTACTTGGTGTGTTGTATAGATGGACGAACGGACACACAGACAGATGCATGGATGGACGCATGAACGGACGCAGTGGCAGATGCATGGACGAACGCAGGGACGAACGCACGAACAGACGCACGCACGGACGGGCGGATGGACGCATGGAGGGTCACACAGACGGACGCATGGACGGACGGAAGCAAGAACGAATGGACGGACGAATGCTTCGCCCCACTCTACATCATTCACTCCGTGGATATGCTGCCATTTTTTTTTTTGTTTCACTGACACGGCAGAGCCGTCCAGGTCGATCTCATTTCTTCAGCGATGACGCCGGTCTTGAAAAGATACACAAGATAGACTATATTAATTTGATTGCTATATGCCTGTAACTCACTCACTCACTCACTCACTCACTCACTCACTCAATCAATCAATCAATCAATCAATCAATCAATCAATCAATCAATCAATCAATCAATCAATCAATCAATCAGTCAATCACTCAATCACTCACTCAATCCCATGTGGACCGCGCATCTTCCTGGATGCTGGTTTATTCGCGCACGCTGCACAACCATACCTAAAGTGTCTTCTCACTGACCATTTCTTGCTTTTCTGTATGTTGTTGTTCTTTCTCCTCCATTTCATCCACCATACATTTCTCCTTTCCGCACCCATACGTGTGGGATGGTCAACCGAACAAAAGCTCGGTTAACCTCCTTCCTTTCGTCTCTCTCTCTCTGCAACATTAAATCACATAACGGCAGCCACTCGAGCGATCTTAACGACTCCTGGTAAGACTCGACAGTTCATTTAGTGACGCGCGTATCTCAGCTACAAGTGCGCCAAAAGCGTAAGAACGTAAACGTGGTCTGTCCTGGCAAAGCTCTGTGTAGTACTTGTATATATACACCCTACACAACTGCAGCGGCAAAGGCTGAGGCGGTCAGTCGCCGTTAGCGCTCGGGTCTAAGTGGTCGCGAGACCATGACGCTTCATTTGGCGAGCTCGAGGCCAGGAAACCTTCTGCTCCATTGGGCACGTGAACGAGGCCTCGGGAGTCATTCGTCACGTACGGTCGGGTTTGCCCGCACACTGCTCGCCTCCGGGGTCGCACGCAACTCGCATATGCAGCTCTTTCAGTTTTCGGTTTGTTTCGACACTGCTTATCTGATTACTTTGCTTTATTTTTATTTCACGATCGATGCTCATTTTGACCCAACGAGCGATTAATTTTAGAAGTCGATTCCCACGGTCGCAATTGATTAACGAAGCGACCCGGCGGGAACAGAGAAAAATGACCGATAAATGAACATATATGCTTATATATATATATATATATATATATATATATATATATATATATATATATATATATATATATATATATATATATATATATATATATATATATATATATATATATATATATATATATATATATATATATATATATATTTACGCAATCGAAAAAGTTATGCTATAAAATTCGTGCACCCAGTGATATGTCTACACACGCCGTGTCTCAATTCGTGCGATCACCTTTGAAATGAGCCACCGGAGGCAAATTACATTTTCATGACCCGAGATTTCCGTTTCTGGCAATGCTGTTTCAGTTCTTGACAAATTAGCTTACTTGATCGCAAATGAAACTGCTAGCTGCCTAATATGAACGCACATAAAGAGCTTCAGTTTTTGTTTTGCTGAGCTTGTATAGATATGAACAAACGCGTGCACGTTTATGTACGTGTACGCCCTGCTTCTTTTTTTATTATTATTCTTCCTGGCATCAGATAAATCGTAACACAAGCTTCACCACATCTTCGCATACATGTCACAAAACTCGATCATTGAAAAAAAAAATGTAGCTATCCCTTATTCACGTGTATAACACAAATATATGTTTCAATGCGCATGCATGGTGGCTCCCGTTCCGGGTTCCCCCTCACTCCGCCTTGACACTGTGCTACCGCGTTGGATTTGGAACCTTGTGGTGGCGCAGTGTTCCATACAGTGGATCGATGCACAGCAGCTGTGCCTCGAGTCTGAGGCATAAAAGTGAAATTAGGAAGATAATAAAAGGGACCAAAGAAGATAGTGCACGTAGCCGGCGTGTGCTCAATATAGCGCACGTGCGTGAAGGTCGATTCGCCTCGGACAGCGTTTTCGGAGGATGGAGGCCTAAAAGAACGAACGAACGAACGAACGAACCGAACGAACGAACGAACGGCCTATCTATCTATCTATCTATCTATCTATCTATCTATCTATCTATCTATCTATCTATCTATCTATCTATCTATCTATCTATCTATCTATCTATCTATCTATCTATCTATCTATCTATCTATCTATCTATCTATCTATCTATCTATCTATCTATCTATCTATCTATCTATCTATCTATCTATCTATCTATCTATCTATCTATCTATCTATCTATCTATCTATCTATCTATCTATCTATCTATCTATCTATCTATCTATCTATCTATCTATCTATCTATCTATCTATCTATCTATCTATCTATCTATCTATCTTTTTTTTTACGTTTGAATTTGGCACCGAAATTCGGCAAGTGAACGTCATTTTGGATTCACGAATTTCAGTCTTTGCATATTTTGGCCTCGGTGGTTCCAATGAGTTTTTTTTTTTTGTTTATGCTAGCTTGCCAACTTGAAACTTGTGCCCTTTAGAACACGATGTAAGTGATATTTGGCGACAAACAATTACGCCGCCTAAATCGAAGAGGACGCCGTAAAAGCCCGGGGTCACCGCCTATGTTTTCTTATTGAGCGTTCACCTTCTCGACGGCAAAGGATCTTCTCGCGAAAAAAAGTATTACTTTCAGTATTGCGAAATGCTGGTTTGATAATTTGAGAAATATTGCTTTCCGCTTCAGTGCAGATCCCTTTGAAGTGGAAGCGCGCTTTAGTTGTTGTTCTCGCGCTGCGTTCTGTCCTATAGGGTAGTACGTATACCCATATTCTATACGTTGATTGATATGAGTGGCTTAACGTCCCAAAACCACCATATGATTATGAGAGACACTGTAGTGGAGGGCTCCGGAGGTTTCGACCACCTGGGGTTCTTTAGCGTGCACCCAAATATGAGCAAACGGGTCTACAACATTTCCGCCTCCGTCGGAAATGTAGCCGCCGCAGCCGGGATTCGATCCCGCGACCTGCGGATCAGCAGCTGAGTACCTTAGCCACTAGACCACCACGGCGGGGCCGTATTGTATACGTTAACGACAACGATGTTTCCACAAAGCCGCATAATATATCTATCTCACGCGTTCCCTGTATAATCCTGGTTGGTGGCGTACCCTTATCCGAATTACTGCATATAATAAATGGGCAAAAAACTTTGACGTTACCATAAGTGTAGGCGCGACCACTCGTTTCCTCCATTACGGCATATTATATCTATATATCTTCGCAATATCGCAAGCACGACGCATTTTGATGGCTCCAATACGTGCAGGATTCAGCTATTATCAGCGCTATAGGGGTACCACGGACGGCATATCCAAACGATGTTCGTTCACACAGATCAGCAGTGTTTTAGGCGTGGCTCCGTGAGCCCGTCCGCGTACGTATGGGGATAAATTAAATATTCAAAAGGGAGGCCGCCCGCGCGCCATTTTTTATGACCCATCACAGAACGCACGTTTTCTCGAAAAAAAAAAAAAGTGGCGCTGAAAAATGAGGTCACGGGATCGCTTTTAGCCGGCCGAGATCAGGTTGCGAAAGGAGCCCTACGCATGGAATAATTTCTCCCTCCTTTTCTTTTTTGTTTAACGAAGTCCTTTGAAGCTTTGACCACATCTTATTACTTTCTTTTGAGTTTCGATACCGTGACCTCCATGTCGATGCGTATCATTCCTCACACAGATATGCAAGCAGGGTATTAGAAGGAGATTTACCGCCATCGTATATGTACCTATGTAGGCATATGCAGTATGTCACGCATCATTAGGGATGTCTAAAAAGTTTCATCGCGTAGCGCACGTCTCGGAAGATTTAAGTGTACATCAGGCTCACGGAAGTCCATGGACTTATGAGCATTGAACGAGAGTACAAGGAGAAAGCGAGAGATGGCTTTAGATTAGGCGGAAACACAATCAATCAGCCTTGTTTTCTGTATGAGATAGAGAGAAAATGCAATGGTTCATATGTGTATCTACCACTTGCTTGAGAGAGAAGAAAGAAGACAAGAAAGAACTTACTATAGAAGAAGGCGTAGAGGTCAGCCGAAAGTTTGTGCGCTGTGGCTATTGCTACTCTGCAGAGGAGAAAAGAAGCAAAAAGTGATGGAAATAATGAAAGGGACAGGAGTAGCTGGGTGGGGTCGTATGTAGAATAACCACGTGAAACAGTGCTTCATTAAATTCTACACAGAAGACAGTGTCCACCTATGTGTGACAAAATGCTAAGAGAAGTAACAGCCGGGCGTGATCTGTTATTATATTGCATACTACTAGCAAGGCACTTTCCGCGTTCAACACGGCACAGTGTCGAAAGGACCACCGTAATGTGTGACACTATATGATTTCTTGCTGCAAGCGTTGGCTGATATTATACCGGATGTAGTGCTATATGATTGTACAGTACGGAAACGTGGAGAAGTGCCGACATCGCTAAGTGACATCTGCTGCAAAGCATGGTGATTATACAGTTTCAAGATACGGAATTTCCCCCGAACCCCAGAGTCACATGCTCCCTTCAACTATTAGACCACACTACCTTGCTTCGATTAGAATTCGATTCTTTTCGAATAGTGACAGCACAGTGAGAAAGAAAGTATTCCACACAAACAAAAGGTGACCAAAGTGCTTTGGTTTGGACACGTTCGTGAGACATCTGCTCTGTTGAACAACAAGAAGACGAGGTCACAGGAAAACGCGCAGCACAGACTTCAGGACCAATGTCGATGAGCACTGGTCCTCTGTGTCTGTCGCGCCGTTTAGCTCTGCAGAAAGTCTCTCGCCTCTCCTTGTGGGTCGAGCGCCCTCGATTGGCGCCTCGCTTCATACGCCCCCATGACTCAACCACGTCGCGAAGAAGCGACATACTTCCAAGAACGCGTCGCCCGCCCGCAGTTGCTTCCGCCACATTCTTTCGCCGTCACGTGGGACGCATTATTTTGTATTAAAGACGCATTCGCCGCTGCAAGCGGAACGAGGCTTCGTATACACCGTCTTCCCTCACCTTGAGGCGCGAGAAGGGTCTCCCGTCAGCGAGCCGAAATTACCGACCGCGAGACTGGCCCTCGCCTTCATCGATGCCGCGCGCATCGCCTTCCGCGCCGCGTCCCGAAACGTCACCGACCTTGGTGGTTCCACGGCCTCGTCGGTCGTAGAGATGTGCCTGCACGATGTCCCCGCTGGCGTACCCGTGGACACGCGCATAAGGTCGCTGCAAGAGCTGCCTGTCGGAACGGGCGAGCTGCCCTCTAGAGCCAAAGCAGAGAGGGGCATGAGGAATAAGAATTTTGTTCACACGCACGCACGCACGCACGCACGCACGCACGCACGCACACACACACACACACACACACACACACACATTTTGCAGTCTCGGCAGTCCCTCTTTGATACACAGTTGTTTCTGAAAAGTTGCGCTGGACAGCGCTCGAGGCTAAAGAAGCCCACACCCGTTGATGTCGATAAGCCGTGGTGGTCCGCTATTTGCAGCCCGCGTAGTTATCGCTGTCATGATGAAAAAGAAAGCAAGGAATTATGTCATTGTTCTGCGCGTCTACACGCAACGTTAGCAAAGAACCCATACCACCCATTCGGACTACGCAAGTTCTGTAGCGCTCGATGAAGTGTGTTCTTTGGCAAGGTGTTCAGGGGACGTTGAGACATGGACAGGCAATGTGTTTATGCAACGCAGATATACGGGTGACAGGGGACTGCTCATCCGGGGAGGTTCTGTCTGGTTGGTGCGCGAAGGAAATCAGGAGGCGTGGTTCACGCGTAAACAACAATTTCAACCCTGCTACGTCGTCGCACATCCATTTATAGATAGGCAAGGCACTGCAGTTTGCCCAGGGGCCTGCTGCAGCAGATTACCGTATAATACGTAATAGGGCACCACTGAAGCAGTCTGTTTCTCGAAATGCTAGGATGATGGTCACACGTCAGAAGCTAGAGATTAGAAAGAAGAATAAATGCGTTTTTTGCTAAAATATATCACGAAGATTGGCTTCGATGATGTACGAACTCCGAGACATTCTTCGTAATGTTCTAGTCTTTGTAGTATCGTAAGCAGGAGCCACGGGCCACTTACTTTCTGCGGCTGCCACGCGTACATGCGTACTTATACAACGAATTGTCGCACGTATTGAAGGAGCAATTAGTTGAACATGACCAAAGTACAAAGTTATAATATCGTTTAAAGCCGGAGCAACGAACTTGAAGCGTATCAGCGCATTCCATGTAAACGGATGTTGCTTATAATTGCGCATCGCTTGTATAGCGTCCGTAGCCAATATAGCATCATACATCCTTATCAAGAAGTCCGTATTGATGGATCGGTGGCTAGGCTGCTGACCTGGACGTTGAGGGTTCCATACCAGCCGCGGCGGTCGCACTTCGGTGGAGGCGGAATGGTATAAACCCGTGTAAAGAACACCAGATGATCAAAATTTCTGGAGGAGGAGGAGGAGGAGGAATGAACATATTTTATTTAAGCGCTAAACGGAGGTTTCTGTGGGTGGAGCCCTTATTCCAGGGCCTCACTAGCCCGAGCGGGTAGCTTGGCCTGGTCCAAGGTTGCCCGCTGGCTTCTCAGGCCCATCCCGGGGGCAGTCGAACCTCCCACGGCCTTTCAAATTCGTTTCGTGTGATGAGGGGTTAGTTGCCCCGGCGAAGAGAAAGGAAGTGTGGCAAAAGTGCTCGCGCTTGACAAGTGGGCACGGCGCGACGAGATACTTGCCCCGAGCCAGAGGAGTTTTGCCCCTAAAAAAAAGTGCAGTTGGCAGTCGGCGTCCGTCCTCGTGCCACCTGCTTTCATCCTGTCTTTGCACTGTTTGTCCAAGTTTCAACTAAGGTGCCGACTAACCCACCTTTCACCGCTTCTCCAGAAATGGAAAGAGAGAGAGAAAAGTATAAACCATAAAATATGCACACAACCGCATACATAGTCCAACAGTGCTGCGTACGTGCGAATACGATGCACACAGCCTAGGTCCAGTCAGCGCTCGTCCGGAATGCAACGACTACGCCTTCTCCGCTCGAAAGGATCCGCCACCGCCTGATCATGCGGCTCGTGGCATCGGGCCATGCGCGCGGCGCGGGGCATTTTCCTCGTCTTCACAGCAGCCGGTGTTTGGATACAAGCGCTCATTCGCCCGAGCACGGCCGCCTGGATAGGGCGAGTACGGTCGCCTGTACCGCCGCGCGCGCCCGATCCAGGCGACTATGGCCCGAGTACCTTTCGCTCGCGGCGCGGTGATGTAGTACGTGTCCACTAATCGCCTCGTGCGCGGCTTCCGATGGCGCTTTTCGGCCTTGCCAGTTTCGATCGTCGACCGAGCCACTCTCTTTAAAGTTGGATGACGGTTGGCGCGGGGCACAATCTTCGCATTTTACTGCAGCGGAAGCGGCTCTCCTTCATTGTCTCCGATAGTTGTTCGCTGCAGCGCGCTCGGGAAAGTGCAGTGGAGTGTGAAGGCGTGCGCAGGGCACTGCGATTGTCTTACATACTTTATAAAGCTGGGTAGTCGGCGTTAATGGTTCTATATTACACTGCGTGGATGCAAATGATAGTAGTACCTCCTTGCGCGTATGAGACACACGGTTATGGTACAAGAAAAACGTCGATTGTAAAGCGTTGTCATTCATTCAGTACAGAAAAAAAACGTCTATTGCAAATGCGTTGTCATTCATTCATTCATTCATTCATTCATTCATTCATTCATTCATTCATTCATTCATTCATTCATTCATTCATTTTTAGCGGCGAAGCTCCTTAGGCTCACATGATGTCCGTTGTCGCCATCATCGTGAGTCTCCGTCTTTAGTCCGTCCATACCGTACATAGAGCGTTCATATAGAGCGCGCACAAACCGTACTATATACGTCTATCTTTTCATGCGGCCGACCGTGCATATGTTCGTACATGCGTTTGTCCTACTGTCCGTCCGTTCGTTCATGTTCATACGCCTGTACATACATCTATCTGTCCGTCCGCCCGTTCATCCGGGCATCCGTCCGTGCGCCTGTCCTACTGGGGGAAGTGATTTAAAGTGAAAAGAAGAGAAAAGTAAGCCCCGTAACTGTATTTCAGGGGGAGGACACCTCAAGTGTAGCTCACGAGGGATAGGGGTAGAGAAGGGATTCAAAGAATAAGATTAAAATGTAAAGAGATAGAGATAAAGGAAGGAGAGAGTGAGGTGCAGGGACAGCGAACGATGGAAGTAAGGAGAAGACAGAGAAGATGGACACGGTCGCAAGAGTCCGAGGATGGGGCACCACTGGCGAAAGCTCTTGTCGGCGTCAGGAGATGGCGTAGGGCCAGCCCAGTTGGCCTGAGCTACGCTGACGTCGGAGATTGTCCGTCCGTTCGTTAATCCGCCTGTCCACGTATCAGTCCGTCCGTCCTCGCATCTATCGGTCAATCCATTCGTCCGCGCATACCTCCATGCATCCATCCGTCCACCTGTCCGTGCATGGGCCCGTAAGTCTTTTATACTAGTCGGCGACTTCAATGTTGACGTTATGGACCTGCAGACCTAGCTTTGCTGCATTATCAGCATTCACTTCAAGGATCGGCTGCCAATTTTCGAAAGAGCCCGTGAAAACCCTAGGCTCTGCATTGTGCACTTTAGGTACACGAAGAAAATAAGAAAATAAGAAAAACAAAGCAGAAAACTTGAAGAAATAGCAGCACATCAGTGCAGCAGGAATTAAAAGAATAAATTAACCAAGAACAGAGACAAAAGAGTGAGGAAATAAGAGAGCTAAGGACGTCGAGAGCATAACGTGAGGCGTGTTTTTAATGTCGCAAAAGTTGATATACATTCGATCCTAGTTCGGATTACTATTTCGCACTACTTTGGTCGACTGGCTCTCCAAGATTAACGCTCAACTCGCATGGCAGCCGTAGCATAGTGGTAGACCGATATTATTAGCGGCACTTTCGACGTGGCAATCCCACTGGTTGAGTGGGGTCAGACCCACTTAACCACTTAAATATGAAATAGGAGGATGCTGGGACCAGATCACGGAGCACGAGGGGAGAGCGGCGTCGGAGGAGGTTGGTTTGTGGACGTCAGGCCCACGCTCGTGAATTTTGGTTTTTAGTGGCGAAACACTTTAGACTACAGTCTTGTACGTTTTCCGGCACAGCTCATGCAAGGTACTCACTATACGCCCACCGTAACTTTGCAGGTACCCACTACACAAGGCATTGTGTGCTGTGGCTCATGACGATGAAGGATAAGCGCGTTCAAGACCACACGTTCTTTCTTTGCCATAGACGGCAACGAACATGAACGTGCTTCTCACTCGTGAAAGGTGACGACGACGCTGAAAACAAGCTAGACCGGAGTCGAGAGTTAGCGGCGGATCGAATCCCGGTTGTGGCGGCTGCATTTCCGATGGAGGAGGAAATGTTGTAGGTCCGTGTACTCAGATTTGGGTGCACGTTAAAGAACCCCAGGTGGTCGAAATTTCCGGAGCCCTCCACTACGGCATCTCTCATAATCATATGATGGTTTTGGGACGTTAAACCCCACAGACCGAGAGTTAGCGGCAAAGTGGCAACGCCGACAACAAGGTGCTACTCCGCAGACGAGAGCTCCGCACGCGGCAACTCAAGGTCTACGCAGACAGCAAGCTACACAGAGCTCTGGGAGCAGCGATCAGTCGCTCCGCAGCTCTCGTTCATGAGCGTCAAGTGTTAACGCATGGCAACGGGCAGTACGGAATCGAAGTTCGAATGGCCAACTTCCAGATAGACGTCCAGAAAACGGTACAATGCCTTCCTGGAAACATGCCCGATGACGCAGCCATCGACGTGCACATAAAGCGAAGGCTGATAAGCAAGCCCTCGTACAAGTCCAGCTTATTCAAGAAACGAAATATTCACGCGGGGGTGAAGTACCTAGAAGACTCAGCCTTCTACAATTGCCTAAGTGTAAAGTAAACATGCATGGACCTCGTCTTTGCCAACTTCCTACTAGATCACATTGAAGAACCATTGGCTCTAGATTTCACGGACCAGAAAGCAGCAATATTGAAGGCAAACGGAATGCACAACTCAACACAACATACGAGTTATGATCAATAAAACATTGTATACACACTACACACGCTTTGCCACTAATTTACACAGCGCCAATGGGTGAGAGATTTACTTCTATGGTGCTTCTACCGCTGTTCATGATTAACTTCATCGAGATGCGTAGAATTTCCCTCCATAAGCTGACTAAGAAAAAGGAAAATAAGCAAGAACGTGACGGGAATATCGAACCGAGCCCAAGCTGGTAGTGGCTTCAGAGAAGGTTGGCATATAGATGCTCTTTCCTCCCCCCCCCCCCCTCCTTCTGTGGTTGAAGCGCATTATGTTCATCTAGTATGAGTCGAGAGTTGTGCAAGCTTCCTGACGTCAAAATGACTTTGAAGAGAAAGAACCGGAAAGAGAAAGCGCGCTGCAGGCGAAGGTCCCACCAATGAGCGGTGGTTGAAATTGAGAGTCCATTACAAGGAGACACCGAGAAAATTTCCCTGGTTTAGAGAGGCAAATTATGTGCAGATTTCTCGTTTGGGTTAAAAGTCTGACGGTGGTGCACCGCAAGCATTGCGCGCCGGCACACAACTGTACGCAAGTGGTTTAACGTAGCGAGAAAGTCGCTAAATTTAGCGTCTTTTCAGTCGTGCTATCGACCGTTCTAGCTCTTTGGACTCTAAGCGACTTTTTTGGGGACTTTCAATTTGAGGTAGACTGTTCTAAAACAGACATAGAAAATCGAGAAACTGTGAGAACAGTGGAATACTCAAAACGAGCTTCGATAAATGAAGCCAAAGCATACAGGATCAAGCTGCTTGCGGTGCTCATTGTTTCACAGCTGCGTAGCCAAATGGTAGCAGCGCCGTCCAACTTCATTCAGCACAACAAAACTTGATTTGAAAGATTGTTTAGGTAATACTTAATTTCTTTACGTGCTTTATGAAATCAAAAAGTAAAGTCTCAACAAAAAATAACGTCATCGTCATCTTTATTATCATCATCATCATCATCATCATTTAGTGACTTTTCGTTAAAATTGGCGACTCTTCGAAAACGTCCTGGGGACTTTGTAAAAAAAAATAATTAACACGACTGCTCTACGCTGAACACCTTACTGGTGGAAGGAATAAAAGGGATGTTGACCCTTCCCTACCGCATTAATGAAATATTTTTGTGAACGCCCGTATTCATCCTAGTCATTTGTGTAAAACTGTGTACTGTCGTCTCCCTGCAATCCATTTCTTTCCTTCCTAGAGTATGCCGTCTTAGTACGCTGCAGTAGGAACTGTTTAAGTTCAACGGCACTTCAGCCTCATTATTTCACTTTCTTATAGCATATTTCGTTTATTTATTATTACTTATAATGCGGACGTTTCATTTACTCAAACTTCTTGTGAGGTAGAACGTTGCCGCTCGTATCCGTGTACGTATACAGATACCCGAGACAGCCTCTATCTTCATATTGCGCCTACAAAAAACTATATTGCGGAGTCGTGGATATTCAGAATTTAAACGCAAACCTGCAAGGGAGCAAGGTAATCGCACCGCATCGAAGGAATGTGAAAGTTTTCATCGGGCCAGCTTTCGCCGCAGTGAAGACGCACATACGCATTCAGCGTCGCACTTTCTTGCGCTGAATCTCGCCACGTCCGGGCTCTAACCTCGGCCGGGGCCGAACGTTTGAGCTGTCGTGATCGGACTTGGCGCCACGCAGCGCTGCCGCTCAACCTCCCCCAAGAAACGCTGCTGTCAGCAGCCCGGAATTTCAGAGATGCCACTCATCATTTTATGCGCGGGCGGGGTTATAGAACGATCGCCCGTCGACCGCTGCTGTTGGCCGAGAGGGATGCGCTCCGGCGGGGCAACAAAGCTGTGCGGAAAAGCCATCATATCGGGAATGGCTTCGCGCGCAGCGTCTGTTCGAAAGTGGGGAGACGGGGGATCGAACGGGAGAAGCGCATATCGGTATATGACGGCCCTGTCGGAGGAGATAGTGCGCTCGGAGGCGAGTCACGCGCCGCTGAACGCCGACGTCGACCACCCCATCTTCGCTTCTTTTAGCGTCGAAGTGGTGGTGGCTCACTTATGGCTTCTATGCTGCGCGCCCTTCTCGCATATGCGAGCGAATATGAGAAACGGAAGGAAAAATCCAGAGGTGGGCCCTAATCCTTGTCTCAGGTGTCGCGTAGTGGCTCTCGCACGCTGGCCGCACCCTGGTGTATTTATTGCGTTAACATTGTGTTTCGTGGCGTTGCCGAAGCGGATCTCCGAGGCCACAAAGAATGAAGCGCGTGGTTGATATTTTTTTTTCCGCCAGGTACCACAATAATCACAACTGCTCGGGATCTTTTATTGTAGCTTATTCCCTGTTTTTCAGAGAACTCAGTCAACGAATTTTCATCAGTAATCCGGATACATTTATTTGGTCCTTAGAATAACTTATGTTATGTCCCAACCATAGCCACTGTCGTGCTCCGGCGTTAAATGCATCCAATACAACATGACACTTGAACTAGAGAGAGAGAGAGAAGGAGAGAGAGAGGAGAGAGAGAGGAGAGAGAGAGAGAGAGGAGAGAGAGAGAGGAGAGAGGAGAGAGAGAGAGGAGAGAGAGAGAGAGAAGTAAACGTTTATTTTGAAACAGTGCCCCGAGCAATTCCAGGTGTCACCCTGAGGTGGGAGGGCTCCTTAGTCCAGGAACCCTCTGGCTTCTACTGCCCTCTTGGCCTTGGCGAAGAGTTGTTGGTCGTCCAGGTCAAAAAAAAAAATTATCTTTAGAAGACTTTATGAGTATCCGAAAACAAGGATTTAAGCGCAAGGCTGGGAGTGCTCGGAAGAGAAACAAGAGTGATGTCCATAGCTGATGCCAATAAAAAGAAAAAAAAATGTCATTCAGCCCCAACTCCTGCTGTTTTATAAGTGCACGGTAAGACTATCTTCAGATTTAGAGTGAATGCGTGACGACAGTGTTGCCGTTACAGCAGTGGACAGCCTACATAACTCTAAAATAGCCAACATAAGTCATGATTTAGCCAGAACTATATTTTAGGCAATAGCGACCGATAATGAGCCACGTCAGTGCGCATTAACTGTAACTGCTAGTATTTGAGTAAATGCGGTAGGTCAGGGCACCACCGCTTGCTTTAGCACACACCGTGAAAGGATATGCGCCAACATATATTATCGCGTATAATGAAAAAAAAAAGTAAGAGGTGAGCCAAGTTCGATACGCCATGTGAGGTTCGATCGCGTGAGGTGGATACCATGAAGCAACCCTAGCTGGTGACCTTCAGGGTATAAGATTTTCTCCCGGTCACATTAAAGCAGAACCACGGCCCCCCAGTAATGATATATAGTATATTCTATACACGTGTCATCAACGTGGAGTCCGAAGCTATCAGCTCTGACGACATACTTCGACCGTAGAAAAAAAAAAAATGTACCGTTGGTTATACACGGGCCGGGTGCGACGGGCGGTCAGTTTGACTAATGCTCACCGTTCCGACGTCGGTCGACCGAGATAGGCACCACCTTGGGGCACGAAGGCAGCTATTTCACGAAGTGCATGACAACTTGCGGTCTATATATACCGATTAACGAGATGGTTCTCGGGCCCAGGGTTCCGGTGGCTTTCGTAACTACCGTTCTAGCTGCAGCTAGTGGTATGGCGTGTGGCGTACTACGCATATATACTATACTGTACCGCACAGTGGCGCAACCACTGCGCCATATGCATGCAGGAAAGCGCCCAATCTCTGGCCGCTGTAATGGTGCACTTATAATTAAGCCTTATTATGCAAATACGGGCGTTGATGTATGTCTGCAGGGACGGCGCAAGACTTGTTTTGAACCTCCCCTGGCAACAAGAACTGAGAGCTTTGCGTAACTTGGAGCGTAAAGCTATAGCGGGGTACGTTATAATGTGAAATGGCGACACAGAACGCTGGATCAGCGACTGTGGAGGTGGATTGCAAGACATAAGGAGGTCGCGGGTACGATTCTCAAACTGTGGCAGCCGCGAAAGCCCCTGTGCTGAGATTTACGTACACGCGAATTGATACCAGATTGCTAGGGCTACACACGAAACTCACAAACCACTTCCGCGGTCTTATGATCTCATTGGAACTTTGGTGTGCTGAAGAAAGGAATGAATTTAGCAAAATGTGATTCTGACAGCACGCAAAATTTGATAGGTATG
Source organism: Rhipicephalus microplus (assembly GCF_013339725.1). Taxonomy (NCBI): domain Eukaryota; kingdom Metazoa; phylum Arthropoda; class Arachnida; order Ixodida; family Ixodidae; genus Rhipicephalus; species Rhipicephalus microplus. The sequence goes on from NC_051165.1 coordinate 320,882,030, forward strand.
AAGGTAGAAAGGCAGGATAAATTTGAAAGGATCGACAGCACAAGGCAACTTCAAGCTATAGTGTCAAATCGTCAAACAGGTCTGTATACATTACACTTTGTATTAATCTTTTCTGTCATAATAAAAGGAATTGATTGATTGATTGATTGATTGACACTGGTGCTAACATTCATCGATACGTTGGTTCAGGAACGTGTCTGTGCCGCTAGAGGTTACTGAGAAGGAATCAACCTTATTTACTTGAGCGGCGCGGTACTTCGGCGCGTACAGAAAATTTTCAACCTTCATACATGCATGAACATGATGAGTGAGATGACGCTATTTCGTCGCAGTTTTTATGATCAGAGCTCATGTACGCTTCAAAGGTAAGGCGACTGGTTAAGTAACTAATGAGAAATAATGTTTTCATGCTAATTGAAGTAATATCGGGGATGTTAAGTCCCGAAACTTCGATAGGATTGTGAGAGACGCCGCAAAGGAGGGCACCGGAAATTTTGACCTTGTGGTGTTCCATCGGACCCGCCACCTTCGGGTCAGCAGCCTGTTCTACTGCTGGGGAAACGTGTCATAACTTTTTAAATTATTTTAATCTTACGAGTGATTCAATGGTTCAAATATACAGTACAAACCACCTACGAGAAAGTGCTTCCGCCCATTGTTTTCGGCCCTCGATTATAAATGATATGACGCAAGGACATGAACTCGTATTGAGGACTGATCGGCTGATTGGTCCTGGCTGATCGTGATGAGAACTTGAAGTCAAATTCCTCAAGTAAAAAGGCATGATACAGAAGTGCGGAAACGCAGGGAAGGCCCAGATGAACGTCTGGTATGCTATCCTGCAGTCGGGGAATGATTAAAGGAGTGAAAAGAGAGACAGAAGAAAAGAGACAGACTGACATAATCACGCGTAGACGTGGACGAGCACATCAACGCTGCCGGTGGTCGCACAGACTTGTTGGTTTCACGTACGGGGGTAGCGACTTTGTTGCCTATCGATCATTTAAAACGAATGTCCGTGGTGCAAGAATAATGGCTGCCGAAAAAGGTCTGTTGCTTCAGAAGCAGCCGGTCACTGCCTGTCATTCAAAGCGAGTAAAACTGCATATGACGTGTTCTGTTGTCTCTTTGGTCCCAGGGATACATACAGGTTGGTATACATCTCGATCTTACATGTTCTGTTTTTTTCCGCCTCGCAGGAGGGCAGGATATGTGTAATCGATATTTTTTATAGCCACACTTCTTTGGTCCCCATGGTAGCGTAATAATTGATTTCGTTCAACGTTCCAAAACAACGATACAAGATTATGAGAAACGCCGTACAGATAGATGGAGGGCTCCAGAAATTTTGACCACCTGGGTTTTTTTAACCTGCAGCTATATCCGAGTACACGGGCGTCGAGGATTTGCGCCTCCATCGAAAATGCAGCCGCCACGGCTGGGTTTCGATCCTGCATGCGACCTGCGGGTTAGCAATCACGCACCATAACCACCAGACCACAGTGGAGGGACGTAATTGGATTTATGTAAAGAACACAAGAGGAAGGTATATAACAGCTGCATCTTGCTAATACTTAGCTATGGAGCGGAAACCTGGAGACATACAAAGAGGGTTCAGCTTAACTTGTGAACGACGCAGCAAGCAATGGAAAGGAAAATGGTAGGTGTAACGTTGAGAGACAAGAAGAGAGCAGAGTGGATTAGGGAACAAACCGGGGTTAAGGATATCATATTTGAAATCAAGAAGAGGAAATGGACATGGGCCGGGCATGTAGCACGTAGACAGGATAACCGCTGGTCGTTAAGAATAACTAATTGGATTCCTAGAGAAGGCAAGTGGGTTAGGGGGAGACAGAAGGTTAGGTGGGCAGATGAGATTAACAAGTTTGTGGGCATAAATTGGCAGCAGCAAGCACAGGACCGAGTTGACTGGCGGAACATGGGAGATGCCTTTGTGCTGCTGTAGACGTAGTCAGGCTGATGATGATGATGGTGAAGGAACACTCACCAATAAGTGTACGTATATTGTTCAGAAATATTGTCTTTAGCAGATCCGGTCGCCTTTAACATGCGACCGGATCTGTACACGTCCACCGTTTCTAAGGCCTTTCGATGACATAGCAATCACGGCTGATCTTCCGTCTATAACGTCTGCACGTACCACTTATCATGCCCGGACACAAGCATCGCGACCCCCTCGCTAACAACGGTGGTACGCACTCAATGCCACAAATAAACCAGAGCTCCATGAACCTGCTCCGCAGCAAAACACGTCTGGCCCACCGGAGCAGATTCGCACACCCTCCGGTGTCTACTTGTTGCACTGTCGGTCGCCCGCTGATCTCTGCAGGGGTGGCAGGAAGAAGTCATGTGCAGTGTATATACGTACTTGCGTATTTGCTTGGTGCCACCACTACGTTCAGCAGGGGCTCATCCTTCATGACTTCGTCCGTTGCCGCCGTGAAGCCATGGGAGCACGAGGAGGAATGATAAACCTCGACCGCGTAGCGGCGGGGCGCGCGCGGCTGAGCTGGCGGGGCGCCCGACATTTCGTCTCGAGCGGGGGTCGTTAACGGCCTCATTGTCCGATAAGCCCGTTACGGTTCTCACGACTGCGGAAGCAACCAGCCTCCCCCTCCCACCTATTGCCAATGCTTCTCCTAATGGAACCAATGCCATTGTCTCACGAGGGGGCTCCACTGCGGGCCGCTAGATTGGGGGCTACCGTATCACGCGCCCGAATCGCGCGCTGGGGGTGCGCGTGTGCGTTTCATCGGAGAGTCGAAATAGGCAGCGCGCGCGCTCGTGAGAGCCTCCACAGGTCGCGGGGTGTCGCCGACGCTGCTGCTCCTGCTTAGCCTGCTGCAGGTACACACTGTAGCGTCAAGCTGTGCTCTCGCGAAGGGTGATATATTGCGTCCTTTGAGCGTTCGTGGTGGTCACACCTCCTGCCTCGTTGACCTAGGGCGGCCGAACGGCGGTTCTATTCTTATCGGCGCGTTGCGCATGAAGTTGCGCAATGCGCATATTCGTGCGAGAAATTCGAATGCAAACACTTTTTACGGGCCGCAGAAGAACTGTGTTGGAGTCAGTATGGACTTTCTCGGGCAAAGCTAGTGTAGGGTAGTTAGCGATACGGGCGAACGGTTTCTTTCTTTCTTTCTTTCTTTCTTTCTTTCTTTCTTTCTTTCTTTCTTTCTTTCTTTCTTTCTTTCTTTCTTTCTTTCTTTCTTTCTTTCTTTCTTTCTTTCTTTCTTTCTTTCACAGCAGCATGTGTCCTGGCTGTATACCTCGATTATGCCACGCCATGTATACAGGAAGCTCATTCCTCTCGAGACACCGGTCGAGTCTGCCGTCGACAGCGACATCCTGGCGCAAGAGACAACAAAAAAAAAAAAAAGAAAAGAAAAAGAAAGTGGGGGATGGGAGGAGGCGCGGTAGAGGCAGGTAAGCGTCGGCACCAGAAAAGCAACGTGGTCTGTTCGGCGGCGCAGCAAGCGTCGCCATGCTCCTCGGCGGACGCCATCGCCGCGCCACTTGCATTATTCAGCGCGGCGTGTCAATAATTGAGGCGGTTCGATTCTGGCAGCGCGGAGGCTTCTTCCGGCGCACACACACAACAGTTTCCGTGCAGGGCGTTCCTATTCAATTAGTCGCGCGAGACAACGGCGCACACCCGCGGCGATTACACGTACTACACGCTAGCGCGGGGTTAAACGACAGGCCGCATAATTAAGCGCGCCCTCCACTTTGGCGACGTCTGCACCGACGACAATAGGTGGCGGCACACTTGGCCGCTGCCGCTCGGCAAATGCGATATTTACGGACCACGGCGAACAGCGAGAGCTCGGTGGTCGCGTCGCTTGTCCGGAGATCTATAAGCGCTCCCAAGACGAAGCACGATTAAGTAAGCATGAGTGGACACTTCTTTGTTGTTTAGAGGTCCCGACTACGTGGATTTCACATTGGCACACTTGCACCTGGGAATTTCGTTAAATTTCGTAATGCTTTCTTGTTTGTTTGTTGCTCGGTCGTTTCTGATTCAGGAGAACTTGGGTTTGGCCGCCTAGTTGGTGCTTACAGTTCGACATATTGACCCCCCCCCCCCCCCCCCCCCACATACACAGAGACACAAACGAACACCAGGCAGTACTGACAGAGTGACAATAGTAAAAATATGTCTTTCTAGAGCTTCTTTGTTACAATCTTTAAGTAACTGCTACAAGCACTCTTGCAACACACACACACACACACACACACACACACACACACACACACACGCACACACACACACACACACACACACACACGCACGCACACACACACGCACGCACACACACGCACACGTACGCACACACACGCGCACACACACACACACGCACACACACACACACACGCTCGCACACACACGCATACACGCACACACACGCATACACGCACACACACACACACACACAAATGCATGCGCTCTTTAACACGACATGTGGACAAGAGTTCCCATCAAACGAAGCATTAAAAGCGTTAAAAGGCACCTGACTTAGGGTGAGAGAATGCGTTGACGAGTAAACAGAGCGAAGTGGCACGCGAACCAGCTACGTTTTGTATTGCCTGTCATGAGGAAGCAGCTCGTAAAATACAGATGTCAAAGCGTGCCTTCATATGGGCAAGCTGAGGCTTCAAAGCTGAAAGGGTGCGCGGGGAGGGGGGGGGGAGAGAACAACATTGCTGTCAACACTAAACTCCACGTTATAGTGCCGCTTGCAGTGTAGGCTTTTTTTTCCCACGCTGTTTTGTCGGGCCACTCTCCCAGTCGGATTAAGTGGCCGTGAGACAAAAACGACCCCCTCAAAGCACGATATCGTGGCCCGCTACTTCGGGCCCACAAAGTCTCTACAGGAGTGTGCTCGCATCCGTGCATCGAATCGACTGGAAAGGAGACGCAGGAGTAATTTAATGCATTCCTGAATGTAATGGCTGTCTGGTCCTGTGACCCAGATCAGCGCCATTTTAAAGCTTTACGGGCGCATTTCTGAGCAGAGCGACACGCGTCCGACGGTTAGCGGGCACCACCGATTCGGCCTCGTTGCAAGCCGTTTATTGTTCTTATTTTCTTTTCTATTATATAGTTTATTTCGGATATTACAGAGATGCGCGCAGACGAACAAAAGCAAAATGCAGCGCCTATAGCTTCAAGCCGTTTATTGCACTTATTTATGTTTCCATTACATAGTTGACTCGGATATTATGACAATGTGTACATTCAGATAAAAGAAAAAAAATGAGCCTTTTTAAGGTGCTGTCATATTCTCGTTCTTGAGAGTCGCTAGTATTCGAACCCATTATTCCTTCTGTATATATGTAATGTTCATGGTAAATGCGTCTGCTTCACTCGTTCTCTTTACATTACCTTGTTCGTGGGCGTACAAAACGACCTCTGTACAATGTGAACGCCCCCCCCCCCCCCCCCTCCGCCTCCTGATAAGCCATAGAACTTCTATCGTGGTGAGAGAAGCAAATGTTTTTTCCAGGCAGTGTTGTCGTTGGAGTCTTGCATACATATTAGCTCTAAAAGGAAAAGAACAACAACCTGCAGAGTTTCGATATTTTTTATGTGTTGCTTTTAAATTAATTTTTACGGCGAGGCATAACTTCTCGAACCTGCCAAATGGAAGATGAATGATGCCGTAGTTTGGTCACCTGAATAATGTTTTCCCGATATGGCGTTTTAGCACTAAATTGAAACAAGCCACAGTGATTAACCCCTTACGCGCGATACTGCGAGGAGAGGTCATTAGAATAATAAAGCGACCTGATGACTACAGTGCAATTTCGTACTCTGCCCTCATCCGAATGCTAACCGCCACCGCCGGCCATCCAACCCGCGATCACGCGCTGAACAACACGATACCATAGTAATTTTTGCTTTTTTAGTTCACAGTCTCACCTCTTCTATAGTCGGCACATATTATTGCCTGTTACTGACAACGACTTCTGGGTCACATTGAAATTTTGGCTATTTATTTTGTATTCGATATGTGAACCTTCGAATATATCGAAGAAGGACCTGGGAGAATCAAGGAAGCTGCCACTAGAGGAGGGGGTGGTTTATGCTGCTTGTGTGTGTGTGTGTAAAGGGGGGGGGGTGCACGTCAGACAACGGAATCTCGCGTGTATATCCTAAGTATGTATACGAGTAGCCCAAAGCCCTCTAACAGTAATCGAGCTCAATTAGTATAGGACTCGACTCACGATACCATCATTGCCACGCCAGATGCCTTTAAAAGAGCGATAATGTACTGCAAGGTGCGCGCATTGACAATTTAGGTGACCTTAATGTTTTTTAAGAGTCTTTAATGACGCCAGCCGCGGGCGTTCGGTTAACTTACCTGGCTCATACTCCCATTGCGTAAGCGGCTACGAATCACGCATGCGTTGTTTATTTTTAGGTGGGGCTCATATTCGCATATCCCTGGATCACACCCGCATATCCATGCAGTGTAGTTGTGATCGTTAATCGTGACGTAAATGACGAGCACGCCATGTTACTGACGTCACGGCCTATGACTCGTGCTAGTAGTATATACTGTCACGTGGTCAATGACGTTGAAGACGACACTTGGGCCGGAACTCCTTACTGGGCTAAATCTTGCCCAAGAGACGAAAAGTGAAATAAAAAAAAAACAATACATGCTGAACAGAGCGTCGGTCATCGGGTAATCAGATCAGTGGTCGGCATGTACACATGTAGCATCAAAGGTTCCAGCGTTGACGTCGGTGGCCGTGATTGTGCCAGAATGTATATAGTTCCTGCTGTGCACAACAACAACAACAACAACAACAACAACAACAACAACAACAACAACAACAACAACAACAACAACAACAACAACAACAACAACAACAACAACAACAACAACAACAACAACAAGTAATCATAGTAATTATATCTGGGTGTTCATGTCCCAAAACAACGATGTCATTAGGAGGTGCGCCATGGCGGAGGGCCCTAGAAGTTTCTACCATCTGGTGCTGTTCAGCGTGCACTGACCACGCAGAGCAAACGGGCCTCTAGCATTTCATCTCCATCGAAGTGTAATCGCCGCAGCTTGAATTGAATCGAACCCGCAACCTTCGGGTCAGCGGACAAGCACTGTGACCGCTACACCACCGCGGCGCACAATCTGCGGTAATCGGGAAAGTTTCCAGACACTTCGAAGCGGCGTGTGCAAGACAGTGGTTGCTCATTGAACTCGTCGCTAACATAAATATAGAAAAACTAACTCCAGAAGCAATATGTTCGCACCCTATCGTACCAGTCCTGGTATTTTTGTGGGTTCTTGCTTATTTTCGAACAGAACCATTCGGTGATGATGAGCATGAGGTACAGAGAACATTATGTCGCCAGATGATAGCGTTATGGAGGTCGTTCAGTCACACACACAAAAAAGGAGATCCTATGTACAGTGGGAATCGGTGATGTGCAAAGCACGAATGAGAGAAACTTTTTATTTCAATCATAAAAATTGTCGGGTGGGGCTCTCAGTCCAGGGCTCGAACAACCGCTGCTGCGTCCAGCGCCCGGGCCACTTGGGCTTTTATCACGCAGCATGGCCTCGCAGTCTTGTAGGGTAGGAATAGGAGAAGAGTTGGCAGAGCGCCTGGCAGGCGGACGCTGACATTCCAGCGAATGAGAAATACTCATCATTATCATCACCATCATCATCAGCCTGACTACGTCCACTGCAGGACAAAGGCCTCTCCCATTGTTCCGCCAGTTGACCCGGTCCTGTGCTTGCTGCTGCCAATTTATACCCCAAACTTCTTAATCTCATCTGCCCACCTAACCTTCTGTCTCCCCCTAACCCGCTTGCCTTCTCTGGGAATCCAGTTAGTTACCCTTAATGACCAGCGGTTATCCTGTCTACGCGCTACATGCCCGGCCAATGTCCATTTCCTCTTCTTGATTTCAACTATGATATCCTTAACCCCCGTTTGTTGCTTAATCCACTCTGCTCTCTTCTTGTATCTTAAGGTTACACCTACTATTTTCCTTTCCATTGCTCGCTGCGTCGTCCTCAATTTAAGCTGAACCCTCTTTGTAGGTCTCCAGGTCTCTGCTCTGTAGGTAAGTACCGGCGAAATGCAGCTGTTATATAGCTTCCTCTTGAGGGATAGTGGCTATCTACCTGTCATAATTCGAGAGTGCTTGCCAAATGTGCTCCAGCCCATTTTTATTCTTCTAGTTACTTCAATCTCGTGGTTCGGCTCCGCGGTTATTACCTGCCCTAAGTAGACATAGTCTTTTACAACTTGAAGTGCACTATTACCTATCTCGAAGCGCTGATTTCTTCTGAGGTTGTTGTACATTACTTTCGTTTTCTTAAGATTAATTTTTAAGACCCACCTTTCTGCTCTCCTTGTCTAACTCCGTTATCATGAGTTGCAATTCATCCCCTGAGTTACTCAGAAATGCAATGTCATCGGCGAAGCGCAGGTTACTAAGGTACTCTCTGTTAACTCTTATCCCTAACTGTTCCCATTCTAGGCTTCTGAAAACCTCATCTAGGCACGCGGTAAATAGCATTGGGGAGATTGTGTCCCCCTGCCTTACACCCTTCTTGATTGGTATTCTGTTGCTTTCTTTATGAAGCACTATGGTAACAGTTGATTCCCTGTAGATTTCTTCCACGATGTTTATATTTACTTCATCGACGCCCCGATTCTGCATTATCGGCATGACCGCTGATATTTCTACTGAATCAAACGCCTTCTCGTAATTTATGAAGGCTACGTATAGTGGTTGGTTATATTCTGAGCATTTCTCTATTACCTGATTGATAGTATGAATGTGATATGAATAGTATGAATGATATGAATGTGAATGTGAGAAATGTCATATGTTGATATGTCACTTTAGAATCAGCACAACGTTAAAGGAAGTAAATGATGCCGTGTCATGATTATGTTTGGGTGTGTCATTTACCTTCGACATCTATTCAAATCACATGATACCAAATTCAGTATATCTGAAGCTAGCGAAACGCCCACGAGCACGCTATGAGCGTGGTATGTTGTCATGTTCTTACATGGAACGCGTGTCAGGATTACATTGTTTGTACCAGTCACATACCTAAGTCATCCATTGGCGTCACGTAATACCAAATTTGGCATATGTAAAGCTAGCGAAATGGCAGCAAGCGCATCATGAGTGTGGCATGTAGTCATGTTGTTACATGACACGCATCTCATTTTTATCATGTTTGCGCCAGTATCATACCTTCGTCATCCATTCACGTCCCGTAATATCAAATTTGGTATAAGTGAAGCAGGCGAAACGGCCGCGAGCGCATCATGAGCGTGGAATGTAGTCATGTTGTTACATGACACGCATGTGATGATTTTCATGTTGGGGTCAGTCACTTGTGTTTGCCATGCAATCATGTCATACGGACCAGTTTTGCAGCATGCCATGAGATTGAAACCACCGCAAGAGCTGCAGGACCATGACATGTAAATCATGACATTCATGGTATACATATTGTGATTTTCATGTGGTGACTAGTCATATATGTTCTCCATACAGTCATGTTATGCCATACCAAGTTTGGTATTGATACCATTATAGAAACAGCCAGGAGAGCTAAATGTCGTAGGCGGCTAGATAGATAGATAGATAGATAGATAGATAGATAGATAGATAGATAGATAGATAGATAGATAGATAGATAGATAGATAGATACGGTCAAAGTCAGCGAAGTTCACTAAGAAATGCTTCGCATTTAAAAAAAAACGGCAACTTCCTGACACGAAGGCTGGGCATTCACGAGTTCAGTAAAGGTGACGGAGTAACAAATAAATCGCCTAAGAGCCTGATCACAATTCTGCCTGCTTTACATCACTCCATTGAAGAGAAAGTTCAGAAGCCTTACGATCTTTTTTTTTCTTTTTTATTTAAACTCAAGCTCACGCTTGTATACGATTGATACGGTGCCGACATAGCAGCGAGGGCCTTGAGCGCCCTGGATGTATGTATGCACTGCATTACACGTACAACGCGTGAGCCACAGACAAAAAGGAAGAGGTAAGAAAGAAAGAAGGAAAACAAAACGAATCGGTAACAATTCGCAGCGCACGCATTCTTCTACAAATCACGGCGTTCCGCGCGTTCCTGCACGAATGGATTGGCGCGTGCGCTGCTCGGAGCCTTTGCGCAAAAAGGCGTGCGTTGTTTTCCGGTGAACTCGCCGAGCGATGGCGAAAGGCTGAGCGGCGCGGACGATATGCGTGCCTGCGCGTGCAATGACTGCGCGCGGATGCGACTGGCAAAAGTGCACCGAGGCCGGTTAACATCATGCGGCAGCTGTCCGTCGCCCTTAACACTGCACGGACCTTCATTGTCCCTCCTGGTTGCTGTGGCCATAGCCAACTAGTTCACTATACTGCGGCTGCGTGAATGGTGACTTTTTTATTTTGGTGGCCGATCCAATTCAAATCAAATAGTGTCAGAAGCTCATCGAATCGAAGACTTGTTATGTAGTATGGAGTCGTTCATTTACAAATTATTCAAAGTGGTGTTCACATCACAATTTCAAAACTTGGAAGGCACTTGAGCTTCGCCTTCGAGAGTAACATGCGATAGCGTATAGTGAGAAACGCCTTTCACAATGCCCTCTCGATGGCTAACCTGCCTTCACTTCTCGGTGGACACCTCAACCGCATCGCGAGGAAAAGAACGCTTGCCCGCGCAACGCGGGATGATTTAAACTGTTCTGAACGCCTACTGGAAGCACAGCAGTGAAGTGCCTACTACGACATAATTCTTCCTTTTGGGAATCGGCATCCATACCTGCACTCTTTGTTGACAATGTTCTGATAATGACGCTTTCATGTCCTATCCACTCATCTTCTGCATTACTGTGAGCCTTACCTGGATTCACGTTTATACTCACGTCTACTCACTAGTATCCTAAAGTAGTATAGTTCATACAGTCACCCCTTCAATATTTATTGATCAGAGACGGGAATTATACACGGGGGAAAGGAGGGGTGCCTTACTCTCAGCACCTGCCAACACTTTCGGGAAGATTCTTGATAAATATATCTTATGTTGCTACCTCTTCAAAGAAAAATCTCCTTGCTGGTTTGCAACCACTCGTAACTCGGTATTCGATGGTACTATATCAAAAGGCACCAAGAAATGGCGCCAATTACGTGAGATATTGGTGTCAAAGAGCATTGACCACATGATCGGAAAAGCTCGTCCTGTACTTGTGGACTCATGAGTCGACTGACTCGGATCATTCAGACTCAGATCAAGCCATGAGTCAGAATCTGAGCGAGTCTGGGTGAGTAATATTTTGGTGAACATGAGTCCGACTGAGTCCCGTGCCGGTAAATTTTCGGGACTGTGAGTGAGCCTTAAGCGCAAAACAAATCTCGTGCACGTGCTGTGTGATGGGCTATCTTTCTGTTCATTTCCTCTCCTTCTTTCAATATCCTTTTCCCACGTGTAGGGTAACAAACCGGTTACCCTGGACTGATTGAGCTCCCTACTTTACCTTCTCTACCATTCTCTTCTCTCTTCGTGATTGAGTCTGAGTGAGAGAGAACTTTATTTGCGCATAACGTGAAGCACTGCAAATGGTCGAGCCCCTTATTCAAGGGATCCGCTGGCCCTTGCCATCTTCTCTGCCCATTGGGTCAGCCAAAGCTGATCACAGTAGGCCGAGCCGCACAGCAGTGCCTCCCATTGTAACTCTGTGTTGTTCTTACTGTGGCGTTCTTCATTGTGAAGTGTACACTCCCACATAATGTGAAACTGAGTTGGTGTGGCCCCGCACCACGGACATATATGCTGTGGGGTAGAATACACGTAGCCTGTGTCAGTTCCCAGCACCTTGTTTGCCTCGCCCTACGGAATGGCGTGAGTCTGAGTGAGCTCCACAATTTTTGCTGACCTATATGTGATTATGCCTGAGTGCTTTTGTAATAGACGGCTTTCCAAACCACATACTCGTTGTGAAATTCACATTCACCACGCAGTACTGTTTTACATGTATCAGGGAGACTCTTTACACAATGATAAATTAGTGCAGTTAGTATTTGTCTCGAAATAATATCGAATATACTATGGTTGCCGAGGTCATAGAAGTCTTTTCGTTTTAAAGCATAAAATAAAGCATAAAATGTGAACGCGATGATACAATGGTTCCACATGCCTGCCTAACATTCGAGTTTGACAGGAGCTGTGCATGGGTATTAGTTTTAGGAATGGTAATATTGGTGAATTTTTAATCGAGTAGTCATCGAAAAGTGTACCGCTCAATAATTAATCATGATCGGTGACCACCTCTCATATAATCAGCTTAATATATTAAACATTTTGGAATAATTGATTTACATATATTGACAGCAGCGAGAGAGAGCGTGGCCAGGAATGAAATTCACCATCGGGGTGAGCTCCGTAACACATACCTTTTCAACCCTTTCACATTACCTACGACCGAGAGTGTGATTGTGCATTGATTGATTAATTCATTGATTAAATGACATGCGGGGTTTAACGCCCCAAAACCACCATATGACTATGAGAGACGCCGTAGTGGAGGGCTTCGGAAATTTTGACCAGTGCGATTGTGCAGAAGCAAATGTAATAATTTATTGTTTTACCAGAAGGATTACCGATTCTGTTTTCACCCATCTTCTGCAGCTGAGGCGGAGATAAAGACAGTTTCATTGCACTGTCCTCGCATCCATTGTTCTTTCCTGCGGAAACTCTTGGGAAGACTACAGCTCAAGACTACAGCGTGGATCGAGATTCTCCAGACAAGCTCCCAGAAGCTCCCATAGAACTTTCATCGAGAGCTTCAATAAAGTTACCTTCATGCAGAAGATGCTACCTTCAATCATGTAGTATGACGCTACCATCAGTATGTATTGAAGAAGAACGGCTATTTGGGCTAGTTGGTTTGAATTCATGGTAATAAGGGCTGCAGCGTGAGCACGAAGGTGCTAGAAGAAACAGACGAAAGGCGAGGCAAAGAAAGCAAAGAAGACAACACGGGCGAGGCAAAGAAAGCAAAGAGGACAACACGAGCGCTCCTGTAGTCCTCTTTGTCCTCTTTGCTTTCTTTGCCTCGCCTTTCGTCTGTTTCTTCTAGCATCTTCGTGCTCACGCTGCAGCCCTTATTACCATCAGTATGTGAATATTGTAAATAAACTTTTCTGTTTTCAGCTCTGGTTACTCTGCTCGAGTTATCCCTGAGACTTGGCTGCCTCGGGTCCTATGGGCAGACCCCCGACTACATCAATAGATTGTATTCACTCCTCCCCTCTCCACTTCATCGAAGCAGCCCAACAAGGTTTCTCCCGGTCTCCGGAACTGAAGGCAGATGAAAGTTTCTGAATGTTCACGTTGTTTTATAAGGTTTCCGGCAGCAGCGTAAATAGACCATTCTGTAGGAGAAAGGGCAACGGGGGTTCAACCATCTTTTCTGCACGTTCGCGGGCGTGCTTTAATTTGTACGAATGCAAAATTGAAAAAAAAATCACAGCATATCTACGCAGTGAATGATGAGAGAGGGGCGAAGCGTCCACCAGCCCGTCCGTGGTTCCGTCCATCTGCACGACCATCCGTGCGTCCATCCATGCGTCCATCCGTCTGTCCGCGCGTCCATGCATCAGTCCGTTCATCCATCTGTCCGTCTGTTCGTGCGTTCATCCGCCCGTACGTCCACGCGTCCGCCCATCCGTCTGCTAGTTATTCTGTCTTCCCATCCGTGCGTCCGTCCGTGCGTCCATCCAGTGAACACTCCAAGTACCGCCATCACCCATGTCGCATCGCCTGTGGCACATACCCGCCCTAAGGCGGGTATGTGCAACCGATGGCTACCTATACAACTACATACATCGGAGGGTGTACAGAACCACGCCTTAAACCAACTCCGGTGATATTTCGAGGTCAATGAATCGCAATGAAATTCACTGGGTATGTTCCTTTGCACATTTTAGCCCGCGTTTCCGATGGAGGCGGAAATGTTGTAGGCCCGTGTGCTCAGATTTGGGTGCACGCTAAAGAACCCCAGGTGGTCGAAATTTTCGGAGCCCTCCACTACGGCGTCTCTCATAATCATATGGTGGTTTTGGGACGTCAAACCCCATATATCATCATCACATTTTAGTCCTTTATGCCAAATCACAGGTTTGAGAGATGCCCTGATCGTTTGCAAATGAATTTTGAAGATTGCCTTGAAAAGCTCACCTCACTTGCTAGAATTATTGGCAACACTGTCTGCTTGACGTCATGTTTGGCATGCCAACGGAAGTGACGCCGCCAATGGCATCACTATTTAGGCCGCTGCAGCGTTTATTGTGCTTTCCTCAAGGCGATGGCGGCGGTGTTTGGCACGGGTACAATACGAAAATGCTTTCTTCCTTCCTCTGTGGTGTTTGGCCGGTGCTTCGATGGACTGGCTTTCCCTGTTTTCATACTCCGCGCCGGCGTAACCAGTACACGGCCTGCGGCTCTACCAAATAGTATGTCATACGCAGACAGGGTGCTCGGTTGCATTTAGGTTTCGGTATTGCACGTTTTTGCTTATTAAAACTTATTTTCGAATTTCCTGAGCATTTCAGCTATTTGGCTCGTGACAAGAGTGTCTCAGGAACATAGAAACACCATAACCTTGACATGGTCAAAAAATAGCCGGAGTTGGCTTTTAGGGAGCTTCGCCCTTAAAAAAAATTGGCAGCATATCCACGGAGTGAATGATGGAGAGTGGGGCGAGGCATCCTACCGTCCATTTGTTCTTGCTTTCGTCCGTCCATGTGTCCATCTGTGTGATCCGCCTGTCCGTGAATGCGTCATTCCGTGCGTCCGCACGTCCATCCGTGCGCCCATCCATGCGTTTGTCTATGCATCCGCCCCTGCGTTCGCCCATGCGTCCATCCGTCCGTGCAGCCATCCATGCGTCCGTCCATGCATCTGTCTGTGTGTTCGTTCGTCCATCTAGTCAACACTCCAAGTACCACCATCTCGCATCTTTTCATCATATATTTCGCATATAGAAGCTCCGCCATCCAGTGGACATTCCAAGGACCAAACGAGAGCTGGCACACGCACACTTTCTTACGGCTTGCGCTTCGTGTCTACTTCCCACCTTTAACCACCTCGAGTTCATGGTATATACTAGTTCACTGTATTCATGGCACTGCGGCCCAACGCTCGCTAATCCTTTCTGAAACCAAAGAGGTTACAGCCAGCGAGCATAACGTAGCAACCCTTTCTTGTCAGATAGTGCTCAATGTACATGCCAATGGCTGCTAAAGAGGAATGAGAGACAGGAGAATTCGGCTTTTAGTTAACGCGCTGCTGCGAATTTTTTATTGTTCAACAACGCACAGGAGAAATCCCCCACCAGCACCACTTTGCAGGTCAAAGCGTAAGGCATGTTACGCACAACTACGAGGGACGAACGGGTGCCGCCTTAAAAAGCTTCGCCCCAATAAATAATTTGGGGGGAAGGGGGCTAGACTAGGAGATTTTCGGACCCCTCCTGGCTACGCCAGAGGCCTCTTAGATCGACTCACTTTTGACCAAACGACGATGTCGTTATGACGTCCCAGATTTTGGCGACCTGTTACATCATAAGGCGATGCCATAAAGTCATTATAGTTTTCATCAAACGCGTTCACGTTGACAGTTCTCGCGTCTGGTGAGGAATTTCGGGCTATTTCGTAGTAAAACTTTACGCACGTGATTTCCTAACGAGATCGCAAAAGGAGAAGTTCAAGGAGAACTAAAGACAAATTCTTTTAATCCTCATTGGAAGAGACTCTCTAAGGGGATTCTGCGTGGACTTATCATTCTTTGCTATGGCAATCAAAGCATTTTTTGTTGAATTTGCAAATTGCTTGAATGAGGAATTTGTAGCATTTAGGTGACACCATTCGAGGAATGTTTCCTATATTGTAGCAGTTTGCTTGAAGGACAAAATGGCGAACGCATTTTGCTTTTTGTTGTACTTTTCGTGATTCAGACTGTAAGTAACGCCATTTGTGTAGACCGTAAAACTTCTGCAACGTAACCAGATTGAGCACGCAGGCTTTTCAAGATGACTTATGTTAGGTGTTAACTGATGTTCGTTTTCAGTTCAAGACAATTTCCGGCAGTACACAAGACGTCTATCAGGGCTTTTAGGGACGGCTCACCACTCTTCCAGAGCACAGTACCAATTACTGTAAATCATTAACCACTTCTAAACACACACGGCTTTCAGACCTCTTATAGTAGCGTACCGAGTACTCTAAATCATTAACCACGTTTTCTAAACACCATCAGAGCGTATTTTGACTGGGACAGCTTCCATGCTCTCCCGTAGCACAATATCTCGTACTCTCAATAGTAGACTATATATACTCTTTCTTAGCAAGCGCTAAACATCGGCGCCGTAAGCAACATGGCTCGACAGCGCCAAGGTGTATGTAAACTGGTAGCGGAAGTTCCATAGAAGCCCATCGATTCAGTAGTTGGCAGATCGTTGCCACCATCAAGATCTACGTATGGAGAGGCCGAATAACAACAACAAAAAAATAAAATATGGCGTGACAACCGGAGGCGGAAGTGACGTCACACATCTGTGTTAGATGGCACTAAATTGGAAATTTTCTAATTTGTCGACGTTTTACATGCCGTTATCAACACACAATTTTATTGCGCCTTATGGCTCACTAATTACGGCGCAAGAGAAAAAGGAAGGCCAACATGAAATACTGAACAAGAAAGGTTGTTTTATCAGCTAAATAACGTGCTTGCTATATACACCAAAACTTTGCAGATGAAGTTGTGATACAACTTTTCACGGGCACAATAACATAATAGTAGTTCGAAAACTCACGCTGCCTAATCGCGAAAAACTACTGCATCGAGACAACAACCTTTAGAATATCGCTTTGGCAACCGTCGAGTACAGCGCCTCGTTTTTTAGCGTGTCGATTCACCCTCACCAAATCGGAGGGCACGCCGTCCATGCGACAGCGAAAGTAGTCGTCAGTAACAAGAGCGACTAACTGCACATTCTTTGAGCTAGTTCAGCTCTGAAATGTCACGCCAGTAAACAACACATAAGCAAATCAATAAACTGCAGATGATACGCACTAAACCACCACGCAAAAGTGAGCGATGCCTCGTTGACCCCGCAATGCGCTGAACTAAACTGATAGCAGATTGGCTATAATGCCCCCCCCCCCCCCCATTCTGGGCACTCGGCCAAAAACATGAGGCAATCAACCATTAGCCAAGTGCCACATAAGCCACAAGGTGAAATGACAGTTAGCTTTAGCGTATGAAAACTACAACTTTTTGAAAAAAATAATATATTGAGTTTTTGGTTATTCCCCCCCCCCCCTCACCTGGTCACGATACAATAGTAAGTGGGTGTTGATGCCTGTGGCAATAGGTTTTCGACAATTTTCGTTCCAACTTTCACGACTCACATAATTTGACCATGACAACGCGCCGTTGATCGACCGACCGACCGACCGACCGACCGACCGACCGACCGACCGACCGACCGACCGACCGACCGACCGACCGACCGACCGACCGACCGACCGACCGACCGACCGACCGACCGACTGACCGACTGACCGACTGACAGACAGACCGACATACAGAACTGTCTGAGGTTGATTGATTGATTGATTGATTGATTAATTGATTGATTTGTTGATTGATAGGGTACTGCAGGACGCGTTTTAGCGCGCTGTGGGTGACTCGTACGTCGAGACCACCAAGCCAAACTTGTCAGCTGCTTCGCGGGCCTGCTGGACTGAATACAACTTTATTCAGTCCTGTGGGACGCCAGCGAGGCAGCCAGGTGAGATGTAGAAAGCTCGCAACGGCTCTAATCCGGGAGACCGTTATCGAGCGGTAGTGGCGTCCCATGAAAGCGCCTTTATACATGTACAGATAGCTTAGTTGGCACACACTGTTTCCTGGTAATTGGTCATGTACGAAACACGCGTGGAGCCACGTCAAGTTCCCACATACGAGAGTTAGAATTGACTGACCATTTTACTACACATGGGCCTGCGAAATACGCCTTTATATGGTGTGTGTTTAGAAAAAGTGGGTAACGATTCAGAGTACTAGGTACTCTACTATGGGAGAGCTGAAAGCCGTCCCTCGCGCACATCAAAGTTTTCCAAAAATGCGTACTTTTCTATGGTAGAACCTATCAGTCCACGATTCATTCGCAGTGCACGGAGCCCATTTCAGGGCGGCACACCTAGATTAACTCATATTAAGAAGCCTCTGTGCTAGATCTGGTTATATCGAATTTCGGCTGCTTTCTAAACTGGCTTGTTTCATTACCTTCACAATCAATTACACAGCGAAAAACTTATATTTTTTATTTAAATTATATTTTTTAAGCAAACGATTACAGCACAAATAAAATGCCTGAAATGACGGAGTTTATGGAAAATATCAAAATTATATTTAATTCATATCATGTAAGCAATAAACGCTTACCACCGAAAAAAACAATGCTTCAAATGGGGAAGCTTGAACATCTGCTTCGCATTCGTCACCAAGCACGAGGCAGGATCTACAAAAAGAAGCGTTCATGCGTCACCGTCACATGAATGAATGAATGAATGAATGAATGAATGAATGAATGAATGAATGAATGAATGTAATTCACTGACGATTACGATACTGCCTAATGCAAGAAGGTCGGATAAAGATAGCATTTTTAAAACGCCCTTGGTCTAATACTAATTATGACTGCCGCTTTCTAGGTGTTGAAAAAAAAAAAACCTTAAGGACCACGCTGTACTAGTGATGAAATAAAGGTGACAGGCGTAATGCTAGAGAAGACAGGTTTGGATTAGGGGAGGGGGAGGCGGGTTGCTGATGGTAGTAGTCGATATTCTTTAGTTGAGAATAATAGGGGAGGGAATTGTTGTTAGGTAGACCATGTAATGGGCTTATAAGGCTGATAAATGGGCTGGCTCAGATTAAGTAGCAGAAGTGGGGGAGCAAAAGAAGGGAAACGCAGCCGAGAACGACGGAAGAATTAATGAAATCAATAATTGCTCGGCATCTTGACCGGTCGGGTAATCAGTTTATATTAGGACGAGAGAAAAGAAATTGGGAGCGCAGGCCGAAGGTGCGTCGTCGACGAGGTTTCAGCCTGAACACTAAAGCTTATAAATAATTGAATGAGACGATGGGAAATTCGCAGCCGTAGTAAACCGTACATAGGCATGATATCGACAGGTTTCGTGCAAGTATACAGTTAAGGCCAGGAAAGCCTTGTTGTGCCACTAGAAGACGACGGAATTTCACCAGTGTACGTGGACTATACGAGCGCGAGTTTGTGTTTCGTGTATTTATACTAAATGTTCATTTCTTCTTTTTCTTACTCTCGTTATCTTTTATCCAGCTTATCTAATGTTCCCCATTTTTCGCCCTTCACGTTTAAGGTAGCCAACCACGCCGAAGCTTATTTAACCATCCTGCCTCCCCCGATCATTTCTCTCTCTCTCTCTACTCGACCCAAGAAGCATCACGGCTGCGGATACAATGCCAAGCCTACGGGTGGCCATTTTTGAAATAAGGAAGGGCTTACTTTCACTTTTTCAATCTTCCAGCCGACAGCTTGAAGTGACGATAAAACTTCACTTTCAGTTCACAGAACGTTTTCAAGCACGGAACGAGCGCAACATGCGTCGTCATAGACCACCCAGGAAACGCAGGACACCCATGGGAGCCGTGGCTTCGTTCTTTTGAACGGACGTCGCGCGCACGCCAAATGGATTTTCGTTGTAGCGAAGCGTGTAAGAGAAGCATTCGCGTTAAAACGTCGCACACAATTGGTCGGCCGCACCCACGTCCGAAGCGATGCATCGGAACGTTAACGTCCGTAGCCTTGTCCCGCATCGTCGGTACACTTGTAGTGAAAACCGCGTTCGACGCAACGCCCCCGAGTCATTGCTTAAAACCCCTCCCAGAACGCCGCACGCACGCATGGACACACGTCGGGTCGCTACCACCGAAAGTTCAATCGTTCCGGCGTGCCGCACAAGCGCAGCTCGGACCAACGGCCTCCTTCGATTCTTTTAACGCGAAGCGCGGAAAAAACGAAGCCGCGAGCGCATTCCACCATGACCGACTGGCTGGCCGTTGGCGCCGTTAGCCCTGTTCGCGCGGCGTTAGGAAAGCGTCGCCAGAGCGTGGTTTGTTTTTTTTGCTTCTTTTCTTCATTCGGTAGCTGCCGGAGAGCGAAAAGCGTGTGAACTGTTCGCTTCAACCCCCCCCCCCCCCCCAAACCATAGACTCCTATGCGTGCGTAGTTCGCGAACGCGGGTGCGTTCTCCTGTTACACTCGAAGAAAACGGTCAAACAACCAAACAAGAAGCGAAACGCATGCGTACACTTCGACAATAACACCAACGGTTCGGCTGCACTGCGTATGCAACCAGCGATTCGAAACACGCGTGTGCACGAGCACGAAAGGAGGGACGCAGCTTCGCCTGGAGAGCGGGTCTCGCAGCGCAAAGCATTCGTTCGCGTGAAGTGAACGGATGTGTGCATGCCACGTCGACCTCCCGACGAAGTCGGTCATTAGCGCCCGCCTTTCGCCGCGGGTCGCGGTCAGTGGACCAGGACGCCACATCGCGCGCGCGTCGTTCGTTGCGTCATCGACTCCGCTTAGACTCGTCGGTCTCGCGATGACTGAAATTCTCGAGGGAGAACGAAAAGTTTTTCGGTGGCGACTCGGTCAGCGTCTGGTTCCCGAAGATAATTGCTCGTACCGTCACTCCGCGCCCTTCGCGCGGGACTCGATAATACGGTGTCCAGGACACGTGTCCCCGTCGGACCGCACGTCGAGTGATGAACGTCACCTCGCAGCTGTTTCAGCCGCAGTTGTGTTCGGCTCTCCGTCAAGCACCTCCGGCGAAACTTGGCGAAGCATACTCAACTAGTTCCACACAACAAAACTCCATCGCCTCGGCGAATACGGGCCCGTGTTCAGAAGAAACGTCTTGCGTACAAAACTTTCCGCAGGGGGATATTTCAGTCAATCGCGACGCAGGACAAATCACTAGCGAAACCTTCTGAGCGATGGGAAAACGCACTTACGAGGAAGACGTTTTGAAAGTTTGGTCACTAATACAAAAAAAAGTAGCGCCTTGCAACGGGGAAGGGCTATATTTAATTGTATGTCTAAGAGTTTCTTATCATTTATTGCGTGTAGCAGAGCCACATGCGGGGAAACTTGTACCACGCCTTGGTTGTTCGCGTCTGCGTGGGTAGTTCCAGCCTAAACAAAGGAATATATTTCGTACCCATATAGTAAGCAAATTAAGTGCAGCTTATCTCGCAAAAGAGCAATCAGTGTCCTCTTTGGATGACGTCGAGTCAAACGTGATTGGCGAGATTCCTTTCCATTTACCGTTCTCGCACGATTGCGAACTGTAAGCGAGATAGAGAGACAAATGAAAGAAATGTGGGGTGATCAACTGGAAAAGAAACATCCGCTACCATGTACACCATACCTTGCTATCCTACAAAACGATAGGTGACAATAGGCACAAAGTGAAGAGAAAGCATGCATGAACAAACAAACGACCAAAAAAGAATGGTGAGCATTGAGGGCATTACAGTTTGTCAATTAGGTTCATTCCCTAAAGAAAGACTCAAGAAGTCCTTAATAGATTTCCGCTGCTGCGAGCATTGTTCATTGCGTCCAAGATATCCGAGTCTGATCGGCCACGATCGCTATCGAAAAGTGCCCCGTATACCGCATGTATTGAAGGCGTCCTGGGACAAGGCCATGGTCCACTAAGTTGTTTATCGCGACGGAAAGAAACTCGAACAGTGGAAAGCGTGGCTTTCGGCAATATTCGACAGTGACGTGCCTTGACTTTTGCTAGGCGAATTGGCGCTTTCAGCAGGCGTCATCAAGTACTTACGAAGAGCACATCTCGAGCTACGGTTGGCTGTTCCTCATCGTAATACAGCCTACACACTGATCTTACAGGGCCTCAACTGAAAAGGCGGCTGCGTCAGTAACCTTTCCATAACCAAGTTTCCTAGTATGGAACTGCATAATCATCGATCTCTTTGGGATAACTGCTTAAAATGTATGTAGAAGGCTTTGCCCATCTTGTTGCTACTTTTACTGTTGTTGATACCTGAGGTATATTCACGGCTGTGCATAAAGAAACAATTACACTTTGGTTGTTAGGCGCATGTGCCCCATTCATTGTGTTAGTCTACGTGAAGCGTGGGACATGTATTGTCGTGTAATACAAGAGGGGGAACACACACACCATGATTTATTAAGGGCGAACTTGTGCCCAGAAATGCAGCTATGACACAAAGAAGGGTCTGCTAAGAGCGTTCCGCTCATGTGTCCCTTTCTGAACAACCACCAGGTCAGTCTGCCCGGCTCGTGCACGAGAGGCATGCGCTGCCCTGCGCCAAGATGCGCGAGGCACTGTAGACGCCCACATAGCGTGCCGTTGGTTCTCTTCGTGAGATGATTCGTAGGAGCAATCTCTGTGGGGATCCGTCACAGGACGTTTTGTTTGCATCGAAATGGAATTATTTCTCGTCAGTATACTTGAAAATATTTTTAGCAGTTGTAACTATATACCATGTCACGAAACGATATGGACGTACGAGGTAACTTATCTCAGCAACACAACATTGCCAGAGGGCGCTGTGCAAACGCTCGTGGTCGTTGCATGCTTAACAACCTCGACATCTCAGGGAGGTCTTGAGCCGAAACGACGCCATCGTGGTTCTTGCGGGACGAAGGCTCAACGACGAGGGAAACTTAATAACGTCGCGGGAACAAGTAAGTGTGCGCCACGAGGACGAAGGTCGAGCTTCTGGAAGCCGTTCTTTGTTCCCGCACCGCGACAAGGCTGCGCCGTCTTATAAAGCCTCACGCACATTTTCTCTCTGCTAACGTCTTTTAATTGCGCGTTCCGCACCGCCCTGAAGAGTGAAGGGAAAGCGGCAGGCGCTTATTAGCCGTCGATTCTTCGTGTTGCCGTAGCATAGGGGCGTATTGAAAAGTAAACACCAGCAAATAAATAACGAAGAGAAAGGAAATGTGTGCGCAGGTAAGTCGAGGAAGCTGCCTTTACGTCGGTATGGTTTGTGCTATCGTGCCAAAATGTGGTATTATAGAGCTTTAGAATACCGTTTGCAAGCGCTGCGGGCATTGCGGGCGTAGCGGGCGCCATATGAGTTTTGGAATAGCGTTTGCCCTGCTGCTAACCGCAACGCACGATCGCAGCGACACCGTAGCCTCGAAACCAGCCCTTGCGGGCCACATGCGGGCCGCGATCACCGCACGCAATTTAGGTTTTTCTAAGTGCGGTCCGCGAACTCGAACGCCGACTTGCGTTGCGACGCATGCGCAGTGGCAGCGTCCGCACCGCAAGGGCTCGCGGTGCGCTATTCTAAAGCTCCCTATTGTCAGACTCGGCTTGCAGCCACGTTGCACGCGGCGCGTATAGCGTGCGCTTCAGGGATCTGTCTCGACGCTTTCGATAATTGCCGAAGACGCATAGCTTTTAGAAACACTTACTGGGGTTGAGCAACTCAAAATCACGATACGAATAAGAGCGAAGTCTTAGTGGAGAGCTCCAGAAATTCCGACCCACAAGGGGTTCTTTAACGTCTACCCAAAATGTAAGTACACGAGCCTCTGACATTTTGCCTCAACAGAGATGTGGCCTGCGTGCCTGGGATTCGATTTCACGACTTTCGGCTGAGGAGTCGAGCAATAACCACTACACCGGCGCAGTGAATACTGAAACGCTTTTTGTGAGAGGTGTCGAAGCGAAACTTCATCGCAACAGCTTCATCATAACATTTTATCGACCTTAGAAACATAATTTTTCATAACATCACACAATTTCTCATATCTACAGTGAATTATTGGTTCAAGATTCTGACAAATTAAATGTAGAGTATTATATTTATTCCGCGAAGAAGTCTGAGCTGCTTGTCTTCAGTATAGCCCCGCCTGAGGCTATGGAACAGTAAAAGACTTCCCGAAGAAAGAAACAACAATCATTTTACAACTTGATAGCTGCTGCATAGGGAAACATGGGAAAAAGTTTCACCGGAAATGGCAGTGTAGACCGTCATTAAATTAAAGAGTTTTCATCTATTCTGCGCACCAAAGTGTCTTTTTATATTGCTCTTCATTGGCAGGCGGTTGATTGATATGTGGGGTTTAACATCCCAAAACCACCATATGATTATGAGAGATGCTGTAGTGGAGAGCTCCGGGAATTTCGACCACCTGGGGTTCTTTAACGTGCACCCAAATCTGAGCACACGGGCCTACAACATTTCCGCCTCCATCGGAAATGCAGCCGCCGCAGCCGGGATTCGATCCCGCAACCTCCGGGTCAGCAGCCGAGTACCTTAGCCACTAGACCACCGCGGCGGGGCTCGTTGGAAGGCGGTTACATTTGAATTCATAGCTCCAGTGAAAGCTCCAGTGACTCTTTTATACATTGTAAGTCCTATGCATGGTGATCAACGACAATGATAGTTTCTGAACAAAATTAACTACCATATTAACTCGCGTGCTAATAGCACCAGCTAAGGTTGTTCGTAAAGTTGGTTATCAGCTACTAAAACGTCGACATTCCTTTTAATGATTAGTTGCTTACGAGTTGTTTTCTCTTAGTTAAAGTAAAGATGCAACCCCCCTTCCCACAGAAAAACAAAACAAAACTGGTAACGAAAACAAGATTAGGAAAATACCACGTGCCCCACGGGAATCGATGTTACGCGAAGCAGGTGGACGGAAGCTGTCTGCGGTGTTTCTTATTTTAATTGAGTGATGCTGTCACAGAACGAGCGCTAAACAAGAGCGCGCCGCCAAATACTTGCGACAACGGGCGGCAGAAACGCCGCGAGGTAAAAAAAAAAAAAGCAAACATCCAGGGCTCCCGGGCGCGCGCTCTCCCCGCAGAAGCACGGCTTCGCAGACGATCCTCCTCACCCCACATCGGCGGCCCAGCAAGACCGCGATTTTTCCAGAAAGAAGTGGGCGGGGCCATACCGAGTTGACTCACCGGCCGGAGAGGGCATTCCAACTGTCTCGCCCTCTTCCCAGCTTTCGCCGCGTATCGCGCCGACGAAATGACCAGAAATTTCTGGAAGGTGGCGCGGAAGGTATTTAATCGAGCGGCCGAGACGACAGAACAGGAGGTGACGGAAGTTAACGCCAGAGCGCGTAGGAATTCCGCCGTGTAGTCGGCGAAGGTTCTGCCCGTAGTGACGGAACAGGAGGAGACGGAAAGTTAGCGCCGGAGCGCGTAGGAATTCCGCCGTGTAGTCGGCGAAGGTTCTGCCCGTAGTGACAGAACAGGAGGAGACGGAAGTGAGCGCCAGAGTGCGTAGAGAGCCCGCCGTGTAGTCGGCGAAGTTTGTGGTCCGTAGGGACGGCTCGAGCTACAGGCAAGAGTGTGTGTTTACCGCTATCGAGCGAAGACCCGTGGCAACCGCTGCGAGTGTGAAGCCGTCGTGTTCCGGCGAAGAAGTTGAAGTTGGAAGAGTGGCCAATTGAAGACGGGAGGTTTCCTGGGAGAGAACTTCGAGAGTTGCGGAACGACAACAACGCTGGACTTTGAGTGAGTGATTCTCGGAAGAGTATCATTCAGACTTTTGTTCCAAGGACTTTGGACTGAATAGGTTTTATATCTCTTTAGTCTTTAAGTGTCTTGGTTGTTCAATGCATGCGACTGCATTGTAGTGCGTATTGTTGTCTGTGTCCGTTGTTTCAAGTGTGGTTGATTGTACTGTGTAGTACATTGTCTGTTTGGTGACGTATTGTATGTAACTATTGTGGAGTGTGCATACGTGTGTATTGTTTTTGATCTGCCGTTAATGAGAATATAATTTTGTTTGTTTATCAACTCTCGGCTCTGACTTGTTCTTTGGGCCACAGCCGGCGTCCGCTGGCGCACCAATAAGGACCACTTCTAAATTGTCCACGCTTTCGTGGTGCGGTTCGGGGGGCCGATACTTCGGCTCTTGGAATTAGCCCGGCGATCGCCTCCCTAATTAACGGGACAGGTGTGACAATTAATCTGGCGTCCGCGACAGGACCTTTTGGTGCACAGTGTGTCCAAAGTAGTGAGAAAGAGCCTCGAGTTGTTGATAGTGCTATCGGAAGGATTTTGTGTGTTGTTCAGTGTTCTCGTTAACGAGTGCAGGGGAGTGTTCCGATAGACTGATCTAGGCAGATACTTTTTGCACGCGGCAAGGTTTTATTTGCGAGACACCATGGATCTCGAAAAGTTAGTTGCTCTTGGTGAAAAGATGGGTCTTTCTGGCGCCGAACTACGGAAGTGGGTCACCCAGAGGGAAAAAGAAGAAAAAGCAGCCGAGCTGGAAAAAGAGAGGTTGGCGGTCGAAAGAGCCAAAGCGGAAAAAGAAGCTGAGGTGGAGAGAGAGAGGTTGGCGGCAGAGAGGGCCAAGGAAGAAAAGGCAGCTGAGTTGGAGAGAGAAAGGCTGGCCGCTGAAAGGGCGAGAGAAGAAAGAGAAGCAAAGGAGCGACAGCTGAAAGAAGAAAGAGAGGCAAAAGAGCGACAGCTGAAGGAAGAACGAGAGCAGCAATTGAAGTTGGAGCTGGAGCGAGAAAAGTTGGCAGCCGAAAGGGCGAGAGAAGAAAGAGAGGCAAAAGAGCGCCAGCTGAAAGAAGAAAGAGAGGAAAGGGAGCGGCAGCGGCAGCACGAAATTGAACTCGAGCGGCTCCGTTTGCAACAGCGAAACGAAACTCCCGTCCAAGCTAGAGTTGAAAGCAGCGAACGGGAAGATCACGGCTTCCGCTTGAACCCAAGCAAGCTGCTCGTAGCGTTTGATGAAAGGAAGGACGACCTAGACGCGTACCTCCACAGATTTGAGACGATTGCGAGGAGCCAGAATTGGCCGGAGCAGCAATGGGCAACTGCTTTGAGCACCTGCTTGAGTGGTGAAGCGCTCAGTGTGTACGGCAGGCTGACGCCGACCGATGCAGCCAACTACGCAAAGGTGAAAGCGGCTTTGTTGAAGCGATTTAGATTTACCGTGGAAGGATTCCGGGACAGATTTCGGACAGGAAAGCCAGCTGATGGTGAGACAGCTACGCAGTATGCTGCCCGACTTTGCCATTATTTCGACAGATGGATTGAACTTTCAGGGACAGCACAGGAGTACGATGAACTTAGAGAGCTGCTAATTAAAGAACAATTTCTTATTAGTTGCCACCCAAGCCTGTCGCTGTATTTGAAAGAGAGGAAGGCGGAGTCATTTGAAGGAATGCTTGAATTGGCTGATCAATTCTTAGAAGCGCAAGGTGGAACTAATTTGGCCAAGGTCAAGAAGGATTGTCCCGATGATTCGAAGAAATTGGCTCCCGAAGAAAAGAAGCGTGCACCAGAGAGCATTCCGCGATGTTTTCTGTGCAACCGAGTGGGTCATCGCGCGAAAAACTGTCGAACGATCTTTACGAGCCCTCCGGTAGTGAAATGTTTTAAGTGCGGTCAGACTGGGCACAAACCAGATGCATGTCGGAACGGAGTGAGTCAAACTCACCAGGTATCCTGTGTGCAAGCAGCACCAAAATCTGATAATGCCGTCACTGATGGATTCGTAGAGTTGAAGAATGGGGAGAAAATTCCTATTGTTGGTGCTGTAATGTCAAAACAGCCAACCGGTGTTACGAAGGGAATGCCAACGCTTCCTGGAAGGATTGCAGGCAAGAAGATTACGGTTCTAAGAGACACCGGTAGCTCCACGGTTATCGTGAGGAGAAATTTAGTACGGGAAAGAGAGTTGACAGGCAGAACGAAACCGGTTTGCCTAATTGACCGTACGGTCCGTATGCTTCCCGAAGCAGAAATTGAGGTTGAAACCCCGTACTTCAGCGGGAAGGTTACTGCGTTATGCATGACGACCCCCCTGTATGACCTTGCCATCGGAAACATCGACGGGGCGCGAGGGCCAAGTGATCCAGAACGTTTGGGAGAAGACCCGAAGATAGAGCCCTCGCCAACACAGCGGCCGCGAGATACAGTGGAGGAACATCCCGTGACGGAGCTCACTAGAGCCCAAGGTGAAGCTGCGGCGCAAGAGACAGCGAAGGAGAAGACGATCGTGTCGAATCAGTTCACGGGCCGAGCAACCGGACGTACGTCGGCACGACCTCAACCGACTGACAGTGTAAAGGAGACGGAGTTGGCCAGCCGGGCAAAATGTAGAGGCATGATCAAGCGGGTAAATAAACAGACAGGACCCGTCGAATGTAATGACGCGTTAACGGTGTCGGAAGAGACAACGATGGCTGAGACGACGCCTCAGATATCGTCGTGGGAAAGGGCTCGCCGAAAAAGAACGTGGAAACACAAGAATAGATCGAGCGAGCACCGCAAAAAGGGGCGCAAGCGCTGTTCGAAGTACTCAAGATAGGTGCTGAGGTGGAATCAGAATGTGTTCGGCAGGGCTGAGTGACATATGTTGAGTTAATGTTCTTGTTATCCTGTGTCTCAAGTGTATGTCGAGTGAGTCAGTGTTCTGGGCGATGGTGTGATGTATAGTGTTGTATAATTGTTGGATAGACAGAACTTTGTACGTTTGTATTGTTTAGAATGTGTGATGAAGTGTTGTAGGCATGTACCTGTGGTTATATTTCATGTGTTGTGGAATTGAACTACAATGTACGTTTGTATTGAGTGATATTGTGAATGTGAAGTGTCATGAGCGACGGATTGTGTTACAGTCTGTGAGAATGTGTGGTGACTGTTCGCGCTCGTCTGTGTGGTTTTTGAATATTATGAGATAATATTCTTAAAGTGGGGGGCAGTGTCACAGAACGAGCGCTAAACAAGAGCGCGCCGCCAAATACTTGCGACAACGGGCGGCAGAAACGCCGCGAGGTAAAAAAAAAAAAGCAAACATCCAGGGCTCCCGGGCGCGCGCTCTCCCCGCAGAAGCACGGCTTCGCAGACGATCCTCCTCACCCCACATCGGCGGCCCAGCAAGACCGCGATTTTTCCAGAAAGAAGTGGGCGGGGCCATACCGAGTTGACTCACCGGCCGGAGAGGGCATTCCAACTGTCTCGCCCTCTTCCCAGCTTTCGCCGCGTATCGCGCCGACGAAATGACCAGAAATTTCTGGAAGGTGGCGCGGAAGGTATTTAATCGAGCGGCCGAGACGACAGAACAGGAGGTGACGGAAGTTAACGCCAGAGCGCGTAGGAATTCCGCCGTGTAGTCGGCGAAGGTTCTGCCCGTAGTGACGGAACAGGAGGAGACGGAAAGTTAGCGCCGGAGCGCGTAGGAATTCCGCCGTGTAGTCGGCGAAGGTTCTGCCCGTAGTGACAGAACAGGAGGAGACGGAAGTGAGCGCCAGAGTGCGTAGAGAGCCCGCCGTGTAGTCGGCGAAGTTTGTGGTCCGTAGGGACGGCTCGAGCTACAGGCAAGAGTGTGTGTTTACCGCTATCGAGCGAAGACCCGTGGCAACCGCTGCGAGTGTGAAGCCGTCGTGTTCCGGCGAAGAAGTTGAAGTTGGAAGAGTGGCCAATTGAAGACGGGAGGTTTCCTGGGAGAGAACTTCGAGAGTTGCGGAACGACAACAACGCTGGACTTTGAGTGAGTGATTCTCGGAAGAGTATCATTCAGACTTTTGTTCCAAGGACTTTGGACTGAATAGGTTTTATATCTCTTTAGTCTTTAAGTGTCTTGGTTGTTCAATGCATGCGACTGCATTGTAGTGCGTATTGTTGTCTGTGTCCGTTGTTTCAAGTGTGGTTGATTGTACTGTGTAGTACATTGTCTGTTTGGTGACGTATTGTATGTAACTATTGTGGAGTGTGCATACGTGTGTATTGTTTTTGATCTGCCGTTAATGAGAATATAATTTTGTTTGTTTATCAACTCTCGGCTCTGACTTGTTCTTTGGGCCACAGCCGGCGTCCGCTGGCGCACCAATAAGGA
The DNA here is from genome assembly GCF_013339725.1 of Rhipicephalus microplus. Lineage (NCBI taxonomy): Eukaryota > Metazoa > Arthropoda > Arachnida > Ixodida > Ixodidae > Rhipicephalus > Rhipicephalus microplus. Next base: position 320,912,053 of record NC_051165.1, read on the forward strand.
CCACTTCTAAATTGTCCACGCTTTCGTGGTGCGGTTCGGGGGGCCGATACTTCGGCTCTTGGAATTAGCCCGGCGATCGCCTCCCTAATTAACGGGACAGGTGTGACAGATGCGTTGACAAATGACGCTAAGGATATCGACAAATTTTGTGTGCACAGTAATTCATATATTGAGCACTTGCACAATGTTTTATATAACCAGGTGCATACAGTTGCATAACGATGCCAACTGCAGCCTGGGTATTACCAACACAATATAGAAGTGGTAAGCTGATATACAGTACTTGTCCTTGCGAGGTGTCCTTGCGGTACGTATACTTACTCCCGTGGATGATGCTTAACTATAATCGAATTTAACCGGACTTGATGCCTGCACTATATGAGCACGTATGCAGTGTTCAAAAAATTATATAACAAGCAGTGCAACCGCAAAGGACGCTTCATCAACATTACGCTTGCATACAGTGTCGTTTTCCGAAGCAATTTGGAAAGCTGGTGTGGCTCTGTGGGAGAATATTCTATTGACATGCAGTATGCTTGGGTTCGATTCCTGCTGAAACCCTTACATTTATTCTTTGCATTCATCGGGCCAACGCTGCCAATGTCAGCTTTTCTAAACGTTCACACATTTAAAATACCAATGTCTCTTCTCGCCGTTCCTTGGTAGATATAAACCACGAATCATGAGTACCACGGATATGCGAATGTACCACACGGGTCTGGAGGGAAGGGTTCGACGATGTACCCCGCAGCGGGACTTCCACGTTATTCACGCCATGACCAGCAATACATATTTGGTACTAATTTTGGTTCCCCTTCCACGTTAAAGAGGCGATCACGAGAGCACACTGACGTAGGCAGCTAAATAGACTGTAGTAAAGAAATATAGATACCTGAATAGGAAAGCTCAAAGTGCCTGCAGTTCGCTTAGAAATGCTCCACATCTAAAAGCATTTTGGTTTCGTGTGAGATCGCGTAGCGCTGGCCAGGTGATCGGGAACAAGATGCGTCCGTCCGAAGTGCACGACGATGCCTACACTCTTAATAAGGTCCTGGTAAGAATCGGGCTATATCCTGGAGACCAGACGAAAAATACCTGGTATCCTGGCTATATCCAGCACTTAAAGCGGGACCGGACTAAGAGTGTAGTGAGTATGTGCCGCAGAAATCGCGCCTGCCCCAACACTCAGCACTGGTCTGCTGTCGACGAAGAAGCGGTACGCAGGCAAAAACACGTATGCCGTGATATTGGGCCGATCCCACCATTAGGCGGAAATGTTGTAGGCCCGTGTGCTCAGATTTGGGTGCACGTTAAAGAACCCCAGGTGGTCGAAATTTCCGGAGCCCTCCACTACGGCGTCTCTCATAATCATATAGTGGTTTTGGGACGTTAAACCCCACATATCAATCAATCAATCATCCCACCATTGATCACCGGTTCAATAAACATAAAGAAACGAACACAAGGACGGCTGCCACCAGGTAATACTTTGGGATAGATATATCCAATCATTTAGATATACTTCATTGCACCATCAGGGTTAAGCTATAGCTATAAACACGGAGACCCCATGTGTCAGCTTCACTGGTTTGCCATCTGAACGGAGGGCTTGAGCGGCGATTCCACATTGCCGCAAATCGAAACATTTGAGAGTAAGTGGCGCCTTTTACACATACGCATTGAATGATAACCACACTATATGTAATACTTCTGAATACACCACGTCGCTGCTGCTTACAGTTGCCGGCTGACGCACCACGTGATCCCTTGTACATGAAGTGAAACAGAACTGCTTGCCTAGACTTGAAAAAAAAAAAAAACGCCGGCAAAACAACGGCGCGAGTGCATTCAAGCGAAGCCCGCAATCGCAACGGGGAGCATGGAGCGCTTTATTAAATTGCGACCCGCAGGTCACGTTCGCGAATGTCTTGTCCTTACAATAGCCGGCACACCGTATACACTTGTATCTGGGAGTAGCACACGTATGCCGCGTATAAGCCCACGTCCCTCCCTTTTGATCCGGCTCCAGTATCCTATAGCAACGCTCCTTATTCCGTCTTCTGTATTTCGCTCTTATAGCTCCGTTTCTGTCTGTCTGCGTTGCCAAGACTCGGCCATATTGCATTGCTCAAACATGCGTAGTGCATCTATGTCGAAGCATTGTGTTTTTAGGAGCTCCAGTTTTTACCTATATTTGAGCGTATGACACTTGAGTACGGCGCAATCGCGCGATCAATTTTTCAACTGTGCACGTTTTCCGAACTGCACGCCACGTCTTCGACCGTCTTCACGTTCAAACCAATGGTAGAATACAAAAGGCAAAAATAAACGGTGTCGTGTTGAGCATTTACCTCCCAGTCCTTACCTCAAAGCGGTAAACAAAGCGCTAAAGGAAAACAGAGTGCACGTGGCCCTGCAGTTTGTAAGTTCGGCTATTGGCCTCGAGATCTTAGAGTGACGCCCTCTCGAGTGTGACGTCAGTTTGTGGACTACGGTCCGCAAACTGACGTCACACTCGAGTGTGGACTACGGTCCGCAAACTGAGCCTACACGGCGGCCGCTTTGCAGCCGCCATAGGCTCCTGTGCGTGGATTGCCTGCTTCGGGCGGGAACATTGTCGAACGAACAGCCTCGCGAGGGCGAACTAACAGCCACAACGAATGTTTTCGAGTGCGATTATGAATCTGTTTTAGTTACAGCCCTATTGACAGGGCCAAGAAACATCTAAGATGACCGATATAAGCAAGCCGATTCCACCGACCGCGTTGATGGTCAGAAAGTGAAACTGTGTGCGAGTGTTCTCGCTCGTCATCTGCCAATTCCACCGTGCGGTATTATAGAGTTAAAGTGTTTCGAAGTTTCAATGAGCGTGCCTTTCTCCGGCATCTGCAAGCAAGCGAAATGTCGTGGTGTCTCATGGACTATGCGGTGGTATACAATGGAGGCCACGTTGTTGAATGTACGTAGCCGATGCCGTCAATGGAGATCGCATCACTATCGTGGCTCTGGTCCCAAAAACACGTGGACTTGCGAACCCGCCACACAATGTATCCGTGGCAATCGAGTGCTGTGCAATGGTGAAGTCTGTGCCTCGGTGTGCTTCGCCCATTCGTAAAAAGGACGATATCTTTTACAACAATCCTAAAGAGAAGGGCACGCCTGCCCTTTTCCTCAGGATATTTTTTCTGCAGTGTAACGATAGTGACAGAGAACAAGAAGATATGTGTGAGAATTGCTAATTTCTGACATTCCGGCATTCGCAAACAACACACGAGATAATAATACGATGGAGAAGCTGTTTAGATTGCTGCTTCGGCAGTCAATCGACCATTCATGCCATCTACCAAAAATGCAAAGCCGCATAAACTTACCAAACTTGAGATAAGAGTGCTTGAATTGCAGTTATGGGTGTCGGCAGGGCGCAAGCCCATGTTGAATTGCAGTAAGAACAGTCTTGAGAGATAGGCGCTGGTCTGAGCTGCAGGAAGGGAGCAAGTTCCAACTTAATGCACCCCCCTGGCCGATGCAAATGACTGCAGTTTGTCTCACTAATGTTTGTTCAATGAGAGCGATATCATGAAGTAGTTCATATTAATACCACACAGGGCCGTCACTCGGGCATCAGAATAGAACAAATAGCTATCGCTTAATGTATATACTGCGTACACAGCTGCAATGATTATATGTGACAACCTTTAGTGAATGTGACAGCAACAGCGACCACAGGTTTCGCTTATGATTTGTGGTAAGCTGCGCTAGGCGCGCGTTCGTCTTGATTTGTAAACTACGAACATATGTACGTAAACCAACCAAATAAAGCTGCAGTCTGAGATGTCCTATACACCGCTCAGCTGCGTTCACGAGGCGCGCTTACCCAGGGCGATTCGGAGGCCACATAGTTGGCTGGGGGCCTTCGCGATAGGTTATGGGACGGCACCTCACCTGGTGTAAGTCGCCTACGCCTGTAGCCTGTGTGCAATAAATGGCTTAAATACTGGCGAGGCGCTGAAATACGATTGAAAGCTTACCGAGAAGTGGAGTGTATAGGGAGGGTATAGCAAAAGTCACTCTCTGAAAAGTGCTTGCTGCACACGGTTGATGAAGGCGTGGCACCCTTTCCCTCTCTAAGTTTGACTATCCACTTCTTCCTCAACCTTCGGGTCTTTGGGATAGTTGTGAAATCTAACGCCATTTTCAGGGGTGGGTGCACAGCAGTACTCCATCATTGTGCAGCACTAGCCGCGGAGACAACCGGCAGCAGTTTTAAGAAACAAAGCACTGTGTCTTTAAAATGAGCGTTAAGCGTGGACACCCATGGTTGTTAGAACAGCATCGTTAGCCACCCCCACAAGATAGCGAATTGAACTGCGTCTTTGCCGAGCTTTACAACGACGTTGGTTTCTAAACGGGGCCGCCGTGCCTTGAAAGCGTGCGAATCCTTGTACTGAGGTCATAAAAGCGTGGTTCGCAGCGCCGCCATCTGTCGCACACTAGAATTATCGATCGCGTCTGATAAGATGTGTGAAAAGCGAAAAACGAACATAAATAAGTCAACATATCTATCTCATTCGCACATTTACATCCTCTATGCGTAAACGTAACATATTTCAGCACTTTGGCCATTAATGTTATTTCTGCCATAACAGCTGTCGGGAAAGACCTTTTTGTGCAGCGTATAATGGAAAGAAACAGTGTAGCGGTGTTATGTTTGCACGCAACGCGAGACGTTAATGGATTATTTCTTTTTTTCTATGTCTCGTTATCTGCCGTGCGCATGGGAAACGTGCATAATCAATGTAGGAATTCCAGTACTGCGATTTAGTGTGTAGAGGTGTACGTTGGCCTTGTAACTCGACGACTGGCTCGCTGATTGGCTGTCTTTATTTTGCGTCTCTGGCAGTTTTCGCACCGTCATGCTTGCTTCGAAAGTAAACAGCACATTCTGTCGCCTGTCATGATTACCGTCTCGCGTGCGTTTTACATCTACGCTCTCTTGCATGCGGCGCCTGTTGCATGACAACTGTTCGAAAATACGCTTAAGGGCCCGTGGCAAAACTGAGACGACCATGCTCTTTATCTCTAGGCGGTGCTTTGAGTGCACCGACACGCAAACTACTTTCCTATTTGGGCGCTGCAACGCAGACTGCGCGCCGAAGTGGAGCATATATATGCGTCTTGCGCAACAGATGTGACAGGTCTGTATACTTAAAAACAAAAGTACGACAGTTGTGGCGTAAGATACGGATCGAAGCCCTCTACCGCCGATAAAATGAGACGACGACACCGCAAATTAAGTGGACACTAACAACATTTTCAAAAAGATGAGCTGTTCACCGCACAGCCAGAAATGTCCTTCCTCGAATGAAGTTTCGACAGGCGCGCATCAACCATTTTTTTAGTAATATTGCGAAGCGTGCGGCAAATGAAGACAGCGCTGTACAGCCACGCAATCGCCACACACCGACAAGATTTGCTAGAAGATACGGCATTCGCAAACAACGTGGCTCGCTTCTCCAGGTCAATACTTGCGCCCTTATACAGTGTTTCTCGACACTCAATTAAAAAACAAAAGAGGCATTACGGAAATCGCAAGATAAATTACCTAACGGAAATTTTCATGTCAAAACGAAAGTATGACCACACACACAGTTCCCTTGGTTGCATTTTCACGAAGTCAATAAGTGACGTCAGGAAGTGGCACCCGTATTTTAGCCCTACCTTTAAGTCACGATGAACCCAATTGATAACGTGTTATGCTACGGCAAAGCCATCTCACTGCATTCTGTACTTCGTGATAGATGGTTATATGTAAGTTGATAACAATACTAAACTAAAAGACACAAGACCTATAAAAGTTAGTGACTATACGCTGACGACCCCGGTCGATGCTTTAGATATATTTAGGTATACTTTCGTTCATAGACTGAAAATAGTTAATCATGTTTGCTGTGTATGGCTCTATAGAGGCGGCACTGTTGTACAAGGCGTAACTGCGCTCTGTGGTCGCTCTGACATCACAACACTAAACGTTCGTTGCGCAAAAAAAAAACAAAAACAAATTCCAAGCGGCGATTATTCATTTCGCTTCAGATAGTGGACCAGGCATACAGAGCACGCATAAAGTGCGTGAGCCAGACGTTTACGAACCACAATGCGAGCGTAGAGCTTGGAGCATTTTCTAGTAGCCCGCAGTACGTTGCCAGTTATAGCTCGAAAATTCCGGCGTCTCTATAATCAAGCTATCAGGTTGATTCACCTTCAACGCGAGAAATGATCGAACGAGGCCTCGAGTGCGTCTGTGAATAATGGTAGACTCAGGTAGGGAACGTATTCACGCATTCATTTCATTGTATGGAAATGAAAAAAAAAAAGACTTGATTTTTTTCTAGTGTTGGCGTATATGGTTTGGAAATGTACCAAAAATATGAATGAAAAAAAAGAACAAGGATGGCTTAACTTTGAAGGGGTAACTGACACTAGTAACGTGGTTGAACCACAGAACGAATGTAGCGGCAGTCATAATATTAGAGCCCTCAGTGGGCGAAAAACAAGATGTTGGGAAAACTACACGAAAGGTTTAGACCAGGCGTTCAACTAGAGGGTGATATATTTGCACTCACTTGGTGCATACGTGCGTGCACATTGCTCAGAGTTGACGTTTATGAACAGGATTCATACAGGTAATAGGTGCGTTCACGACATTGCAAACAGAGGGTATATACGCGACTGGGTATTTTCAGGTTTTCAGGCACCGTGCTGTATATACACTGAAGTATCGAGGAGCTGCTGAAGGAGTTACATAGAGACGGCGAAGTACAAACTCTAAAAAAAAGTAAGGAACCTAAACAAGTTTCTGAAGTTCGCCGACAAAAGCGTATCCAGAATTGTTTTTAGAAGACGGGGGGCGGCGGAAATCAAGGAGTGAAGCGAAGATTCCCTCACTCCGTGTGTTTGCAAAAAGTGCTTAATGATTTAGAGTATTCGGTACTCTACTATGGGAGAGCTGAACGACGTCCCTTGGGCGTCACCACTTTCATGAGGGTTGGGGGGGGGGGGGGTCAGAAAAAGTACGTAACTATTTAGAGTACAGAGTACTCTACTATGGGAGAGCTTAAAACCGTCCCGCAGTACAACAAGGAAAGTGGTTGTAACCCTCACTGTTCCTTGAAAATACGAGTGAAAAATTCAGCCGATCCCACGTACCTTGGTAATCGACGTTATGCGAAGCGGCGCAGGGAAGGTGACCATGTTGTAATCTTTCTATTGTGCGACACGCTATGAAATTGACGCTAAATATATGTACAAATGTCGCACGCACAGAAATATGTTGAACAGTCGCAGATGTTTATATAACAAATTTGCACTTGCGCAATGATGCCAAAAGCAACATGAGTATTAGCAACGCCAGAAGTGATAAGCTGATCATGATGCGCCGGTGCTCGCGAGAATGGTAGCACTGGGCACTGCTACATAAATCAACTTCAGCGCATGACACCTAACTACAATTAACTTTAGGCCGATGTGGCAACTGTATCATAGGAGTACATATCTAAAGTTTTTAAAATTGGTTAACTACCACAGCAACTACAATTGACGCTTCACGAACGTTAGGGTCTATCTGAAAGTAGTGCTGAGACTTGGCGTGGCTCTGTGGTAGAATATTAGATCGCCACGCAGAAATCTGGGCTCGATTCCTGCTGGAACAATGACATTTACTCTTTGTATTCGTCCGGTCAACGCTGCCGATGTGAGCCTTTTCTCAACACTGACGTGTTGAAATTACCCATCAATTTTCTCACCGTTCCTTTGTGTAGCATTGCGAAAACCATGGATGTAGTCGCATTGCTACAATGGCTTATGCAAAACAAGCGCACAGAAGCACAGGAGTAAAGAAAATTAGCAAGAATAAGTGAATGTTTTTCGCAAAGTTCAGGCGGTGATCACGAGAACACCCAGGCATAAGTGGATAGATAGATAAATAAACAGATACGCAGATAGATGCCATAAGTGCTTGCAGTAAGCAAAGAAAAAAAAAATGCTTCGCATTTAAAAACAGAATTACGTTTTCTTAGCAAGCTTATGAGAGTAGGCTGTTTTATACGTATGCACAGTTCTACAAGGCAAAAGTGCGAGAGACTCTGAGAATACGGCAAATATGCGCAGAAACAAAGCCACGTATTTGATAAACTTATAAACAGGGAGCTGTGACCTTTATTTCAGAGATGAGTCACGCATATAGCCAAGAAACACAAATGTCTGCTTGTATGCGTAAGAGACTGAAATCTGCTCGTTCATTTACCATGATCATCATGAATATAAGGTGAAGTGAGCAGCGATGGCGTAGTGCGGCGATGGCGTAGTGGCTAGAGCATCAGCCTCGCATGCAAGAGTTCGAAACCCGGTGTCACGCAGTTCACAACCGGATTAAAAAAAAAAAAAAACCACGTGGAGATGGAACTGCAGTAGGAGGGATCGAGTGCGGCCTAACCGGTTACCACCACCGGTAACGCACTTCCTCACCAGAGAAGGATTGGCCACCCTGGTGCAGTATCTGGCCACTACCTCCCACATGCATACGTCAATTGACTCACGGCCCTCAATTCCCAGTGGTTGCGAAGCAACTGACCACGGTGGCGGTCAGATCTGCAACGCAGCAGGGTGCAAAAAGCCTCTGGATCCGGACAGGCCGCCGTTGGAACCTGAACTTGGCAACGCTTAACCCTAGAACCTTATTTACTGAGGCATGTCTAGCTGTACTATTCTAGGAGCTAGAGGGCATTAAATTGGATGTAATAGGGCTCACTGAGGTTAGGAGGACAGATGAGGCCTATATGGTGCTACAGAATGAACACGTCATTTACTATCGGAGCTTGACTGACAGAAGAGAACTGGAAGTGGGAATCCTAATTCACAGAAACATAGCTGGCAACATAGGGGAATACTATAGCATTAATGAATGGGTGGTAGGTATCGTAATTAAACTGAATAAGAGATACAAGATGAAGGTGGTACAGGCTTACGCGCCTACATCCAGCCATGATGACGCTTCAGTTGAAAGCTTCTATGAAGACGTGGAATCGGCAATGAGTAAGGTAAAAACACAGTATACTATACTGATAGGACACTTTAATGCAAAGGTAGGGAAGAAGCAGGCTGAAGACCAGGCAGTAGGAGATTATGGCATCGGCACTAGAAACGCCAGAGGAGAGCTACTAGTAGAATTGGCTGAACGCAATACTTTACGGATTTTGAATACCTTCTACCGAAAACGAGGAAACCGCCAGTGGACATGGAGGAGCCCTAATGGAGAAAATAAGAACGAAATAGACTTTATAATGAGTGCACACCAAGGAATCGTGCAGGATGTGGAAGTGCTTGACAAGGTACGATGCAGTGACCATAGAATGGCACGGTCTTGAATTCACCTAATCTTGATGCAGGAACAACAAAAACTGATACGCAAGAAGCCAATCAATGAGCTAGCACTGAGAGGGAAAGTATAGAAATTCAGAGTCTCACTTCAGAACAGGAACTGGGATCTTATTGAGGAAACCAGCCTCAGCGTTGACGCAATGAATGATAATCTGACGAGTATCATTACGGAGTGTGCAGTGGAAGTTGGGGGTACAGTAGTTAGACATGACGCTGGTAAGCTACATGTCTCAGGAAACTAAGAACCTCATTAAAAAGCGTCAAAGCATGGAATCCTCAAGTACAACAGACAAAATAGAATTGAAAGAGATTTAGAAGTTGACTAATAAGCGTAAGGTATCCGATGTAAGAAGGTAAGCATGAAGACGATTGAACACGACCTTAAGAATGGAGGAAACGTCAAAGCAGAGAAGAGGGAACTTGCGATAGGCAAAAATCATATGTATGCGCTAAGGGACAAGGAAGGCAAAATAACTACCAATAAGGAATGGATAGTTTATATAGCGGAGGAGTTTTACAGAGATCTGTATACTAGCAGGGACAACCCCGGCCTTATTATAAAAACTAGCAGTAACCCTGATGGCACCCTACCAGTGAGGATAGAAGAAGTCAGAAAAGCCTTTCAGAGCATGGAAAGAGGCAAAGCTGGTGGTGAGGATCAGGTAACATCAGATCTGCTGAAAGATGGAGGACACATTGTGTTAGAAAAAACTATAGCAACGCTGTTTACAAGGTGTCTCCTGACGGGAAGAGTACCAGAATCTTGGAAGAATGCTAACGTCATCTTAATACATAAGCAAGGAGATGACAAAGACTTGAAAAATTACAGGCCGATCAGCTTGCTCTCCGTCGTATACAAGCTATTTACAAAGGTAACTGCTAACAGAATTAAGGCAACATTAGAATTCAATCAACCAAAAGAACAAGCAGAATTTCGAACAGGCTGCTCAATAATCGACCACATTCATACAATAAATCAGGTAATAGAGAAATGCTCAGAATACAGCCAACCACTATACATAGCCTTGATAGATTACGAGAAAGCGTTTCATTCAGTAGAAATATCAGCAGTCATGCAGACACTGTGGAATGAGGGCATCGATGAAGCATATATAAACATCCTGGAAGAAATATACAAGGGATCAACTGCTACCATTGTGCTTCATAAAGAAAGCAACAGAATACCAATAAAGAAAGGTGTAAGGCAGGGGGATATAATCTCCCCAATGCTATTTACCGCCTGCTTACAGGAGGTTTTCAGAGGCTTAGAATGGGAAGAGTTAGGGATAAGAGTTAATTGAATACCTTAATATCCTGCACTTCGCCGATCACATTGCATTGCTGAGTAACTCGGGGACGAATGGCAACTCATGATTATGGAGTTGGACAAGGAGAGCAGAAAGATAGGTCTAAAAATTAATGTGCAGAAAACGAAAGTCATGTACAACAACCTCAGAAGAAATCAGCGCTTCGCGATAGGTAATAGTACACTAGAAGTTGTAGACGACTATGTCTACTTAGGACAAGTAATAACCACGGAGCCGAACCATGAGATTGAAGTAACTAGAAGAATAAGAATAGGGTGGAGCACATTTGGCAAGCATTCTCAAATTTTGACAGGTAGATTGCCACTATCCCTCAAGAGGAAGTTATATAACAGCTGCATTTCGCCGGTACTTAGCTACAGAGCAGAGACCTGGAGATTTAGAAAGAGGGTTTAGCTTAAGTTGAGGACGACGCAGCGAGTAATGGAAAGGAAAATGGTAGGTGTAACCTTAAGAGACTAGACGAGAGCAGAGTGGATCAGGGAACAAACGAGGGTTAAGTATATCAGAAAACTAGATTCCCAGGGAAGGCAAGTGGGTTAGAGGGAGACTGAATGTAAGGGGGGCGGATGAGATTAAGAAGCTTGTGGTTATAAAATGGCAGCAGCAAGCACAGGACCGAGTTGACTGGCGGAACATGGGAGAGACCTTTGTCCTGCAGTGGAAGTAGCCAGGCTGATGATGATGATGATGAGCATTGACAGATAGACAGACAGACATATAGACAGATAAATAGATAGATAAATAAATAGATGAATATTTTGCTTATATTCCCTACATGATGGAAATTCATCTCGCCGGCATCAGTTGTGCTGTTGACGCCCATGTATTTAGATTTTAGGGACCGTTATGGAACACCAGAGAATCGAAGATTATGGAGCCTTCCACTATGGCATGCATCATAAATACATTTTGGTTTTTGGACGTTAAACTGCAACAAATATAATTATGAATAAAGCACAATATGCATAGGTCTAATCGTACATGTATGCACATGTAGCGTGACATATACGATGACAAGTTGCTCTGCCAACGCGTGATTGCACTTTCGATGCCGCGGATGACATCACGTCCGTCTACCAAACACTGCGCGTGCTTCCCAATGCTGAATTTTATTGCGATTGCAGTGGGGACACCTCCCCTTCAACTAAGACGGAACGTCATTAAAGTTGCGTGCTTGAGATGCCGCTTGCGTGACCGATGATCACTAATGACTGGCAGAGGTCATCTACAAACGGCAAATGCGTTGAATTACGGTCGATCGACAGGTGGGGCAGCGAGGAAGCGGAAAGTATACCACGAGAGTCTCAACTCTCAGAGGTCAGGTGATAATTTAATTGATGACGCTGCCCCGTGGAATTTGTTTGCGAAAGGGTAATTGCGAAGGCAGTAAGTATGGTGACGGGGCCCGCCCACGCAGTACGATCGTTAGAGTGTGGGGCCCATCAGCGCAGTGTATATTCCTAACTACAGTGATGGAGCCCGTCAGCGCAGAACTATCGTGAAAGTCAGGGCGCCCGTCACCGCAAAACAATGACTACCATGAGGGGTACGTCACCATAGTGTAATCGCCAAAATGAGGTGGCCCGCCACCGTAAACTTGTCGTTTTAAAATCCATAGTCTAGCGCACTTATCAATACTTGAAACAATAGTGAGAGCCAAAAATAAAAAAAAGGGTGCGATGCGAACCGGAGTCGGACACGGACGACACTGCACCACAAATCTAAATGACAGGGCTGTCTAACCACTGAAAACAGTCACATGATTGTCTTGCAGAAAAAAAAAAGACTCATTCAGAGCAAAAACGTTGATCTTCGTGCTGCAGGTTATCAGTTCAAATTTCCGTCTTACAATCTGTTTTTTTTCAATATAATGCGTCAAGATTAACGTTTTTGCTATCAAAGAGCCATATTTTTTTCTGAAAGACAACCATGTCACTGTTTTCAGTGGTTAGACAGCCCTACCATGTCGATTTCGTGGCGCAGTGTCGTTCGTGTCAGACTTCGGTTCGGATCGCGCTTTTTTTTTAATTTTAAGATCTCACTATTGTTTCAAGTATCTATACTTGTTTTTAAATCATATTGGGGACACAAATAATAACGAACCTTCTTTTTACGACCAACGTGGAATGAAGACCTTTCCCCGATGATTTCCAGTTGATACTGCCCTGGGTGAGCAGATTCTGTAGTTAGCGTGTGATTTAAATTTATTATCGCGTTTAACAACCATCCTTGGCGGGTTTCCCATCCCTATGCATTCATACCGTTGTTCCAACTAATACTTTGTTACTCATAATGGTATGTTTCCAAATCAATCTGTTCCACGTACGCATTTTTTTGTCGCTGTATAAAGGGGACGTATGGGCTGATGCCAAACGTTGTGCAGATCAACATAGAATGTGCTCCAACCTTGAGGGCTGTGTGGTTGGACAGCATGTTTCAATAACTCCCAAAAGCACAATGCATATGACTACAATACATGTGGCTCTGACTTCGGGCCGGCTTCGGGCCTACTTCGCCTGAAATCACACACAGACTTCATGTGATCGAATCGGCTCCTTTAAACAAGCGTATACATGGACGTCACTTTCGTACATGAATGTGTGTTATTGCTATGCTATTACTATGCAAATGACTCACCGTAGTCATTGCTTTACGGTGACGGGGCCCGCCACTATAGCTGCATCGCTATTATGACGGGCCCTCTCACTGTACATTTTCACTATACGCTGATGGGTCCCCTCCTTCTAACTGATAGTACTGCGTTGACGGGCTCCGTCACCACAGTCACTTGCCTATTGCGAAAGTCCGTCCTGCTTCTGTTTCTTTGTTTTGTCGCTGCATTGGTGCAATTATAAGGAACAACATGTTGACATTTCGATGCAACAGGACAATAAGCGGTTATGCATAGCCGTGTACGCCTTCAAGTAGATCTGCATGTACTCTTAGGGTTTCCTGGCTGAACTCTGAAACCGTATGACTGCATATATACGAATTCATTTGCGAACTCTTAAAATCATCAGGTCCCATCCCGGCCGCGGCCGTCGCATTTAGGCACAGGCGTAATGCTAGACATCTGTGTGCTCTGCAATGCCACTTCACTTCAAAAGAACACCAGAGGGTGCAAATTTCGGGAGCTATTCAATACAGCGTGCCTCAATCATGTCAGGGCTTTGGCACGTGAAACCCTAGAACTTGCACGAACTTTGAAAGCGCATAGAATGTCGTAGTGAAGGTTGATTGATTTATATGTAGAGTTTAACGTCCTGAAACCACCACATGATTATGAGAGATGCCTTAGTGGAGGGATCCAGAAATTTTGACCACCTGGGGTTCTTTAACGTGCACTCAAATTTGAGCACACTGGCCTACAACATTTCCGCCTCCTTCGGAAATGCAGCCGCCGATGCCGGGATTTGAACCCGCGACCCACGGCTCAGCAGCCGAGTACCTTAGCCACTATAGACCACCGTGGCGGGGCCGTAGTGAAGGTGGCAAATACACAGTTTGCATCTTGTTTGAACGCGACTAAATCAGTGACTGACACACTGAACAAGACAAACGCTCGTGTGGGCTCTTTCGCACATCGTGCCCAATTTAAATGACAAGCATATGTCTTCGAAGAGAGATCATTTATCTAAAGTAGAGAATGTTGACAGACCCGAAAGAAAAAAGAAAGTGGCTGAAGGTGGGGCGCGGGTGTTGTCATCCTAAGTATAATGTGTCGTTCAATACAAAATCAGAAAAAAGTCGACACTTCCGCAATGTTAAAGCCTCAAGCTTACTTGCACGTCAATGCAGCTAACACAATTAGCAAGAGACTGTGAAAAGTAATGACCCCATAGAAGATTACGAAGATCCGAGGGATTGAGTCTCCGTTTCGAAGGACACACTGGGAGGAAACACCTTTTCTTCCTTAGAAGCAGTTTGCTCCCACTTCCAGAGCTTCCTCTCTTGTGTAGATAAGGCTTCTTTTCCTAATTGATCAGATGGCTCGGCTCTCGTAGCCAGGCACTGTGGAATACTGCCATCACTTAGCCTTTAGAATTAGGCCAAAGTGCGACCGAAAGAAGACACGCAGTGGAGAAGTGTAATTGAGGAAGCAGCTAAATCTTCGCAGCAGCTCCTATCTTGCTACGTATTTTTACATGCATTTTCAGTTTGATGCGACACAACAAAGAAGAAGCCAAATCGAGGGTGTGTCCGTCTGCTGAAGATCAATGACCGACGCTGTTCGCCAGGATGGGAGGGCCCGGATGTCAGCGACAGAGAACAAAAGATGGGCGCGGTGATTAAACGGGGTGGTACGGAAACGAAAGGATCAAAAGAAACAACAGGGGTCTCCGAACAAAGGGTTTCGGCTGAATATCCAGCCACGATCAGAATAGAAGCAGTAAAAATGCCTCGCAGGCTATATCATATTCTGTAGCGCAGGAAACCTTTCCTGTCCCGGCGTTCGCATACTTAGTATTCTACCGCGTCACTGGGCTCAAGCAGGAAAGAGAAGCAAAAAATAGGGTCCGAACAATGCGAAGATGTACTCCCAAATGACGCTGACATAACATTTAAGTCAAGAACAGGGTACATACAAATAAAGAGGGGTGACCCGAGGAGTTGAGTAGAGACGGCAGGCACTCGTGTGGTGTTTACAGAAATGTTTGCTCAACGAACGAGGTGTTGCGTGTGACCAGCGAAGATAACGAGCATTACAAAATAACTGATTCAGAGTGGAGTGAGTGAGTGAATAAAGTTTATACAAAGCCGGTCCGGCAATTTTCGTTCGGGTGATGCGAGGAGGACGGACGAAGGGATGAACCACCGATATATTTGATCTTTACACCATTATCGCGTCATAGAGTCACAAAATGTTCGTTATCCCTCTCTTCGCAAGAGAGTCTTGTTCATGGTGATGAAGCGGTAACTGAATTTATGTTCACATGATTTGGGGGGTTTAACGTCCCAAAACCAGCATATGATTATGAGAGATGCCGTAGTAAAAGGCTCTGGAAATTTCGACGTCCTGGAGTTCTTTAACGTGCACCCAAAACTGAGCACACGGGCCTGCAACATTTTCGACTCCATCGGAAATGCAGCCACCACAGCCGGGATTTAATCCTGTCACCTGCGGTTCAGCAGCCGAGTAATTTATGTTCACATGCTGTATTCGTTAACAAACATGCAATCGTTTCTACGTGTCCAATTTAACATGGGATTTCGAGGCATGTCATATAGTGAAGCACTCAGACAGTTACGACCGCCTGGTGTTCTTTAACGAGCGCTGATATTGCGCATGGCCATTTCGCCTCCATCGAAGCGCGACCGGCCCTGCCGGAATCCAACTCGCAAGCTTTCGGTCAGCAGCTGCAGAGCACCGTAACTGCTGTACCACAGAGGCGGACCGTGTTCTATTCACTGGCATAACATATGAGCTGAGCTTTAATTGGTGCATGAAAATAAATACTTTCACAGGTGTACTGAAAATGCTCTGAAATATACGAAGTTTTGAGCGTATATCAGTGAGTATATTCGCACTTTCCATCGTTTTTTTTTCCCCTCTCGTCTTTGTCGCTATAAAAGACTAAATAGCAGCAGCTTCTTTAGTTCGCGTACCCTTCCCTTGCTTGTCGTTATGCAGAGCTACGAATTGGCGGTCCTACGCACCTGACATACGAAGATGTTTTACAGGCGGGTGTGTGGAATTCAGGAGGAAGGTTCGACGATTGCTGATTTCCTTCACACGTGATACGGTGCTCATTAACACCCTGTGAGAGACACGTGCTGCACAGTCGGCCAAATCTTCAGCTATCGTGCATGATTGGCTGTTTTTTCTGCGTATCTTAGCCATAAGACTGCATGAAGTTTCAAAGCAAGGTGAGGAGAAGTGTATGTCCACGAAGCAATTTTCCGTAACCCATTCGTTCCACAATATAACGCTGATAGACAAAAAAGTGGCCGCTGCGCACAATAACTAAAGTTTTGGCCGACTGTACGTGACGTGCCCACAAGGGGCACTTGCAGGGTATACGCATGCCAGACTAACCACATCTGCTGCAATATCATTACCCTGAACCAGTCAAACTGTTACAGATTAGCACTTCTATGTACATGGTACATGTTTATCGAAGGACGCTTCAACTCGGAATCACTACACGCGCTAGTCTAAGCTAAGCTATAAATTCACGTTCATAGCATGGGGGTTTCGAGCCAGTTGGAGTAGAATTTGTTTCCTCGAATTGTCGTGAACGTCCGCTTTAAAACCAAGCAGAACAAAGATACAGTAGCGAGCAGCAGAAATAAGGAGAGGAGAAAGTGACAGCATCGATTCAAGCTCGAAACGATAGCACTCGCAGAACGGTGCAAAAGTGCGCGACTGCACCCGACGCAATTAATCCCCGAAATATTCTTTTGATATGTATACACTAATCGAGGAAGTCTGTGTGTACCACACGCGGCTGTGCCGACGGCGGACAGAAAAATCGAGCCATTCTGGAGGGGCGGGGTCCAAGACGATACCGAATAAAGCCCAGCCGGACTCCGAGGAGAATTTCAGCTTACAAGGCGTGGCCCTTCTGCAGGCTCAGCTAAAGGGGCTCGTCGCGTTGTCGGGATGGCGTGCTCGGCTTTTGTCCTGTTCGCAGGAGGAGAACGACGGAATAAGTAAAAGAGCAACGCACAGCGACGGGATTTGCGCGAGATGGGGCGGATTCCAATTAGAAAGCTCTCTTTTCTTCTCGTTAGTATAACCTTCGTTTTGTTTGCGGTGGACGGCCCTGTCCGGTGTCCACCATGACTGCAGGACCACCGGACGATAACGGGAGGGGAGTGGCGGCAGCTAGTCGCGGAAACGGCTCGTTTGCGTTTAAGGCTTTGAGGAACGTGCAGCTGTATCTGTGCCGCCTCATCTCGTTCTCGCACTCGTGCCACGTCCCTGCACGGCACCGAAAACACTCGCGCCGCCACCACCAGCGCTATATACGAAACTCATACGACACGCAGTGTACGGGGCCGATCAATGCTCAACAAATGGGCACACGACACGAAGTTTCTTTTCCCCGTGGCTTCATTCGTTAGTTCTCGCGTTTAGTTCGTTTGCCTTAGACTACGCACACATGAGCTGCTAGATGTATCAGGGGACCACCCTTAGTATCTGCAGACACCCGACGTTGCAGTTTAGTGGCGTGCATTGCCCATATATAGAAAAGGAAGAAAGAAGAGAAAGAAAAAAAGAAAGAAGAAAAGAAAGAAAGTAGGAAATAAAGAAAGAATTGCGTGCCGGCACGCTATAGCTTCGCCCACCAGAAAGTCGTATCTGCATGCAAAGCTCTGGCGGTATACCGTAATCTCGCCCCTCTATCAAGCCAAGCAGCTGTTTTGAGTGCCACTAGAATTGCAGTTTGATAACGCGTACTTAGACTATTGCTCATTGTATGCGGGAACCATGCAGTCACACGTTCTCATCTGTACTTTTTAAAGCACACACAAGAAGCGCACGCTGCAAATGTTTTTCTTCTTTGTATCTGAGAATAACATAAAACGTCAACGGTGCTTTATCGTAGATTACTTTATCGTAGATGCACAAGTTTTACGGTTCTGATTGGCTTGTTGACCTCTTCTTATAACTCTGCGTGGTTAGACTGTGCTACCATCATGTTCACGGCACATTTTATTTAACGTCGTTCATGTGAGGTGTGCAAATTGTGAGGTGTATATATAGTGAAGAATGCGTGCAGAAAAGAGTGATACGGTACGTGTGATGCCTTTTCCTTTCCTTTAAATTCAAAGCACGTCTTACGAAACCCTAGAAACTTTGATGATTTCCGTCCGTCCATCCGTCCGTCCGCCCATCCATTCATTCATCCATCTGGGTGCTCTCTTGAGCGCCTGCTATAGGCATAGACCAAAATTGACATGGCAAGGTAAGAGAGTTTTACAAATATGACTCTCTGTCCATAACATGAATCACATGAAAGTCCTTACGGGAGCTTTTGAAAGAAATTTATGTAGTGCGAGGAGAAAATTTATATAGCGCGAGGTGCCGGCCTTTGTTCCAGAGTACAATTATAGTTGGTCGGCATAAGGATGAGATGACTCGGTTGATCATAGAAGCCGAAATTATTGATGCTCTTGGAGATGTATGTATTAGCAAGCCTTCAATTGCCTTGTCACCCAAGGAACTGGCGTTCCTGCGTACGCAGTGATACGTGATTTTATCTGTGAAGTTTTTTTGTTGTCCTACTTATCGTCTTTTCTTGTAGGTAGATGACATTGTCGTGCATTTATCTGAAGACACATGCTTATCTGCTTGCTCGCTTGACGATTATGACTTAAAATCAGCTTGGAGGTAAAAAAAAACATGTTGTTGCTAGTAGCGCTCTGTCCTCTCAGGCTATTCTTTCCTGTGTTCGTTTTTTCGCCTCGCGCGACATAAATTTCTTTCAAATGTTTCACCAACAAGCCCACATCGCCACTCTTGTCGGTTACGGGAGCATCGTAAAACCTTTTTTCCTCCAGCCATGTGTGGCACACACCTTTATAGCACAGGACGGGAAGGCCGGTATAAGGCGCTATAGGCCAGTGACTATAGTTACGGTTTATATTGATCCAGGAACGGTGGGAACAGGAATTGGTAATTTAAAGTACGATGGTGTCAAAAAAAACCTACATCGGCAGCGCCTACACAACTAATGCGAAAAACAAAAGTTAGGGTCACAGCAGGAATCAAACCCAAGTATTCTACGTGACAGTCAGGTATTTACCCACAGAGCACCGCCAGGTGTATAGATTGCTTTGGAAAAATACCCTGTGCTGGCGTAATCACGGAGCAACTTCATTTGAGGTTGTAGAGCCAATTAGATCATTTAATAACAAAGCAATAAACACTTAATTTCCAATCCTATGATACACATGTCTTGTTAACTTCACGTGGGGTTGCAGTGTATGATCCGCTTTTATATCAGTCTAATAAACATTACATCTGTATTCATATGATTCAGGGGGCTATAAGCGAGCGTTGTTCGAAACCCGAGGAATACGCCAACGAAAGTTACATGTGATATTCCTATAATCTCATCGTAAAATGTATTTTGTCTCAATATTATTAATGTATCTGCCCCAACGTGAGTGCAGACGTCATGTCAGACTTTAAGTTATATTTTAAGCACCAGTCTTGTCGACGTGTCATGGTGAGGCCCGATGTGCACACAGCTACTGAACTTACAAAAACACAGCGCATTAGCCTCTCCACATGTGAATAGATGTAGAGCGGTTAATTGCCCTTCATATTAGCTGAGAGGCCCTGTAGCCTTCACAGTGCCGATGGGCACTTCTTCGACGGAGTATAGGTAATCGTTAAGCCAACGGCAAAGCCCAGACTTCAGTTTCTTATGAGTCGTTATAGCTGAGAACACTGTGTATTTGATAACGTCTTGTTATCTCGTATGTATAACTCTGTTATCTGCTACCGGACATTGTAGCTGAGATTTCGCATTCGGCAGTATCATCATCGCTATGTATACACATCGATCACTGAAGCAAGCCTCCGAGCCACCACGCGGTTCCAACATGGTCGTGAGTGAGTGAAACAACTTTATTCGGTCCACAATAGACGCGAACATGGTCGTCTAAAATAAATCGCTGGAGTGGAAATTGTGCCTCAGGAGTGAAGCCGGACCACCCTGATGAAGGTTTCTGAAGGCGTCATTTTACTAGGGGCGAGGTCAACACGTTAGAGCTGAGAGAAGAAAAGGCCGCGTTTTCCCCCAACGCCCAACCATTTCAACACAGTAAATTTTCCGGACTCGTACTGCCGGAACGTGCGTCTTTGTGTTCCTGGTTTCTTCAAGAATTCTCAGTGGCTTGCAGTTAGTAGCGTAAAGAGAGAGTGAGTGAGTGATAGAGAAAGATTGAGAGAGAAGACATTTATTTGTTCTGAAAGGAATAGTATACGGTGCTTATACATCCTACTCCTGGCTAGACCCATGTTGGGGCGGGGAGGCCGAGCCTCTCCGTCCTATCACGGACCTTCAGGACATCCAGGAGATGACGTTGTAGCTGGAGTCGTTGATCATTTTTTTCTCAAGGAGAGAGGAGGAAGAGGTACGTTTGTATCGGTGCTCGCACATATAGATATGCAAAGTTGTTCAAATGTCGGACCGAAGTTTCAAGCACGTAGGCTATAACTAAAGAGGGTCAAAAATTGCACGAGTGAAGTCGAATCAACCAAAATATTTCATATTACTAGGGGCATAATAAACTGTCAGCGTTCAAACGGAGCGTTCAACCTCGCACTCCCAACGAGTTTAATGTAGCAGCTTTTTCGAGTCAGGTAGTGCTCGAAGTGCGTTTTTGTGTTACTAGTTTTCCTTCGTGAGCCTCCAACAAACTTTATCGGAGATTGAGTCACCGATACTCGTGTAGCATTTACACTAACAGATCAAAGTCCACTTGAGCTATCTGTGGGCACCACCAGAAAAGATCACCTTGCCTTCTGCCGCTAGCCCCCCTGCTTCTAACCTTCGCATGTTTCCCCTTCGATCCAATATGTCTCCCGTTATTCACGTCATGCGGCAGTACAACATCATTCCCCTCCTGTATTTGCACAGGGAGTTGCCTACACGGATGCCTCATACATGGCTCCTCGGTAGTCGTGTGGCTACGTTATCTGCCATCCACACCTGTCGGCAGCTGACACGCACACGAGCGGGCCATACTTGCACCCGCCAAATGTACTTTCGCTCGAGGTCCTTTCCATGGTCCACGCCATGCAGTCATTTTCCTCCCTCCCTTATTTCCCCGAGTACACAATTTACTCTGACTCTCACGCCGTCATCCGTCACATACAGAACAACACGTCGCCCCCTGCTCTTCAACAGGAGGTCGAGCGAGTGGTCTCTGCTCTTCAACCCTCCACTCTCTTCCTCCGCTGGGTTCCTGGGCATTCAGGGTATTAACGGCAATGAGCTGGCTCCTCAGCTTGCCCGCGATATATTGCTACTGGGCTACGTTCATTCCCTGGCCCACACCTTCGCAAGACAGTGACAGCTCCGCGAATAACGATGGGGAGATCTCCTTGGGTCACACTATCAAGGAGGTATATCTCCATCTCCAGCTCGACAATCGTCTCTACCCTCCCCCTCTTCCATCACTCACTGCGCTCGAGCCTCGAACTCTATGACACATCCAAATGAATTGCCCGATAACCCCCTCTCAGCCTTTTCCTTTATAAATATAGGTCTAACCACTGTTGTCCCGCTTGCTCCTCGCCATATGCCGACCTGTCACACTGCCTGCTTTACTGCCCAAATGCTCAGCGATCCAGCTATTACCCTCCCCCATCCCTTTCCATCACCTCCTGGCTCGACTGAATCGGCGCCGAAGGGGAAGAAGAACAGCGTCGGACTGGTCGCACAGGCGGTCGAAATGCACGGCTTGTAAATTGTGGCCGAATAAAAGTCTATTACTACTACTACCACTACTATCTGAGATTTTCGGTGGGCAAGAAGCTGGCGCTTCACTTTTGCTCGCGAGGAATTGCGGGATCTTCCACTCCACGAAACAGCCTCCTCGGCCATCTCGGTTGCAGCATGCAGGCCTAACGAAGCGCCGTTGGGATCATGCCCGATCGGTTGGAGATGCTGGTCCCGCGCAGCAGGCACATGGGGGATCGCTGCAGCCCGTTTGTTTGGACTCAGCCCGTTGCAAGTGTATACAAAAGCGCTCGCGGTCTCGAAATAGCGCCGCCCTTGCTCCTCGCTGCTGCTGCTGCTGCTGCCCGCCTGTCTGTCGGAGCAGAGCACAGGACGTCGGCTGGGAAGCGCAGACAGGTTGCTGCTGCTTTTTCCAGACCCGTCATCGCCGTTGCTTTGGCTCCCACGCCGCGGCTGTCGACTGAGGATATAACAGTAGCGCCGTCATAAACACCAAATCTGCAGATAGGCGGCGTGAGCAACCTGCCTGTTGCCCGGCTGTGCAAGCTCCGTTCAGCTGTTGCAGCTTCATAACCGACAGGGCTTGGTGTTAAGTATAACCAAGGCACGCCAGAATAGTAACAAAAAAGTAACGTAAGGCAGCTCAATCACTGGACTGACACTGAAAGAGAGCAATGCCGTTATTATGACACTAAGAGAGCCGTCAATAGCCATCATTAATAACAAGTCAGCAGTACAGTGCAATATATAGCCACTGTGAAGCTAACGCTAGCCAACAGTGAGCCAACAGTTAGTCTCTACTGACAGTATGTGGGTATATAGGTTAGGTTAATTGGATCAGAAATTATCACAAACTGAGATAATCATGCCTTGCTGCAGCAGGTGGATGAAAAAAGTCTATTGATTCCACATACCTTGGGAATTGACGTTATGCGAAGCATGGGGATTGAAGGTGAATGTGTTTTATGTTTTTATTAAACGAGACGTTATGAAATGGCGCTAAATATACGTACAAATCCACAAACACACATATGTTAGACAGCCGCGTATGTTTTATATTAGCAATTGCTTACGGTTGCGTAACGATGCTACCAGCAACATGGATACTAGAAGCACCAGAAGTGGTAAGCTGATATGAAGCACTCGTGTTTGCGCTAATGCGCGAGAGGATCGTAGCCTTAAACACAGCTACGCAAATCGCCTTGAGCGGATGGCACTTATAACTATAATTTATGTTAACTCCACATCCCGGATGTATCATAGGAGTGCGTATGTAATGTTTATAAAATTGGATAGCCAGTACTGCAAACACAATTGATGTTACACGAACATTAGGTTGTAGTTCAAAAGTATATCTGCGGCCTGGCGTATGGCTTTGTGGTAGAATGCTGCATTGTCACTAGGCAGAATGCTATAAGGTTCAATTCCTGCTGAGAAACTGGCAATTTTGTTTGCATTCGTCTGGTCAACGCTGCCCATGGCAGCTTTTTCTTATCGCTCAAATGGTAACGGTACCTATGTGTGTTCTCGCCGTTCCTGGGTAGATATAAGATGTCTATCACCTGCGGCACATTCCCGCAAACGAGTGGAACATACCCGCCCCCGGGTATGTGCTACATTTTTTCGGAAAGTGTTTGAAAATGTACTTGATGAGATTGTGACATCATTCATGTCATGACCAGCGTGTTGTATTCGACAAACCATCTTAACCCTCCTTACTAATTTTGGAGTACACCAAGAGGGGGTGTTCATGAGAGCACCCAGACGTAGGCGGATGATATATATATATATATATATATATATATATATATATATATATATATATATATATATATATATATTATATATATATATATATATATATATATATATATATATATATAGATAGATAGATAGATAGACAGACAGGCAGGCAGGCAGGCAGGCAGACAGACAGACTCCAGAAGTGTTCGCAGCACGCAAAGAAATACTTACTTTGCCTAGCCCCTTCGAAAATATGTCTTCCTCACTGGCGCAGCCAAGAGTTAATGGTGGGCTGGGTGGGCTGGAGGGCTTTTGTTTTATTTTTTAGAATTAGTTTTACCAGCATGTTTACATATACAAGCACACATACAAGCACAAACACGCACACGAACATGCATGACAAGTAGTTGAAACCAGTCTACTCCTCCTCCCCCCTCGCCCCGAAAACTTATTTCTGGTTATGTTTCCAGAAATATTATTTCCAGTTTTTATATCAGACGGATAGCTACGCTGGACGCGAGAGACAATATATGCGAGGGACGATCTCATATCAGCACGCACCTTCCCCAATTTTACGCACGCAAGCCGATATTCATTATCTTTTTGGGCAGTCTGAAGACTGCGAAAACTAACTATGAGACCATCTAATTAAATCCCACCATGGAAGCGTACGGTCCCTTAGTTAGATCTAACAGAGTATCTCTGCTCGCCACGATTTGCTTACATGCGCTCCGATGTACGGAGTGGAGGACTGCACAGCTTGCGGGATACGAAAATAACGTCAAGAGAACAAATAGGAGAGCTGCTCCAAAGGAAATAAAGGGTGGACTGCGAAAACGGGCCAGTGGTGCTTCTGCTGATGTATGTCTTCAACGCGCTCCGTGTTTGCTTACTGACTGGCGCGGTCAGCGGTGGTTGAACTGACCAGACCACGAAAATAGAGTGTAATGGGCGTCAGAGCAAGATAGGAGCTTCAGCGTGCACTCTGCACCTTGTTTCTTTTTTATTTCAGGCGTCGCTTGTTTTCTACCACCGGCGAAACTGGGGAGCTCGTTTGATAAAAGGCAGGACAAGCGGCTAGGCGCCTGGAAATAAGCGGCGCCAGCCCGGCGGTGGCCTCTACAATGCTGGCTGCGCAGCTGCGGACTTATTACTTGTAGTTGCGCGGTAACCCTGCTTTTTATAACGGCGCTAAACTACATGGCGCATTTTCTTTCTTTCTTTTTGTGCCTGTGTAAATTGACAATGTTCCTTCATTCACACACTTCACACATCCGCGTGCATGCATAGCTTTGTATCTTCGCTGCAAATCTCTATCACACTCGTTTATTCTTACCTGCCATCCCTTGACCTCCTGTGGAGGGCAACGGTTTCAACGTGCGCCTGATGAAATTGCCTGTCACCGTGAGTCTGGATGCTGTCGAATTCCGTCCTGTCTACAAATTCCGGCGTGTTGTCGATCTGATTGGCTGAAGATGTCTCTATTACAGAATGGGACAATATGCTTTCTTTTTTTCCAGTGCCGAGCACAGCACTCTTGGTTGCACTAGAAATTTTTGTTTGTAATGAAGTTGTAAGGTGGTATCTGAGGTGCTCCACCCACCAATGATTATTCGTATTTTTTTTTCAAGATCGGTTATTACTGGACATGGCAGAAAAAAAAAATGAAACTATCCGTCCGCCATTAGTAATACCCCTGTCACACGGGCACCCGCAAATACCATTTAACTTCCTCTTCCTTTTGACAAGGAAGATGCGGTCCGCGTCACACGGCTACCCTTACGCAAACGAAGGTAAACGGAGCGTTTCGCAAAGGAAGTTTGGCGATCTCCCTTTGCAATTGAACGAGGTACTCTCGTAGTAGTCTGCAGGTCAGAAAAAAATTTCGGGCATGAAATTGCCGCAGTGAAGACAATAATGCTGTTTGGCAATATTACACTTTCTTCAGATGCAGTACTCATTCATAACGTGTGTTTCTTCATGCCCGCCAGAGTGCAGCTAGTCTCCACACCGATGCCCTTCACATCGACCCTCGCGAGTCTGGCTGGGATATTTCGTCCGGGCGTGCGGTTGTTGTTGTCATCGTGTTTCCGTTTGCCCGTGAGAGGAAACCCTGGCAGCGCTGCATCCTCGTCACCCGCTGAAGACACAGCACAGTGTACAGAAGACAAAATGTGCACTCACGAGACAAGGAAACACGAGAACTTTCGTACACAAAGAGCTGGTAGTCGAGCACGGTGCAATTGTAAACAAACACAGCGTTAGGCACAAGGTGCCAGCGTCACTGCCAGCATCGCTACATTTAGCACACGCGTTTTCATTCAAGATAATATTAAATGCTTTGTTGGCTTCAGACCTAATGAATAGTGTGTTTTTGTAAAAACCGCATAACGAAAATTCACAAAAAAAGACTAAAGATGAAATTAGAATATTTTTTCGAAAGTCAAACTGCACCGGCTGAGCCACTCGCGGCAACTCTTACCGCCTTGTTATTGCCGTGTGACTCTGCCACAACTCCATCTCCGCCGAACTCCCAAGGGAGATTTACGTAGACGGAGTTTAACAGAGTGTGGTGGTGGCCGTGTCACAGGAGTATAAAGTTGTCTCCATCCATGCAACTTTTCCACATATGCCTCCAGGAGGCGAGCTTCACTGCCAAGGCCTACAGACTGTTCCCGCGCTTCGGATTACGGCAGTTAGCGTTGAAGCTCCCATGCTCTCTCTCAAGAGCCAGAATATAATAGCGTGAGCATGTCGTGTTCGCCTGATGAACCCAGCGTACATTGTTTTATCTTGTTTACTACTTGATTCTCGACGTGTTTGCAGTGGCCACAGCAGGCGCTCGGCATTGAATGAAGATCAGGAGTCACGTGTCATTATCAGTAACGTTCTATGGCTGGTAGCATGGGCGCGTGGGTGATCGTCTGAAAAGCGGCCGTGGTAGTTCCAAGTGGTACGTGCGCTTATTGAGTGGGCGTGATCTTATGCGTGCGCGCACGCGCGCACACGCGCACACACAAACACACACACAACACACTTTCGCTTTCTCTCGCTTGCTCGCTCGGTCTCGAGGCGCGGCTCCCGCTTTTTCCGCCGTTTCCCGCTTTTTCCCGCTTTATCTATAACGCAGTCAATTTTTTTTTTTCGGAGTGAAACTACTTAGGCACGCAACCCGCCGTCTCCGGTCTCTGTCGCCGCCGTCGAAGCTCCCTGCGGCGGGCAAACGCGCGGAGAAAAACAACGAGTGATTGCTCCCAGTGCAGCGGGAGCGGACGCGCGGCGCCAGTTGGTGGTGGTGGTAGTGGTTAGAAGATGAGAAAATGCACCTAATTTCTGCAACCCGGTCGGGAGCACGGCGCAGTGCCTGGCCAGTTGGCACGCTCTGCGCCGCACACGCCGCTCGCTCACTCACTCACTCACTCACTCACTCACTCACTCACTCACTCACTCACTCACTCACTCACTCACTCACTCACTCACTCACTCACTCACTCACTCACTCACTCAGTTGTTCCAGCCAGCAAACGATCGAGTACAGCAAACGCTCTCCTCCCCACCCGAACCCCACCCGCTCCCCACCCTACCGCCTTCATAAAAGCCAGCAGCGAGACTAGGCTCATAGCCATTTGCGTACTATTTCTAAAAAAAGTTTCGTTCATTAAATATATTCGTACACGAAACTGCCAATTTTTAATTTGCTGACCTGATTACCTTCAAGCAAGCTACGCGCCTTGCTCACTCGTTCGCAACACCGAAACTTGAGGGTGGACAGTTTATTCTATCTCAGAATCGTTTCTTCTCTCTCCCTCTCGTTAGCCCGTCTCTGTGACGTGAAGTAGTCAAGTTCTGTCTGAAAGCGTTACCTCTTTAAATGTGCAGACTATTGCCGAAAAAACAAAAGCCAAGGAAGGTGTGTTGAGCTGTGCGTTCAGATATCCTTGAGAAAAACAACCTCTAGCAGCCTTGCAAAATAAGTTGTTTTTAAGTCAAACTAAGTGAAAAAAGGCAAGGAAATGGCTCGAGTGGCCTGTTGTTTTGATTTTTTGTTAGCAAAATTTGTGGCGTACGAAGCACTAGCAGGGATGCACAGGGGTCACGTAAAGAAAAGCAATCAAATCGAAAGAAAGCATGCGGGTGGACTGCTACAGACTTGGGGTTAACTGAGAAAGAAGAACAACGTATGTAAAAGAACTTAAGCCGCTTGTGCCTCGTACATTTGGTTCCCAACGCCCTAACTAACCAATATAACCGTGACGCACGCGTAACTGGACGGCACAAGTGATTAAAAATGAGGTATGAGTTTTCATGCAGTTAGGGCTCATTTATGTCTTCAGATTGTTAAGAAGGACTGTGTAACATTGCAAGGACGAGAGAAACCGATTGAGATAGACGAAGCGTCGGCTATCAACCACCAAGTGTTTAACCATGTGTGTCGTGGCTGATAGTGAGCCCTTAGTTTGTCTCAGTCTGTTTATTCCATCGTTGCACTGTCATAAGATGTTTCTATAGTATGTCCCAACCAGCCTAGGCTAAGACGTTAGTGCAGTCTTGAAAATGCTAGGCAAAAGCAAAAAAAATTATTAGGTCGTTTAGTCTCTTGGGTGTAGATTGCGCAGCGGGAGTCGCACAGCATCGGCTCTATCTTATGTACTGTCCCCATTAATTCATACGAGCATAGATAAGGTAACTTTCGTCATTTCAGCCGTAACTGAAAGATAGAGTGTTTTGAATGAGACCAAGGAATGCAAACAGACTGGAGAGGTGTGCATGGAGGCTGGGGCGACCGTACCTGCAGGAGAGGAGGCGAGTGAAAGCACCAAACCACTTCTCACCGCTTCCGCTGCCTTTACTGAGCCTGAGGCCTAATTCCTTTTTCATGGAGGTTCGAATCCACCGACGGACGCAACAAAGGAGAAATGATAAAGAAACGCTGCGCAATTTTCATTAGGAGGCCCACCTTAACATATCTCATGTCTTCACGGTTGGGCGAGGCCTTTCCAACAAAAGAAAAACTCCTATATATACATATACGTTTCTTCTTTTTACCTTGAGAGTCAAACTTCCCCAACTTCAATAGCACTGACAGTTGGGCAAGTGTTGGTTCATAGTTATGAATGGCGCAGAAAAAAAACACACACAAATGAAGAAAAACCACACAGACACAGGCGCCACCGGCACCCGTGTCTGTGTGATTTTCTTTATCTGTGTTCCGTGTGTTTTTTTTTTGCGCTGTTCATAACTATATTCCATAACACTATATTACTTCAAGAAAAAGGTTCGTCCGATAGATTGCCGCCACTGCCGCTTCGCGGTTATGCTTCTCAATTCCCAATCGAAGCACCTGCCTTGGATTTATTCATGCTTCCCAGGAGCCCGAGCGCACGGAGCAAGAATATGCCCGAACGTCACGAAATAAAGGAGACTCAATTTGCTTTTTTACTTCGTTGCTTGGATTTCTTTTACGTGTCTCGGGAGAGCCCCGCGTCCACCGATTAAGCGTGGTAATTCACTCCTCTTCTTCTTCCACAAAGAAGTGTGCTCCATCAAAAATTCCGGCCCTAGAGGTGTCGCGGTAAGCCGCAATAAGGTGCCATATATAGCATGCACCAGAGGGCGCGATAGTGGAGCGCCGGCGAGAGCGCGGTGCGGGAAGTTTGAGAAACAATGAAGAGTGGGGAAGGCTTTAAGTACTGCGTAAAAAATTGGAAGTGCTTAGGGAGAGGGGGACAAGCCTGAGCAATTTCATCGAAACTTATAGTCGAAGCCGCGTATTTAAACTAAGCGTGCGTGCATATAAGGTATTTCCGGCTTTACACGTTTGTAAGGAAATGTGGAATATAGGCATATGAGCGTGAACGGCACGCATATGAGATATTGCTGGGAGAGTGAGGTCGATATTATAGTGAACAGCCGCATACACTGGAGCGAAATTGACGAGTGGTGGGCGGGGCGAGATAACTTCGGCGTGAACTTATTGGACGACGTCTTCACAAAGCACGTGACCTCGTGGAGGTGCATTCCCTGCCCATTTCTATCACCGGTGATCTGGTCCGCATGGGCAGTGTTGCGATTAGATTTAGAGATATACTTCTGAGCGTCTGTATTTATGCATTGAAATACATTTGCAAGATGTGTTTTCATCTCCGAAGTGCAGCGCATTTAAGATGTATCCATCATATCATGATATACTGTACATTACATATCTACCTCGTTACCTTTTTGTAAAAAAAATAACTGACCTGTGTGTGTGGAGGGGGGGGGGGGACTTTTTGTGCTGTGCCAAGCAAGGACACGCCGGTGGTCGGAGACAGTGAGAGGCAGCAAAGGGTTCTCAGCACGTGCTGAATGGCCCATATGTTAACGTCCAACGTTGTGACAGCAGATTGGCGGATGCAGTCATGCTCTGCCGACCAAACTCACAGTCCCTCAAGACAGGTGCCTAATTTCTGTGTTTTGAAGGCGGCAAGTCATTTCACGCACTCCTCATTCAGGCTGTAGCAGTGTTGCCTAAATCACGGCCTATTTGAGAGGTTGCTGTTGTTTAACAACTGTTGAAGCAAAAACCATCCCGCCAGTGCAGATGTTATTTATGTCTAGAACAAATGTATACAGTTTCGTGATTCACCAGTGTTTGTTAGTATTTCGAGAAGTTTGATGAACTACTTCTTGCACAAAATTTTTTAGACAATGGACAAAAGCACAAACGAGCGCAAGTTCGTTGTCTAAGAAATTTTGCGCAAGAAGTGTTTGAGTTGCAAGTTTGAATGAGGTGAAAAGTAATATAGATATTTTCGTGCGCCTAACAAATGTATTTGCGGAGTATCAGTATTTCCGAAATCAAATAAATATTGCGGATGAAGTATTGTCTCCGTATTTTCCTATGTCTGTATTGTATTGGTTTTAAGCTTTTCTACGATGTTTATTCGCAGTCAGCAGGGCCAAACGTTGGACGGAGTATCATTGTGAGGTTTTCATGAAATCCACGTCTTCAGGACATGAGGGTTTTGCGCCTGTAAAAAAATTGGCCCCATATCTGCATGTTACACTGCAAATGTCGTCTAAAGACGATAGTCTTGCGTCTGGAGAGAGTGAGCAAAACGTTTATTTGATGTTCTGTGCAAGATAATCGGTGAATGCTATTTTGGAGGCGCTGCGTTAGAGTGCCTCGAACATGCAGCCGAGGCGAACGAGCGCATCAAGTCACGTCCCACATTAAGGTCCCTAGATGAAACAAGTTTCCAAGGTAGCGACACCTTTCCCTTTCCTTCTCGCCTATGTTCCTGGAGCACCCCCTACAAGGTTCAAAGCTTTTATAAAAAAAACGAATGTTTGGGTTCAGTTGCTTAGTCAATAGGTGTAAATGAAATAAAATAGAACGAAATGAGTCGTAGAATAAACAGTTACCTTTATGAACATAAACGGTACAACACATGAGCAAGTGGGATGTGTATTAGTCAACTGGCAACGCTGTGCAGCTCTATATTTTACACCACTAGCCGTGGTAGAGCCTCTGTAGCCGTGGCATCTCACGTCGTTCGTCGTAGTTCGTCCATTTCTCCGAATGTGTTTTGTGTGACACAGTGAACAGGCTTCTTGCTGGATCCTGTCAGTGACCACAGGGTGTGACGTTGTGACGAGTGATTACAGCCGGCTTGTGCACACGCGAGAAAAAAAAAAGCTACGTCCATACTGGTACGAACGCTTGACTAGCTGCCCTGCGATGACGGTATTTTTTTTAATGTGCTCATCTGGACGATCGTGATGCCAGGTGATTCTGATGCGGCGCTCGGAATTTCCTGAAAAAAAATTGCCCGCAGCTTCCCTCGGGGGAACACTGAGGAGGATGCGGACCATATAATTGGTTAACGGGGTGTTAAAGTGCGACTTACTTGGGTCGATGGCTAAATTGGTTAACGTGGTTGTGAAATGGGGTGTTAAATTGCGACTTACTTGGGTCGATGGCTAAATTGGTTAACGTGGTTGTAGGAGGGGGTGTTAAATGAGTGAACACGTACACACGTATGCGAAAGGGCGGCGCTGGTCGAAGGGACGTCGATCATTGTGTTTGTGGATTCGTTGGAATTCATTTCACCGCGACCTTGGACGTCGACGCGCCGTACAAACCAACCGACGAGCGGCAACTGAGCGAGCGAGCGCCGACCTTGAGTATATATACAGCACGACGGCGCATGCACTGTCAGCTGTTGAATGTTCTCGAAGCGCGACGCCACATGCGCGTCCACTGGAGAATCAGGAGAATTGTAGATGTCGAACGCGGTGTGTAGAGGAGGAAGGGTGCACAGATGGTGGAGGAGTGAAGCGCGCGTGGTGTGTAGAGGAGGAAGGGATGCACAGATGGTGGAAGAGTGGGCGACGGCGCGACGGCGCATGCGCGCGCGTCAGCTGTCGAATGTTCGAGAAGCGGTGCGGACGGCGCGGACGGCGCACTACAAGGCGCGAGTATAACATGCTCCGCATCTAAAAGTGAGAGTTCTACTGGTGAGATGTCACGAAGCAGCGCGTTTCGGCTCATGCGTGGACCTGTCAAGCGTGAAATGTTTCTGAAGGTGCGTTGATTACACCCTCCAGCTGCTCTGTGTACGTGCATACGCACAAGTGTTTGTGCCAACTAGCGTGCACTAGACGCGCATAGGACGCGCGCCTGGTGTTTCAATTAAAAGCGACAAATAAACTCGCTTCGCAGATCCGCGTCGACGTACGTTGATGGAGTTGCGCGAAGCATTCGCGTGAAATATTTCATAGCTATACTTCGCGGCGTGCTTCATTTCGGATAGCACAAGGTAAGTTGAAGAGAGCGAAACAGTTTTCTGCTGTTTTACGGCAACGCAGCATTGTCGAAAAACGCTGATGTTGCATTTAACGAGCACCGCGAAACAATCTTGGTCGACTTGGAGCACACTGAAACGCTTCTCCTCTTCAGTTTATGTCCTGGCTACGATTTTGTCTTTGGTCATGGCGAGAATCCGGCTGGAGCCATATGCGCGTGCGTACTCGTTTTGAACCTTTCGCATAATAATAAATAATACCACCAGCCATTTGCAACATCACGTGCAAGGCATGCACCAATTACAGATGCGGATGGCAGAGAAAAAGAGGAGTAATTGAGAGAGTGAGGAGGACGGCTCGAGAACAATGAGTGACGCTACCTTGGAAACTTGTTTCATCTAGGGACCTTATCACACATGAGACATGAGCGCTGTCTGGCAGTTATCTTGGAAAACGAAGCGAGCGCCTTGCGCGCACGTCTCTGAGGTGATAAGGTGTAGAACGCAAGGTGACGGGTAGGTGCCACCACCGTGTCGTCTTAGCAAAGCGTTGGAAACACTTGCATTTTCGTGCAAGCGTTGCATGGTCAACGCAACGTTATAAACGCTACGGTTCTTAGAATCCCTTATGTATGCCTTTTCTGGTAAGAAAGACGCATACAGAATATTGACGTGTTGTTATTGTGCCTCAGGTATGCACAATAATTGCTTTTTAATAAACAATCGCACAAGTATGAACGCTGAATCTT
Organism: Rhipicephalus microplus; assembly: GCF_013339725.1. NCBI lineage: Eukaryota > Metazoa > Arthropoda > Arachnida > Ixodida > Ixodidae > Rhipicephalus > Rhipicephalus microplus. Next base: position 320,945,514 of record NC_051165.1, read on the forward strand.
GAGCAATATTCGTAGGCGCTGCGGATGGGGTCGGCCGTTTGGAGTATCGTTTGGCTACTTTGGTGCCGTTTAAGGTACCGTTAAAGGCGGACAAACAGACAAATGTACAGACAGACAGACAGACAGACAGACCAAAATTTTTGCGTCGAAGGTCCCCAAGAAAGACTATCGTCTTTAAAAAAAGAATTGAGCCCCGACGAACCTGGGTGCCATATGGAACACGGCGGACAAAAGGGACCGGAGACAGCATATATATATATATATATATATATATATATATATATATATATATATATATATATATATATATATATATATAGCGATGGCTCGCTATAACGTTTCGGGAAGGCAGCAAAATGGTTCACTACTTTCTTTTCCACGAGTCTTTTTTCCTTCTTCTACTCACTTTAAAGAGGCGTTGAGGTGGGCGCTGAAAGATGGAAGAGTGAATGGAAGGGTGGAGGAGAGAGAGAGAGGAAGGGTTCGTATTGGAAGAAAGCGGATTTCTCTGTGGTCCGTAATGAATGCTTGAAAATAAAATATTGTAAAGAATCCCCGGGAGGGCCTCTCCATACATGACGCATCCAATCTCTTTCACCATAGCTCCATCCTGTCTATCCCCGGCTCCCTTACCCGTACACCGTTGCGCACCCCCACGTCTCTGCAGGGCTCAAACGACGGGTGATCGAAGCGAGGGCGTCCAGAATTTGGATATGAATTCGACTGCTTAGCCTTTCCAACGCGGAGAGCATACTATCGGTTGAAGCGGATGAACGATAGTGAAGTAGCCAGTACGTACCCTCTTGTGTCTTCGAAGGTGCAGTATAAGCAGGTCAGCCAATGTAATTTGCTGCTTCAAGCCGCGTGATCCTCTACACCTCCTGTAAGATATAGAGTAAAGCTTCAAGTTCAGCAAATTAAGTTACGGAGCCACGCGAGACGACAAACAATAATTTATCACGTGCTGCAGCAAATGGAAAAGTTGAGATGCTCGTCCAAAACTCATGGCCAAAATAGCGAGGACACCTACAGTGAGAAATATTCACGGGTCTGACACGCCTGCACATACGCGATAAGTACGCGAGTCAAGTCAGGTTCGTAACAAGTTTGCCGCTAGGAGTCGCCCCGGAGCAATGGCTCACGCGTTACGAACAAATGTAGAGACCATTAGCATAATTTTAGTGTACGGATAATGTTTGAGTGGATTGCAAGAAAGCGGCCTCACTGAGTAGCTAACAGACAGAACAGCGGAGATGGGTTGAATTCACGCTGTACTGCCGATACGAATATAATACGAATGTGTGATACGGCTGTATGGATCTCTTGATTTATATGTGGAGTTTAACGTCCCAAAACCACCACCATATGATTATGAGAGACGCCGTAGTGAAGGGTTCCGGAAATTTCGACCACCTGGGGTTCTTTAACGTGCACCCAAATCTGAGTACACGGGCCTACAACATTTTCGCCTCCGTCGGAAATGCAGCCGCTGTGGCCGGCATTAAACCCGCGACCTTCGGGTCAGCAGCCGAGTACCTTAGCCACTAGACCACCATGGCGGGGCGGCTGTATGAATCTCGGCCTTGTGTTTATGAGAACAAAAGCGCAAACAAAACATGGCTGATAATTTGTGATAAGAATTGGTATAACACGAAAGTGAAACGTGTCTTCGTAGAGGTAGTTGAGTGTTTACAGTGCTTGCCCCCCCGCGATGGATCGGGAACTCTGATGCTGACCCACAGGTCACGGGATCGAACCCCGGCTGCGGCGGCTGCGTTTTCAATGGAGGCGAAAATGCTGCATGTAGGCCCGTGCGCTCAGATTTGGGTGCACGTTTTCGGAGCCCTACACTACGGCGTCTCTCATGATAATATGACGGTTTAATTAATTAATAATTAATTAAATAATTAATAATTAATTAATTAATTAGCAATACTGTCAACTTTCACGCGACAGTCCTTACAGAGAGGGTAACATAAAAAAACGTTATAGCAAAAAGAACATTATTAGCAAATACACAAATACAGGATGGATCAAGATCAAACGCTACAATCGTACAGATAATTATCCAAGGTCTGTTCAAATTTCGACAAATCGTTCTGGCCAACAACACTCACCGGCAATTCATTCCACATTTCAATCATATTAGGCAAAAAGGAGTATTTGAATTTATCCGTACGAGTCCTGTACGTTTGTATGGCCCTGTTGTGGTTGCTTCTTGAGCTCTTTTTACCTGGTGGCAGTAAGTATACTTCCTTGCTAATATTTGTTTGGCCATTTAGAATTTGAAATATTAGTTTCAGACGATTTTTCTGCCTGCGCGTTTCTATCAAATGGAGGCCAGAACAATGGAGCATTTCTGTAACTGATTCCGTCCGTCGATACCGGGAGCATATAAATCGCACCACGTACCTTTGAGTTTTTTCTATTTGTTTCTTTAAATAATATTGATGAGGGCTCCATACCACCGACGCGTACTTAAGAACAGGCCTTATAAAGGTTTTATAAGCAGCAAGTTTCACATCGCCTGTTGCACCTTCTAGTTTTTTTTTTCGTAGAAAACATAACCTCCCATATGCCTTTGAACAAACATTGTTAATGTGTATGTTCCAAACATGACTTTGGAATGTTAAACCCCACATATCAATCAAATCATTGGTTTCAGAGCTTTGTTTCGGCACAAGGGCGAAGAAATGAATGCTATAGCAAGAACATGTAATTTGACGCGAAAAACGGCATAAGCAGCTCGACTTGCAGCGCACTCCTCGAGCAGAAAGGAAGCACGAAAGAGGACGAGGGTGGACGGACAACTGTCACAGCTCGACCCTTAAAACGCTTTCCTCAAACACAAGGGAGGACGCACGAGACGAGCGCGCAAGTACACACAAGATGAGCAAGACCTAAGAACTGGTACAGTCATTGCATACTTCACGTGTGAGCAGCGCGATCCTTTCGGACACGCTGCCACTGCAGTGAACGAAGTGACCTGCGTGATCTATGCATTTTCAACGCACAAACTTCGGTGAAAGCACAATATGTGCGAGCCACCGCCGTGCGCGCACACACGAGTGACTACACCCGTGGAAGCACGACGACTTTTACAACGCGCCCTCCGCCCCATGCTACTGATATAGCAAGAACACGCCCAAGCCATAGAGGTCCGAGTACCGCCAACGGTAAATGGTGTATACAAATAGCTCAACGTTAGTGAGCAGAAGAACGTACACTCTGTGGTGGAGCCGATTCCCGCGGCAACCTGCGAAGCGAGGGGCCGTAGGTGCGATTACCTGTAATAAAGCTTTTAAATGCGAAGCATATCTTAGCGAACTTCGGCGACTTTGAGCGTATCTATCTATCTATCTATCTATCTATCTATCTATCTATCTATCTATCTATCTATCTATCTATCTATCTATCTATCTATCTATCTATCTATCTATCTATCTATCTATCTATCTATCTATCTATCTATCTATCTATCTATCTATCTATCTATCTATCTATCTATCTATCTATCTATCTATCTATCTATCTATCTATCTATCTATCTATCTATCTATCTATCTATCTATCTATCTATCTATCTATCTATCCGCTTACGACGTTTAGCTCTCTTGGCCGTTTTAATAATGGTATATATACCAAAATTGGTATCGCATGCAGGACTGCATGAAGAACACATTTGACTAGTCATACCATGAAAATCAAGACATGTATGACATGAAAACCATGATTTGCATTTCATGATGTTGCAGCTCTCGCGGCGATTTCATTAGCATGACGTGTTGCAAAACTGGTATGGTATGACATGACTGCATGGCGAACGCAAGTGACAACCCTAACGTAGAAAAAATGACATGCATGTCTTCTTGGTCATGAATCATGACTACGTGCCACGCTCATGATGCGCTCGTCGTCGTTTCGCTAGCTTCACTTATAGCAAATTAGATATTACGAGACGTGAATGGATTACGAAGGTATGTGACTGGTGCAAATATGATAATAATCAAGTGTATGTAATGTCACAACGTGACTACATGCCACGCTGATGATGCGCTCATGGCCGTTTCGCTAGCTTCACACATACCAAGTTTGCTATCACGCGACACGAATGGATGACGAAGGTATGTGACTGGTGCAAATACGATAATCACGAGATGCGTGTCACGTAAGAACATGACTACATGCCTCACTCTAGGCACCAATACACTTCCACGGGACCAAGCGCGCGTGCGCACCGGCGTTCGTTTGTTCATGCATCCGTCCCTGCGTTCGTCCATGCATCCGCCCCCGCGTCGTTCATGCGTCCATCCATGCATCTCTCTGTGTGTCCGTTCGTCCATCTATTCAAAACTCCAAGTACCACCATCTTCCATCTTTTGATCATATATTGGATGGATGGATGGATATGGCTGTACCCTTTAGATCGGGCGGTGGCTAGCGCCACCAAGCCGTAATACTTAATGAACACAAAACTATATTTATTTATTCTTTCCTTAAAAAATGAGTTTGAGGATTCGTACTTTGCAGTGAAGAGTTTAATTTTCACTCGTGCCTTGACTGTAGCCACCAATAAGATAACCTCCTTCTAGTTAAGTCTACTTGCTTAAAGTCTATTTTGCCCTCCCGGTCCCTAAACCCCAGTGCTTTGAAAAACTCTGCGCCATCATCCTGAACTATAGGGTGAAGCCCTATACAGAACATTATCAAGTGTTCGGCAGTTTCTTCTTCCTCTTCACATGCACTGCATACTGTGTCTACCCCTTCGTATTTGGCCCGATATGTCTTGGTTCGCAGTACTCCCGTCCTTGCCTCAAACAGTAGAGAACTACCCCGAGTATTATCATAGATCCTTTCCTTGGTGATTTCCTGCTTAAAAGTTCGATAGATCTCTAGCGCGGACTTCTTAATCATGCCCATTTTCCACATGTCAGTCTCCGTTTTCTTCACTTCCCCATATAAAAGCACCGCCATCCAGCGGACATTCCAAGGACTAAACGAAATGTGGCACACGCACACTTTCTTACAGCTTGCGCTTCGGGTCTACTCAATTTAGTCGGCGTTTTCAATCAATCAATCAATCAATGAAGCTTTATTTTCATAAATAGATATATGCAATTACAGGGATTATTTGGACCGATAGCCTAAAGTGGCTAGTGGACGGTCCAATACAATGTGCAACATAAAAAAGTGTACAGGTCAGCTCTGAGGTAACAACATAAAAAAAACAATCATGTGATACAGATAACACAGTAATACATTTTTTCTTGCAGATATGCATACTTATTAGCTTGCAGCTAGTTTCTATACATAGGCACTTATTAAAAAAATACAATGAAAATCGAATCACACACACATGCTTACATGTCTTGACTCCACAGAAAAAATGATTTACATGCCATGCTGAAATTACGTGCCGTTTTAATCTCTAGGGGGACCGTGTTCCATATTTTTGTTCCACTAAACTGTATCAGTCTTTCTCCGTAAACATTAAAACATTTGGGCAGATTGAAATTACCATTCGAAGCATGTCGCGTATTGCGTTTAGGAATTGAAAAAAGATCAGCAGGCAAAGGTGAATTTCTATTAATTATGTTATTTACTGAAACAGCAATTTTGTAGTCACGCAACATCGGAACTGAGAGAATGCGTTGTGATTGGAAAATATTACTTACTGATTCACCTTGGCTTATGATTTTCAGTGTACGCTTTTGAAGTCGCTCAAGAGTTTTTAGATAACTGTTGTACGTCACACCCCACGATTCCAGACAGTAACCTATGTGACAATGACACAATGAAAAGTAGAGTGTGCGGAGAATAGCTTGTGGAAAATATTGGCGAGCTTTTATTAGAGAATAGCAGCCATAGGCTAGCTTTGCGCACACACTTTGTACTTGCTCATGCCAGTGTAAGTGTTCATCAAAAGTGACGCCTAAATATTTAAAACAAGGAACTTGTTGAATAGGAGTGTTGTTTATTGTTAGGTTAAGAGATTCAGCGTCAATATGTTTCCTACGAGAGTGAAACACCATATACTTTGTTTTAGTACAGTTAACAGTCAGCTGATTCCTGGCAAACCATTCCGAAATGTTCGATAAATCGGTCATCGCGTCATTTTGTAAATCTGCTAAGGAGTGTCCTGTGAAACTAAAACAGTGTCGTCCGCGTACATCAGTGCCCTTGACCTTTGTAGGGATCGCGGGACATCATTAATATAAAGAGAGAACAATATAGGGCCCAAAACTGAACCCTGTGGCACCCCGCATTTAATATAACCGTAGGATGATTTGATGTCACCGATGACTACCTTTTGTTTGCGTGCCGATAGATAACTAGAAAAAAAATCAAGAGAGTTACCTTTTATCCCATAAGAATGCATTTTTTCCAGTAAAATGGAATGACTAATAGCATCAAATGCCTTTAGTATGTCTAAAAATACTGCTATTGCTATGTTGTTTTCATGTAGCGCGGAATTAATATATTGCGTAAGCATCGAAACAGCAGTTGAAGTGGACCTGTTTGCAACAAAGCCGTGTTGCTGGGGACAAAGTACATTCTGTTCACCCAGGAAGCGCCTTAATTGCGACGATATTAGTTTTTCAAGCGTAGTGTTAATACTACTCAGAACAGATATTGGTCTGTAGCTGTCCGGAAGATTCCGATCACCAGATTTGTACACTGGTATTACTTTGGCGGTCTTAAGTATACTAGGATAAGTTTTAGAGGAAAATGCATGATTAAATATATGGCATAAGGGACCACACAATACATCAATATTCTCCTTTAAAATCCTTGATGATATGGCGTCATGTCCAGCTGCCTTGTTCCCTGGTAACTTATTAATTACTTGTCGGATGTCATCCTCAGTTACATCACATAAATCAAAATTATTGGTAACAGTACAGGGTGCATTTAAATTCTGCATATGAGTAGGGAACTTCCTCGCAAGGCTGAGACCAATATTAGTAAAGTAATCGTTAAAGTTGTCGGCCACTTCACGAGTTGGATTATCAGGTGTAATGCGTTCTTTGCTACCCATGCCAGTGACGTCTTTAACAATCTGCCATATTTTCTTCGTGTTACCATCATTTTTTTTCACTAGGTTGGTATAGTAGCACTTCTTGGATTTTCTTATCATTGCTACTGACTTGTTTCTGTAAAGCTTAAAATTTTGATGGTAGTATTCATTGCTCCTGTTATTTTTCCATTTGTCGTAGTAAAAATCTTTCAGCTTCAAAACCTCAAGTATATTTCTATTCATCCATGGACATATGGCATGGTCATAATTTCGGCGCGAACAGCTACGCGTTGATCGTTCAATGACATCCATAATGCATTTTACAATGTTATCACACTCGACGTCCACGTCTTCATCATAGAGGGCATCAAAATTCGTTCCTTGTAGTAGTTTTTGCACGGAATTATAGTCGACACGTGTTGTTCGTTTAATGGCAGGTATGGCAGGAGCACAAATGTATTTCTGGGGTAAAAATAGAAAGGTGGGATTGTGATCCGCAATAGCAACAGCGTATACGCCTGCCGATACATCCAGGTCAGCGTTACACAACACGTGATCAATAATCGACTCCGAGTGGTCTGTTATGCGAGTGGGTGATGAAATAACATTTCTCAGATTAACTGATTGTAGCAAAAACACGTAATCATCACATGTATCTCCAGACACGTCTATGTTAATATCACCGCAGACAATAATAGGTGCTTTAGAGGCCACAATGGGTATCATGGTACTTTCCATCACAGTAATGAAATCAGCCACACTGGAAATTGGTGGACGATATATTACACCGACGATGACACCATTCTGAAGATGAATAAAAAGAGTCTCTGCCGATGAACTGCAGCATGAGCTATTGCTAAGGTGAACGAAACTAAAGCAGTCTTTGATAAATAGCGCCACACCCCCTCCTCGTGTAGCACTGTTTCTAGGTTGCGAAAGCATGACGTAGCCGGGTAAATGAACTGATTCGCTTTCTCGAAGCCAAGTTTCAGTTATAGCGATGACATCATATTTAAACGAGTGCTGTGATAAGTACGAAAGCAGATGATCGAAGTTCTTTTTATGCTGCGAATATTACAATGTAATACTGCGAAATGATCCTGCTGCAGCCATATGTTTTCAACCTCAGAAAAAGAAAACGCCATTTAAAGTATAGGAAACTCCAGGTTACAGAAACAAGCAGGCAATCCTCAAACAACTTTGGAAAGATCCTCAGCACATGTGACGTGAAGCACACGTGAATTATCCGCCTTCCGCATCAAAATCTTTCCACCAGTTACCCAGGTGTACTTCCACTTTTTTTCCCGCTTTGTCTTTAGAGCGGCTGTTAGCAATTCCTTGTTTGCCGGACACAAGTGCTCATTTATGTACACTGGAGATGCGATGCCCTGAAAACCTAAAGCTGTCGTGTTAAGTCGTTGCTTCTTAGCAGTCTTCAGAACATTATCTTTCACAGCTCTCGAAAGAAACCTAACTATGATGTTAGGTGTTGACGCGTTCCTTGATGGCACTCGGTGCACGACGTCTATATCTGTTTCTTTGATTTCAACTTTCAGGTAGCTGGCAAGCTGTTGCATTGTGGAGACCAAGTTTTCCCCCTCCATCACAGGAACTCCCTTTATTTCTAGGTTATTCTGTCTACTATATTGTTGCTGAGCAGTGAGTTCCTGTTTTATTTCCTTAATATTCTTGACGAGGCGACTGTTTTCGCTTTTAATCGCGTGGTTTTCTGCTCGCACCGCAGCAAGTTCTTTCTTTGTTTCGCCAAGTTCCACCCTGAATTGCTCAAATTGCTCATTCATGAAGTTGATTGACTGTCTAAGAGTTTGTAGTTCGCCTTCAATAACCTTTGTGATGTCTTTCTTTAGCTCATCATGTTTGGTATCAATTCTAGCAGAAAAATCTGACAAGGCCTTAACTAGTTCCTTCACAGTAGTGGGCGGCTTATCACCCATAATACCCGTCACTCACTGAGCAGTCCAGGAACAAAGAAGCCAAAGTATAAGTCGTTCACGTACCGCGTTGGTCTACTTCCCACCTTTAACCACTTCGAGTTCATGGTATATGTTAGTTCACTGTATACATGGCACTGTGGCTAAACGCTCGCTAAAAAAAAACTTCCTAAAACTAAGGAGGTTACACCTAGCGAGTATAACGTAGCAACCCTTTCTTGTCAGATAGTGCTAAATGTACATGCCAATGCCTGCTAATTGGGATTGCAGCGTGCGCGTTAACTAAAAGCTGAATGCTTCTTTCTCTCATTCCCTAATAGCAGCCATTGGCATGTACATTGAGCACTATTTTTTATTGTTCTACCACGCACAGAAAAAATCTCTCACCAGCACCACCTTGGAGGTCAAAATGTTATACTTGTTACATACTACAACAGCTACGAGGGACGAATGGATGTCGTTATAAAGAGCTTTGCCCCTAAAACAGCAGGAAGTGGAAGATAAAGACTTGCGATAAAATATTCTGTAAATTCGGATTCCGTCTCCAAGAATACAAATCCACTTGTCGAAACATCGACTCGAGCACAAGAACCCTGTTCATTTACAGTTTCTTTAACCTGAAGAAATACGCGGCACAACGAAGTTACATGAACGGTTGTTGTCCACTCCGGAAGCGTGTTCGAATGTACGTATACTGCATTTCAAGCCACTTGAAGAAACACGTATTGTGCACGACGCGCCTCCACAGTCAACGCGCGCACACCGTCGCTCCATTGTTTAGCATAAATTGCAAAATTGCAAACGCTTCAGAGTATTACACGCACTCTGCTATGCGGGAGCCATAAGCTGTACTGGTACAGACTCACCGGTGAAATTGACAAGCCGGAACACGATAAAAACAATGGGCGTTTAGAAAAAGTGTCTAACGATTGAGAAGACTTCACGCTCTTCAATTCGTGGCAGCACGTGTGTTTAGAAAAAGTGTTTAACGCTTCGGAGTACGCCGTACTTTACTAAGGGAGAGCAGAAAGGCGTCCCGTAAGCCGAGGAAAAATGAAATATCGCGTTTTTAGAAAAAGAGTTTAACAATTTAGAGTACTTGTGTCACAAAACGAGCGCTCAAATAGCATCCAAAGACTCCCCGGGGGCGCGTGTCCCTCTCCCCTCGGAAGCGTGGGTTCGCCGACGAACCTCCTCTCATCGGCGCCCGAGCAAGCCCTGGAACGTTCTAGATGGAAAGGGGCGTGGTGATGCAGGGTTGCGTCATCCGTCGCGGACGGCCCCCCGTACCGTCTCGCCCTTTCCTCCAGCCTTCGCTGCGTATCGCGCCGACGAAATGATGAGAACTTTCTGGAATTTCGCGCGGGAGGTATTTAATCGAGCAGCCGAGATGAGAGATGAGGAGAAGAAGGAAGTTAGCGCCAGAGTGCGTAGGGTATCCCGCCGCGTCTGTCGGTGAAGGTTTTGTCCTTAGTGACAAAGTAGGAGAAGAAGAAAGTATGCGCCAGAGTGCGTAGGGTGTTCCGCCTTGTGGGCGAAGCCTTTTGTCTTCCGTGACAAAGGAGGATAAGAAGAGGATTTCCACCTGAGGGGTGAAGGCTCGAGCTACAGGCAAGAGTGTGTGTCTACCGCTATCGAGCGAAGACGCGTGGCAACAGCTGCGTGTGTGAAGCCGACGTGTTTCCGGCGAAGAAGTTTGAAGCTTGGAGAGTGAGCAATTGAAGACGCGAGGTTTCCTGGAAGAAAAACTTCGGGGGCAGCGGAAACACAACAACGCTGGACTTTGAGTGAGTGATTCTCGGAAGAGTATCATCCAGACTTTTGTTCCAAGAACTTTGTACTGAATAGGTTTTCTATCTCTTTAGTCTTTAAGTGTCTTGGTTGTTCGATGCATGCGACTGCATTGTAGTGCGTATTGTTGTCTGTGTCCGTTGTTTCGAGTGTGGCTGATTGTACTGTGTAGTACATTGTTTGATTGGTGACATATTGTATTCAACTATTGTCGAGTGTGCTTACTTGTGTATCGTTTTGATCTGCCATAACTGAGAATATAATTTTGTTTTCTTTATCAACTCTCGGCTCTGACTTGTTCTTTGGGCCACAGCCGGCGTCCGCTGGCGCGCCAAAAAGGACCACTTCTAAATTGTCCACGCTTTCGTGGTGTGGTTCGGGGGGCCGATACTTCGGCCCTTGGAATTATCCCGGCGATCGCCTCCCGAATTAACGGGACCTGTGACAACTTGGTACTCTACTATTGGAGATAATGAAGCCATTCCGTGGACCTCATACTTGATGGGGCCGTGTCGTCGAAAGTTTTCAAGCTGTCTGTTGAAAAAAAAAGTGGTTAACAATTTTCAGTACTTTGTACTCTACTATAGGGTAGAGCCCAAAGCCATTCCGTGGACCACAAACCAGCCTGTACATGACTGTGTTTAAAAAAATGTTTAATGATTTTGAGTACTTGGTACTCAGCTATAGGAGAGCTATAGCATGTGTGGGATTCATGTCGTTACTTAACGATGATTGTTAAAAAAAATGGCAGATCCCACGTACTGTGGGAATTGATGATATGCGAAGCACAAATGAAGAAGGTTTATATGTCCGTTTAAAATCAGAACAACGTTACGAGGCGGAGGTAAATTAGACCGTACATAACTTTCACGTCATAATTATTATGTTTGGACGTGTCATTTGCCTTCATCATCTATTCACGCCACCTGGTACCAAATTTGGTATACGTGGAGCTAGCGTAGCGGCCGCGAACGTACTATGAGCGTAGAATATAGTCATGTTTTAGATGATAAGTGTATCATGATTATCATGTTCGGACGTGTCATGTATTTTCGCCGTCTACTGACGTCATGCAATACAATTTGTTATTTGTGAAGCTAGAGAAACGACCGCGAGCGTGTCATGAGCGTGACATGTGGACGTGTTGTTACATGACACACATCTCATGATTATCATGTTTACACCAGTCACATACCTTTGTCGTCCATTCACGTCACGTAATGCCAAACGTGGAATATGTGAAGCTAGCGAAACGGCAGGGAGAGGATCATGAAGAGCCCAATATACTGCGACGCAACGTTGACGAGCGCACGCTGGGTGCAGCGATGCTACGCTAGCAAAATGCCAACACTCTATAGTCTGACGGAGGACGCGACCAGCGTCTGTCGGTGCAGCTCGGCGGCAACTGGTGCGAAATGCGACATGCTGCATTTTATACCAATCACGTTACCCAGAATGCACCGTGTCAGCCTAGCTTTGTGACGAAGAGACGCCGGGGGTGCTCGAACGTGCATGCGTCAAAGCAATGCAGTGAGGTGCGTGCCTGCGAGTATATACCAAGGAGGATTAAACAATTGCTGGAGTGGATATGATTGCGCAGAAGTGAAGCCGTTCCTCTGGCAAGATGGCGGTTGTGGCGGCCATCTTACTAGGGGCATGATAAAGTACCACCATTCAGCGATTAAAAACGAAGCATTTCGCTCGCACGCCCAACGAGTTTAATGTGGGAACTTTTTTGGGTCACAAAGTGCTCCAAGTGCGTCTTACAGTTATAGTTTTCCTTAGTGAGCCTCTAATTGGAGACAAAGTTCTTTGAAGATTCAGTTATCCATACTTATTTCTGCGTGTTATTTCGTCGAGGAGAACTATCTTTTAATATAGAACTAACGTAGCATTTACATAAATTATCAAAGCCACTTGATTTTTAAGTGGGCACTATCAGAAAAGAACATGTTTCCGCCATCTTGGCAGTGGCAAAAGGTGGCTTCAGTTATGCTGGCAAGGCATTGCGGGAGCTTCCGCTCCAGCAATTTTTCTTTAATCCTCCTTGGTATATACCAGGCAGATCAGCACCTGGCATGGCATCGCCGGCATGACGCGACGAAACGAACGCTGCAGCACACGCGCACCGGGTCACGTCTAAGTGTGTTGGTGCTTTGAGTGTGTCATGTAGTCATACTCATACATGACACACATCTCATAATTATTAAGTTTGCACCAGTGACATGCCTTTCTCATCCATTCACGTGACGTAATACGAAATTTGGCATATATGAATCTAGCGAAATGGCCCCGAGCGCATCATGAGTGCGTTATGTAGTCATGTTGTTAAATGACACGCATGTCATGATTATCTTGTTTGGACATGTCATTTTCATATGTCGTCCGTTCGCATCACGTAATACTGAATTTGGTACATGTTAACCCAGCGAGACGGCCTCGAGCGCATCATGAGCATAGCATGTAGTCATGTTGTTACATGTCATAATGTCACATGACGCGCATCTCATGATTATCACGTTTGGACCAGTCACATATCTTCATCATTCATTCGCATCATGTAACGCCAAATTTGGTATATGTGAAGCCAGCAAAACGGCTGTAAACGCATCGTGAGCAGGGAGTTTAGTCATGACTCATGGCTTACATGACATGCATGTCATGATTTCCACGTTAGAGTCTGCCGCTTGCGTTCGCCATGCAATCATGTCACACCATACCAGTTTTGCAACATGTAATGTGAAGGACACCACTGCAAGAGCAGCAAGACCATAAAATGTAAATCATGACATTCATAACATATATGACATGATTTTCACGTTATGACTAGTCAAATAAGCCCGTCATACAGTCATGTTGTGGGATACCAAGTTTGGTATCGATGCCATTATGCAAACGGCCAGGAGAGCTCAAAGTCGTAGGCAGCTGGATAGATAGATAGAGAGATAGATAGATAGATAGATAGATAGATAGATAGATAGATAGATAGATAGATAGATAGATAGATAGATAGATAGATAGATAAGCTCAAAGTCGCCGAAGTTCGCTAAGAAATGCTTCGCATTTAAAAGGGGGTAACGATTTAGAGTATACTAGTTACTCGACTATGGGAGAGCTTAAAGCCATCCCAAGACAAATGTTTAGAATGTTTGGAACACACAGGATGATCTGTGTGTTTAGAAAAAGTGGTTAATGATTTAGAGTACTTCGTACTCTACTAAGGGAGAGCATAAAGCCGTCCCGTTGCGTGAAAAAGATCTAGGGCTGGATAATCACACGGAATTACAGAATACAGAAAGTGCACAGTTAGCCTTCTTAGAGGTAGTTCGCCTTTAAACGCACAAACGCGCTTGCGCCGCTGGTTTGAAGTTGCAAGCTTGCACGTCCCAGATAATTTTATTGCATATTGTGAAGTCGTTTTTCAGCAAAACATAATACTTTTGGTAGGAGCGACGAATGTTCAATTTGTATAATGCGTGTAGTATTTACGTTAGCCCAGAAAAAACTGTATAGCTTTTTGCCAGTCGGGGAAATGGGGCAAACGATGTGTGGAAACAAAAAGAGGGAGCATAAAAGAAATAAATAGGAAGCGATAAACAGTGAGAGAGAGAGAGATAGAAGGGGAACAACGAGAAGGACAGTAAGTTCGAGAAAGAGAAACAGATATAGGGAGAGAAAAATAATTAAATATCAATAAACAGATACCAATAAGATACAGAAGAAACTGCGAAAGAGAATGAAAGAGAAGGAAGCGCATGGAAGCTTTGCTGTCATATTTCTTTCCTTTCTTTCCGTCCCCTTATTTCTTTGAAATAGGCTAGTTTTGACCTTGATTATAGAATTATATTATATAGACTACCAAGGTTGCTCAAGCATTCTTGTCGCAGGGAACCATGCTAAGTTGCATTAAGTGCCAATGAATGCTCCCCTACCCCGCTTTTCCATTCAGTTGACGCTAAGATACACGTGCGCCCCGCCGCGGTGGTCCAGTGGCTAAGGTACTCGGCTGCTGACCCGCAGGTCGCGAGATCGAATCCCGGCTGCGGTGGCTGCATTTCCGATGGAGGCGGAAATGTTGTAGGCCCGTGTGCTCAGATTTGGGTGCACGTTAAGGAACACCAGGTGGTCAAAATTTCTGGAGCCCTCCACTACGGCGTCTCTCATAATCATATGGTGGTTTTGGGACGTTAAAACAGCACATATCAAGATACACGTGCAAGAATTTGAAAAGCAAGAGCATATACAAAGTTTTGTTCACTGACTTGAAATTGAACTCTCTTTCTTTGCACCAACGAATCGATGGAAGCCTCAGTAACACTCAGGGCTGTCCACGTGTCAAGTGCTGCATTCAGTTGATTAATTGGTATTAGTTTTCGCATAAGCTATAATCGGTTAAAACCTAGGAATAAATACAGGCTCCGCCCCCGGTACTGCAGCGTGGCTGTCATTGATCTGCACAACAGAGGAATGATTCGCGAGTTTCGTTCTAACTAAAAACACATTTTCGCTGGTAATGCAAATACTATGCATACTGTAAAGTAAAAGTTCGTCGTTCTTTGTTAAAACGTTACACTTCGTAGAAAGTGAAGTAAGCAATTTTAATGAAATTCGCCAAGATGTAAAATTTTTCGACCAAAAGCTAGCGGAATGAGCACGAGCCTGTACGGGCAAGCGATCTGCCTAAATTTCGGAAAATCTGCGTGACGTCACGTACATAGCCGACTGCTCGACAGTAAGAAATTTATACAAATTCTGCCTGCCAGGGTGCGGTGGTTTAGTGACTAAGGTATTCGGCTGATGGCCCGCAGCTGCATTTCCGATGGAAGCGGAAATGTTGTAGGCCCGTGTGCTCACATTTTGGGTGCACGGTAAAAAACCCCAGGTGATCGAAATTTCCGGAGCCCTCCACAACGGCGTCTCTCATAATCATATGATGCTTTTGAGACATTAAACCCTACATATCAATCAATCAATCAATCAATCAATCAATCAATCAATCAATCAATCAATCAATCAATCAATCAATCAATCAATCAATCAATCAATCAATCACTCAATCAATCAATCAATCAACGAATTCTGTCTAGGTGGAACGGTGGCTGCTGTGGGTGGAGTTTACATTTATTATTAGGCTGTAACTGATTATAGTGTGATAATGCCTGCTCGCAAACATATGTTGTTGCCAATGGCGGCAGCCTGTCTACTGTCTTATCTTCAGCCCCTATCTTCAAACAGCTTAAGTGAGGATGGGGGTAATATAAGGCCACCGAGACACTAGTGCTAAAGTTAACCGCGTGACCCGTTTTTCGAATCTGGCTGGCTACAACCTGCTGATGGGATCTATTGCACAGCTCACGCGTTTCTGCTATGCACTTTGATAGGCTTACTGAGACTCGGCCGAGGGTTTTTTTTTTTTTTTTAGATCAATCGCATCTCGGGTTCGCCTTCAAGGTGACTTGACGTGAACTATACCAGGGAGTCAGTGGCTCATGGAACCTAGAAGAGGGGCCCACGGAACCCCCAAATTTCATGGAATCAGCATTGAGAAATCATGCATGGTCCAATCGATAGAGAGGCAAACCCGGTTTGAGAATATCATGGTCAGATATATATTGAAAATGATAAGTGTGGACACTGTAGGGCGAGGGGCACCATCGACCACGTAATTTGGGTGTGCGGTAGCTACCCGTGAGTTAAAGCCCCGCCGCGGTGGTCTAGTACTCAGCTGGTGACCCGCAGTTCGCTGGTTTGAATACCGGCTGCAGCGGCTGCATTTCCGATGAAGGCGGAAATGTTGTAGGCCCGTGTGCTCAGATTTGGGTGCAGGTTAAGAAAACTCAGGTTGTCGAAATCTCCGGAGCCCTCCACTACGGCGTCTTTCATAATCATATCCTGGTTTTGGAACGTTAAACCCCACATATCAATCAATACCCGTGAGTTAAAGCAAGTATAGATTGTACAGAGGCCTGGGATGCTCTGTTGCGGAGCGGTGACAAAGGTCGACTGATAACGGAGGCTGTAGAAAAAACGGTAAAGACGCAGGAAGCTTTCAATGCCTGCGATCTTGGAAGCAGTGCGGAAAGCTGCAAGAGGAGGTCGGGGAAGGATCAGTGCACCGACTGAGATGACAAAGGGGAAGAAAACTTAGACGAATGGAAAAGGGGCCTTGTGAGCTTTTTTTTTTTTAAAAGATTGTAGCCGTAAACAAGCCAGGTCCACACAAGTATCCAACTAGAAGCAATTTTTTCTCTTTCTTATGTTGCCGAGGGCATTCTGTAAATTGCAAAAAATGCTTCGGTAGGCAAATAATTCTCTGATACATGCATAACTTTAAAAAATAACGACGCCATTATTTATTTGTAACGTCCATGCAAATTGTGTGCAAAAAGTGGCCGCGTCTCCCTTAAGTTTTGCCATCTTATGCTAAGTCCATCCGTTATCCAAGGATAGTAGAAACATGCCGGATTAGCGTCGCCACTTAGTGACATAACTGAAGCCTATGGCCGTTTATATAAAGCATTTCCTTCTTCTACCCTTTCTCCACTGTGTAAGGTTAATTAATCGGTAACTACAGGTGAGGGAGTGGGCAAAGGGAGATGCAATGTACGGCGCCCGCAGACTTCTCGGGTTTCTGAGCGTGTGTTCTCTTTCTTCTTTCCCACAACGAGGCACACCTTTCATTTAAAAGAAAAAAGAAAGAATAAGCCTCCATCTCTAGAAAATTGGTTGGCTGCACATTATAGGAAAGAGCCAGAGTCGAGTGGAAATGGAAAGTTCAAATCAACCACGACAAATGAACAGCCAATGAGAAACACTCTTTGAAGTAGAAAACAACAAAAAAGACATTTCTCTTTCCTTTTTTTATATACGTGTCTTCCGAATGGCGAGGAGCCATTACCGGAAAACTACTTTTTCTGAATTGTGCTCCCAAGGCAAGGGCACTCGTCGATGACTGATTGGCATGCATTATCGCACGTTTTCGTGCGTATTTCATTACTGACCTCTCCATCCTTTGCGATCGTGAATATCGAACTACTCAGAAAAGACGGGAAAGTGGGGTAAAAAAAAAGGAACACGTAATAAATGAAGCTCATCAGGACATGCACAAAGCTTTCTTCATTTTTGTTTTGTGTCCTATTGCCGATTCCTCCCTACCGGTTCGCGCGAGAGCTCGTTTATTCGAGGTAATTTTTTGCCTCTAATTTTGCCCCACAGTCGAAGAGACGGCCACACAAATAGACTCCTGAATGATATCACACACACACACGCACACACACACACACACACAAAAAACGCGAACTGTAAAAGGACAAAGCAAACTAAGCGAAAACGAGCAATAATTGGCTAGTCGTTTGCTGGACTAGGTAACACCATTCTTTTCTTTTTTTCCCTGTGGACACTTTGTAGCGCAGAGAAATGATTACAATATTTCAAAGATCTAAGACGCGCACATTGCTTGATTATCTGAATATTCCGAACCTCGGCGCTTCCGTCCTTCCTATAACCCAGTTATTGATCACCGATTCTTTTGCAGTCATTCCACATTTCTTCTACGCACACTGCTTTGAAATAGTGTTGGTCGTTGGACATCAACCGTTGGTTGCAAGCAATGCCACAACATGAGAGGCGTCGTGGTTTTAGTCCAAAGGCATGGGTCTGTCTATTCCTTGTACGTACGTACGTACGTGCGTACAAGGAATAGACAGACCCATGCCTTTGGACTAAAACCACGTCTGTTAGCACCTAGGTAAGGTTTTTCCCAGTCCGGTGTAAATGGTTTTTACGTAGTAGTTTTGCATCTCTGTTTGTTTGGTTACCTTAGAGATGATGTGTAGAGATGATCTGAGAAGGTAACCAGTGTAACAACGCTCCTGAAATGCAACTCTCGCATGCCTAAATCTCGAATAATACCTACAGCAACAATGATTTGAATATGCACATGAAACTTTCTCTGAAATAACAAATGTAACAACGTAGAAACAAATAAGTAGGAAAATATGTTTTGGCTTCTCTATACGTTATAATAATGTTGAATAAGTGGTTCGTAGGATTCCTGTTGTCTTTACTGATGTGTGTATTAGCCTGGTCAGAAGAAAGAAAAAGTGGCGGGACCCCTCATGATGTGTACAATCATCTGAGAAGGCAACGCGAGTGTCTTTCGTGTCCTTCTTGTCTCTGGGTCGTCATTTTGTTCTCGCGCTATAACTATCGGCGTGTAACAACGTTCCTGCGACACAGTTATCGCGCGATTCAGTCATCAATAACTACATCAACAAATAACACGACCGTTGTTGATCATTTGAATATCCACATAAAGCTCGCTCTGGATAAATAAAACAAAAAGTCGTGCACATGTATTGGGAACCCTGAGTAGTATACGAAACAGCCATGGGTCGACCTATAGAGAGGTGCCTATTTATCCATCACTGTAGACGGTCATGGTTGCGCACACAGCCGCTTTGAGAGCCCTCGCTTCCTCCACACTCATGCTAATGTCTTCGTTCATACTACTACGCTGTGTCTGAGAGAGAAAGGAGTCAGTGCTTTATTATACAGAGCATCGCAGCGCTGCTAGCGGTCTCCACTGACACCAGAATATGCGCCGGAGTGAAGCGAGCGCTCTACCACAGAGCCATCTAGTGGGCATTCCTAGCACTAGCGTAGCTACGACGACGGACAAGGGATAAGCCGCGACCATGAGATGCTTCGTATCTAAAACGTAACAACGAGGAAACTGATAAGTATACGGCAAGATGTTCGTGCTTCTCTCCGCGCTACGACGATGACGTATATTACGCAGCCCACGCGACTCCTGTTGTCTTTAATGATGTGTGTATTCATCATCATAATCATCATCATCATCATCATCGTGGTCGTCGTCGTCGTCGTGGTCGTGGTCGTCGTCGTCGTCATCATCATCATCATCATCATCATCATCATCAGCAGCAGCAGCAGCCTGACTACGCCCACTGCTGGACAAAGGCCTCTCCCATGTTCTGCCAGTTAATTCGGTCCTGTGCTTGCTGCTGCCAATTTATACCCGCAAACTTCTTAATATCATCTGTCCTCCTAACTTTCTGTCTCCCCCTAACTGCTTGCCTTCTCTGGGAATCCAGTTAGTTACCCTTAATGACCAGTGGTTATCCTGTCTACGCGTTACATGCCCGGCCAATGTCCATTTCCTCTTCTTGATTTCAACTATGATATCCTTAACCCCCGTTTGTTCCCTGATCCACTCTGCTCTTTTCTTGTCTCTTAAGGTTACACCTACCATTTTTCTTTCCATTGCTCGCTGCGTCGTCTTCAATTTAAGCTGAACCCTCTTTGTAAGTCTCCAGGTTTCTGCTCCATAGCTAAGTACTAACAAAATACAGCTGTTATATACCTTCCTCTTGAGGGATAGTGGCAATCTACCTGTCATAATTTGAGAGTGCTTGCGAAATGTGCTCCACCCTATTCTTATTCTTCTAATTACTTCAATCTCGTAGTTCGGCTCCGCGTTATTACCTGCCTTAAGAAGACATAGTTTTTTACAACTTCAAGTGCACTATTACCTATCTCGAAACGCTGCTCTCTTCCGAGGTTGTTGTACATTACTTTCGTTTTCTGCAGATTAATTTTATGACCCACATTTTTGTTCTCCTTGTCTAAATCCGTAATCATGAGTTGCAATTCGTCCCCTGAGTTACTCAGCAATGGAATGTCATCGGCGAAGCGCAGGTTACTAAGGTACTCTCCATTAACTTTTATCCCTAACTGTTCCCGTTCTAGGCTTCTGAAAACCTCCTGTAAGCACGCGGTAAACAGCATTGGGGAGATTGCGTCCCCCTGCCTTACACCCTTCTTGATTGGTATTCTGTTGCTTTCTTTATGAGGCACTATGGTAGCAGTTGTTCTCCTGTAGATTTCTTGCAATGTGTTTATATATACTTCATCGACGCCCTGATTCCGCAGTGTCTGCATGACGACTGATATTTCTACTGAATCAAACGCCTTCTCATAATCTATGAAGGCTATGTATAAGTGGTTGGTTATATTCTGAGCATTTCTCTATTACCTGATTGATAGTATGAACATGGTCGATTGTTGAGTTGCCTGTTCGAAATCCTGCTTGTTCCTTTGGTTGATTGAATTCTAATGTTTTCTTTACTCTGTTAGCAATTAGCTTTGTAAATAGCTTGTATACAACAGAGAGCAAGCTTATCAGCCTATAATTCTTCAAGTCCTTGTCATTATGTGTATTCGCCTGGACATAAAAAAAAGAAAAAATGACATGGCCCCTTATTGATTTGTGCAAGGAAAAAGGCCTCCGGGTTCCGACGCATTAGAAGTTGTTTGCGTAACGATTGTTTTGCAATGCCTCCGTGATCGGCCCACCTCTGACCAAGCGGCGATGTTTTGTGATGACGTCATCGCAAAATGGTGACGCAAACGGCGACTTTCTGCGTTTGATAAAACACGTCTTTTGCCTTAAAATATCTAAGCAGTCTGTGCACCAGCTTTAGCATGCTGCTGTCTTCCATGTCATATCTACCTGACAATAAAACAAGACTGACGCTGTGCAAAATCTAGATGTTATGCATTACCTGAAGAGACGATGTAAACATTGACAATGTTTACATCGCAAACCTATGTTGTAGCCAATGGCGGCAGCCTGTCTACTGTCCTATCTTCATTGTGTTTTTTTTACATGTCGCAATTTTTTTGTGAATTCGAAATGACCACTCGATAGTCCAACGCTTCATTACATTACCCCACTCTATTTCTCATCGCTAAAGACAACGCAGCAGGTGGCGCCCTGTGCTTTCTCGTGTAACCGTGGGAAGTGCGTGATGTATATAGACTGACCATGAGAACAGCTGTGTACCCCGCCGTGGTGGTCTAGTGGCTAAGGTACTCGGCTGCTGACCCGCAGATCGTGGGTTCAAATCCCGGCTGTGGCGGCTGCATTTCCTGATGGAGGCGGAAATGTTGTAGGCCCGTGTGCTCAGGTTTTGAGTGCACGTTAAAGAATCCCTAGTGGTCGAAATTTCCGGAGCCCTCCACTACGGCGTCTCTCATAATCATATGGATGGTTTTGGGACGTTAAACTCCACAAATCAATGAGAACAGCTGTGGACACGTTAGTCTGCTCGATAAACTAATTCGTGCAGTACTTGCGCAGCCAAACAAGTCTCAGAGACTCGAAGAGAATGTAGGTGATGAGTCCTTTCCGAACACGTCCTATTCAGTTGCTCTTTTCTGTTGTGTACCAGAGAGATGTACTCAACTGCCATAAACTAGCCCAGGGAATTACGGGTGATTCCATACGTATACTAATGTACTTCGGAGCGAGAACTGTGCATGAGACGCGCGTGCGCCGTGTACACATACGTGTGCGTGTTAATTGGTGAAATGGAAGGATTATCTGAAACCCCACAAAAAAGTAGTACCGCCTGATTCCCTGCACGTGTATACGGTAATAGACACGGAGTGCGAGTAAAAGCATGCGTGAGGACAGACACTAGAGTTTCAAGAAAGCCCTCGTAGTGTCTTTATGAGCGCCCCCTTAATGGGATTTTGAGGTACCGCATTTTATTAATAAATTGAGTGACAGAATGGTGCACCTAACTCTGCGTTCTCAAGTTTCGAACCACGTCGGAGAGACCATCGAGGCGTCCTGGACTGGACAAGCGAATTCTATGGAGTATCGGGTAGCAGCCAGTGCCACGATTCGCCGTGTCGGATCACGGCGTAGTAGCTGGGAGGGTACGAGGAGCCCAGCTTCTGCATTCTTTCGGTGTCATTCGTAGCAACTACTTTGGCTGCGGCAATCGCTGAGGCACAGAGAAGGGTAAAGAAGCTATATGACGCCCTCCCTCACTGTGAACGTCCAAAGCAAAAACATGGAGTGAGGCATTGTATATGTTTTCTTGGCGTGTCCGGTAAAACGCTCGGCTCGTAATGTCCGTCGGACGTCCCGTGCTTTCCCACACTCGTAGTCCGTTGTTGGTGTACTTATTTCAGACACGACGACGCGGGAACATGCGTGGTGTTCATCTCCCACGAGTCGTGGTATATACGCTTGAGTCGCCAGAATCTGGAGGATTGCGTGCACTTTCAGCTCGCAGCTTATAACTTACAATCTGTAGGTTTTGTGGGCAATTAATTTAGCCATGTTTACTTACTTTTTTATATTAGTTTAGGGAGTAAAAGGTACCGCGAGACACATATGCTTGTGCGTGTAGAGGAGAAATAAACGTTATCGTAAGAAACCAGCAGGTTTAGGTGGCCGGGCCTAGGCCTCCCATAAGTAGGACGTTAAGGGCTTGTCTCGACGCCACCTCGCGGATGTGCTGTCTCCCAGGTTTGGTCATCAAGAGCGGGGCTCCACAGAGCGTCATGAAGCTTCGACGAAAGGGTCGTGGTGTTGGTGTGTCTGTACTGTGCCGGGCACTCCCACAGCATGTGCGGAAGCGTAGCCGGGTGAGTGCCACACCACCGGCAGTGGGAGGTTGTGTACACGTCCTGGAATATGAGGTGAAGGTGGGCAGGCGAGGAATACGTGTTTGTTTAAAGTAGACGCAAAATGATGACAGCGAAATTAATAGATAGGCCGAACTGATCGTCCCGAATGCAAGCGCAGTGTTTGCGCAGAAAACATGGTATCGAATGCAAACTGAAGTAAATGTCATAGCTTTGGATCAATGGATACCATCAGTAAGACCTTTGAAGAGAAGGAATCAAAAGATAATTCCTTAGGAAGAGGTGCGTGGATGAAAGAAAGACCGAAATATGTGCAAGGTGCACTCCTCGGCGGATGTCGCAACCTCCTCTTTGGAACCGACTTCATGATCATGTCTGTCAAATTTCTTCATGGATGCGTATTATATGATGGCGGAAGACCGCTGAAGACTGCATATTGGTGTGCTCAGAATAAATGCTCAACAATATTTAGTACGATGAACTCTTTCTACGGGAAAGCAACAATCCGTCAGAGTTGCGGAGGGACCCAAGATCACCTGGACAACAAAAATGAGGACAGATACGAATTTCTAAACATGTATTCAGACACGAAGTAAAAATACCGCTTATACGTGGACCGAACAGTCACGTGATCAGTTACATCCGACGAAACCGCGGAGGCGTGCACACAGCCGGAGCGCGGCTCAAGGAATCCACGTGCATATATATACGCGCTTACGCAATGCTTTTCTTGGTAAAGCACCAGGAGTGCATTCCAAGATGAAGCGCTGCTTCAAACGACGTTTGTGCGCTATGTTTGTGCGCGAAACAGAGACGAGAAAAAGAGGAAGGCAGTATCTTCCGAACCGTATAATAGACGGCGCTGTCTCATAGAAGTACATAAAAAATTCGGCAGATCCCACGTACCTGGGCAAGAAACGTTATGCGAAGCATGCGGAGGGAAGGTGACCGTGTTGCATTTTTTTTATTGAGCGACACGTCATCAAATGACGCTAAATATATGTACAAATGTTGCTCACACAGACATATGTTGAAGAGTTGCAGATGTTTATTTAACCAGTAGATTGCACTTGCACAACGATGCCAACTGGAACATGCGTATTAGCAACACCAGAAGCTGATACAAAGTGCTGATGCTCACAAAGTTGCTGGCCCTAGACACTGCTACATAAATCAACTTCAGCGCAGAGCAACTGACCATAAGTGACGTTAACCCGACGTGACGGCTGTATTGAAACAGTACATATGTAATATTTATAAAATTGCGTAGGCAGCACTGCAACCACTATTGACGTTTAAGGAATATTAGTGTCTATTTGAAAAGTAGTTCCGAGATCTGGTATAGATCTCTGGTAAAATGCTTCATTACCACGCAGAACGGTTTAGTTCAATTCCAGCTGAGACCCTGACATTTATTCTTTGCATTCGTCGAGTCGACGCTACTGATGTTGGGTATTTCTTGACGCTCGCACGTTAAAATTGCCCATGTGTGTTCTCGTCATTCCAGGGTAGATACTAAGTGTAAAACCCCTCTTACTAAGTGTCAAATACCCGCTGCACATACCATCCCGTGGGTATGTGCCACTGTTTGGCGGGAAGTGTTTGACGATGTACGCGACCGGATTGTGACAGTATTCATGTCTTGGCCAGCGTGTCATATTCGTTAAACCATCTTGCCCTGACACGCTAATTTTGGTTTGCGCCAAGTTAAGGGGGTGACCACGAGAGCGCCCAAACGTAAGCGGCTAGATAGAGATAGATATATAGATAGATAGATAGATAGATAGATAGATAGATAGATACGCTCGAAGTTGCCGAAGTTCGCTGAAATGCTTCGCATTTAAAACTGCAGTTGAGTGAGGATATTATAGATGGCACTGTACCGCTACTCTCCGATTGGCTGCTGCGCGGGTTGTGCCTGGGTGCGCGAGGAAGGAGGTCTCTCTCAGTCTCCTGGATCGTCGCCGTACGTGGCGGATTGTTGGTGGGGCGTGGACGAAGCGGAGTGGAGGGACTCGGCAGCTCGTGCTCATCGCCAGACAGACAGACAGACAGACAGACAGACAGACAGACAGACAGACAGACAGACAGACAGACAGACAGACAGACAGAGACAGACAGACAGACAGACAGAGACAGACAGACAGACAGACAGACAGACAGACAGACAGACAGACAGACAGACAGACAGACAGACAGACAGACTGACAGACAGACAGACAGACAGACAGACAGACAGACAGACAGACAGACGACAGACAGACAGACTGACTGACTGACTGACTGACTGACTGACTGACTGACTGACTGACAGACAGACAGACAGACAGACAGACAGACAGACAGACAGACAGACAGACTGACTGACTGACTGACTGACTGACTGACTGACTGACTGACGGACGGACGGACGGACGGACGGACGGACGGACGGACGGACACATGGACGGACACATGGACGGACACATGGACGGACGCATGGGCGCGTACACGGACGAACCTATGGACGAACAGACACACAGACACATGAACAAACAAACGGACGGGCAGACAAACAGGCAGACGGGTGGACAGATGTATGCTTCGCCCCGCTCATCATAATTCACTCTGTGGAGACTTTTTTATTGATTCTCTAGTGGTTTGTTGGGCGCTAAGACACTGACAGTACAAAAGAAAGTGTAGTTGCGCACATGTGCACATCTGAACAAAACGAGTCTGAAGTGTGTTCTTTCCATGCTCGCAAAAGTTCCATTGCTCATGCTGGTGGTAGACTGCGAGGGACACACGACAGATTATTAACGAGATTGGTTGTTAAATGCGAAAACGAAATACATAGGCGCGGTTGGCCATCCTGTATATCTCATCGCATGATGCCTGTGAAGACAGAAAACGACGAAAATACACCGGTAGTGATGTTGGCTTATTTTGGACGACTAGAAAACTAATTAGGTTTAATTAACCACTAAGTTGGTGAGAGTCAAAATCAATGGCACTTTCCTGTGATCAACTCAGTTTAATTGACTGGAGGCACTGGGGGCATCTACCGCACTAAATATGTTAACATCCTAATGAAAAAGGCTCAGCTACACTTGACCACCACCACCAGCACCAGTAACACCACCACTACCACCACCACCACGACTATCATTATCATCATAATCATCATCATCATCACCATCATCATCGGTGGCCCTCTGGACTGAGAGCAGCTGCCACCATGAGGATGAGACGTGTGGACTAAGTGGGTCCAACATCAAAATCCCTTTATTCCGGCAAATGATTTTTTTACTCTTTCAGCACACCGTTATGGCGTGTTAATAATTTAGAGATTTTACGTTCTAAACTAACCATTTGATTATGAGAGATGTCGTGGTGGAGGACACTGGAAATTTCTGCGATCTGGGGTTCCTTAACGAGCACCTAAACCAGAGGACATGGTGCTCCAGCATTTTGCCAGCAGAGATTCTATCCCGGGACCTTCACGTCTACAATTAGGCACCAATCGCTAGCCACCACGGTGCATTCTGTTCATCTGATGACGAGAACCGTGCCAGCGTTTATATGCCTTAGCACTGCGAACCTGGCGCGTACAAACCAAAATCATAGTCGTTCAGTACTTCTAGAAACACAGTGAATGACCTTGGCCGAAATATATGAAAAAACGAAACTATGAAAACAAACACGCTCTTGTCAGCTTCCGATACGCCCCGTTTGACATCGCTGCAGGAAAGAGGCGACAGGAGGAAACGAAGAAAGGAACGTGCGGCATTTCGTCGCCGGATACACACTAAGGCGGTGCCTCGAAGACGAAGACGGACGCAGAAAAGCAGTCGCAGGAAGCGCAGCCGTTCGACGAGCGATTGAATCCATCTGGTAGGAAAACACACGCCCCCTTCTCTTGGCCTCAACGCATCGCTCGCCTAACCCCGAATCTCCGCGGTAGCACCCCTTTCGGGTAATGGCGGCGTATCCTTCTGGGGGCGCCCCACTGGTTTCTGCGCAGGATGTCGTGCCCACGGTGCTCCGCGCAGATATCACCGCGCGGCTGATTAGGGCTCACCACGCGACCCGAGGGCACGTCTACCAGGCTGCGTAGCGACATCGCGGCTACCACGTGACCTTGTAAAGTTGATGGCCACGTCAGAACAGTGACTGTTGTTGCAGCGACAGATGGCCCGCGTACTATGTGATGGGTAAAGCTAGTGCAACGTTACGACGTTTGTATATAACGGGGCTATTTGACGCGTGATGTGGCGGGTAGAATTAGGCGAACGAATGAAAGCGTAAGAAGGAATAATTGCGATCCGAAATGTTTTATAAAGAATATTCGCTCAACCTTATTGAACACGAATATCCCACTATCGCATTTATGACCATTGAATGGTTATTGCGTCGGTGCCAGAGACGCCGCTCCGGTATCTTTATCTTCATTTCTTCGGCAAGGTGACCACCAGTATAACGGCACTCTTGGTACAAGCTTCATGTAGCGTGCATTACGTGCTCGAGAATGGGTTCCCCGTGAAAGCCTATTGCGTTTCTTGTGTGCAAGAATGTGACGATGGAAGAGGCAGCCGCTCGGCACAAAAGGCACAGCGCTGCATGGTTTCGTGTCATGATCACAGCTTTTGCGATACTACGCTCAACCAAATAGAGAGAGGAGTTCGCTACCTGGCACTGCATGCATTTTGCATGCGCGGAACTTCAAAAACGCCCCTTGCGGACTGGGCACGAGGCGAACCCACAGGCTATCTCGTATGCGAGGCGAGAACCATATAGAAGCACATTTCCTTCGGACCTCGTTTCCTTGGCCCCAAATGCACTCTACGCAATAATTTTGAAATATAGACGTTTCTTGGGTGAAAAAAATTAATGTTTCAGGTCTCTGACAACTTATTCGTGGGCTTACTCGTACTCTGCGTCTGGCTAGTTAAATATTTGCCCTAACTTTTGGTTGAGAAATATTTTTTTTTGTCTTAATAAACCACGTTACGAGAAAAAAGAAAGAAAAAAAAGAAAGACCCCTGGCTGTGCATAACGTTCTAGAGTAACATAATGCTTTCGCAATGCAAGACAATTCGGTCATATCTTTACAAGCAAAGTATAACTTTCCTCGCAGATCATCCACCACTTTCTTTCTTTTTTTTTTAGCAGAATGGGTGAAAACACCTTGCGACGGATTCTACATTTATTGCACAGGAACACTTCTAGTTCACTCACAATGATACTACTCATTCGTGCCACACTGCGTGTACACAGTCACCAATAACAGTTATTTTTATGTATTAACATCGTGGTACTAGGTACTGCCTTTGGGTAGTGTTTCGAACGAGGCGTCGCGGAACTTCATCGCATTTTATAATCGTCGGTCCTCGAAGGATTGAATCAATTAATTATCCTCGATTCGGTTTGAAGAAAAGGGTACTTGAGAATAGTGTTTGGGGTGGCGGTAACGTTCATGACAAGTGTCCACTTGTAACTGCCCCTTCCTTTACGACGCCCCACGAGACCTCATTCTTTGACTCACTACTTGACTCGTTTATTAATCTGCAAGTTAACACGCATAATCCTCGCTGAGCTATTCCCAACGACAACCCGCAACACACAGAATGAAATGCATACATAAGCTGCCTTGATAAATTTCAAAATTTCTCATGGGCATCGCCAAAAGTTCATTCCAGATATTTAGCGTTGCCAAATCCACGCGTTAGAGGTTTTGTCAGCGTGGTGCCCTATAACAACAGACAATTAACTAAAAAAATTGGGAACTCTAAAGCTTTGCCTTCAAGAGTTGAACACCATAGCCATATACTGTTCCTAGCGCGCACGTCAAACACTTAGGGCATACTTTTTATTGTATTTTGTTACTCGATAAGTTTAAATTGTGCATTACTACAATGTAATCTATAAAACTGAAAGTGGCTTGCATCGGTGAAGCTTTCGCAATGGCTGCATTCTGTGTAATGAGTAGCACGCTGTAAATCAACGTACAATCATTCGTGTGAAATATTTTTGAACTTGCAATTGTGTGTTTAGAACGAACGATCGACGATTTAAAGTAAAACGTAACCTACTTCAAGACTGTGGGAGAGCAATACGCTGTCCCACTCACATCAGCTGACGAGGCGCCTAAGAGGTTCAGCTACGAAGTGACTTTAAGAGAATAGGCGCAGTAACGGTTGTGCTCTTCGTAGTGGGTGGCTGGCTTTAAATCATGAAGTCATAATGATAATCACATGTTCTGACGCCGCATGGTAATGTGCGCTTGTACCACGAAATATTACTGCGACATTATATGTTGTACTGTGAAGCGTGTACACAGGACGCGTGTGTTTCGAAAGCACGAAAGTTACTTTCGCTGCATTTCCAAGCAGACGAAGTTGTTTTCACTGTATTCCCGAGCAAAGCTCTGTGGTAGGACGCTTGCTGGCCACGCAAATGACCCGAGTTCGATACTCTCTCAGTCCCTGAATGTTTAACGTGATAGGGTTAAAGAGCTCGCATTTCAGAATATTCGGCGTTGGCGGCGTTGCTCGTGAGTGAGAAATATTTTGCGTGACCAAAAAATTGGTCATCTTTGCGAAATATGCAAATAAAATGAATGATAAAAAATCGTCTGAGTGGGAATCGGACCTGAGTCGTTCGTGCGGCAGGCGCGCGTTCCACCACACAGGCATGCCTCTGTCTGTGAATACAGAGAAAATAACTCCCTCTGCTTGGAAGTGCAGCGAAAGTAACTTTCCCGCTTTCTAAACACACGAGTCCCGTGTACATGCTTCACAGCACAACATGAAATACTGGCGTAATAATGCGGGGTACATGCGTACATTGCCAGCAGGCGTTGAAAACTTGGAATCATCATGACTTCATAGTTAAATCCAGTCACACACTACAAAAGGAAAGTGACTAGTGCAAACATGATACTCATGAGATGCGCGTCATGTAACAACGCGACTACATGCCACGGTCATGATGCGCTGGCGGCCGTTTCAATAGCTTCATTTGAACGAAATTTGATATTACGCGACAAGAATGGATGACGAAGGTATGATATTGGTGCAAACATGATAAATATGAGATGCGTGTCATGTAACAACATGACTACATGCGACAGACAAGGCGCCAATACATTTTGACGTGACGCGGTGCGCGTGCTCGCTGGCGTTCATTTCATCGCGTCACGCTGGCGTTGCCATGCCAGGCGCCGGTCCTGCCATATACCCGCAGGCGCGCGCCGCGCTGCGTTGCTTTGGCGCATGCGCGTTTCAGCGCGTCTAGCGTCCCTCCGGTGCGAAATGTAGCATATCGCATTTCGCGCCAGTTACCATTGGGCAGCGCCGACGGACGCTGGTCACGCCTCGCGTCAGACTTTAGAGTGCTCGCGTTTTGCTAACGTAGTGTCTCTGCACCCAGCGTGCGCGCGCGTCAACGCTACATTGGAGTATATTGGGCCCTTCGTGATGCGCTCGCAGCCATTTTGATAACTACAAATATACCAAATTTAGTGTTACGTGACGTCATTGGATCACAAAATATATGACTGGAGCAAACATGATAATCCTGACACGCGTGTCATGTAAGAACACGACAACAAACAACACTCTTAGCGTGCTCGTGGCCGTTTCGCTAGCTCTACATATGCCAAATTTAGTATCACATGACGTTATTAGATGATGATGGTAAACGACACATTCAAACATGATAATCATGACACAGAAGTCATGTATAGCATCATTTACCTCTACATCATAACGTTGTGCTGATATTAAAGTGACATATCAACATTTCTCAGTTGTGCTTCGCATATCATCGATTCTCTCTGTACTTGCGATCTGCGATTTTTTTTTCTTGTCAATCGATGTATTGATCACGAAGTGTAACCATAGAGAAATATGGTGTAACTGCCTCTTTCTTTACGGCGCCCCATGCGTCCTCATTTTTGACTCATTTCTTGACTCATTTATTAATCTCAGAGTTAACACGCGTAATCTTCACTTCTGAACGACAACCCGCAACAGACAGCACGCTTGAATGAATTAAATAAATAAGCTGCATTAAAAAATTTTAATATTTCTCATGGGCATCGCCAAAAGTTCATTCTAGATATGTAGCGTCACCAAATCCACGTATTAGAGGTTTTGTCAGGGTAGTACCCTATAACAAGAGACAATTAACTAAAAGAATAGGCAACTCTAAAGCTTTGCCTTCAAGAGTTGAACACCTAGCGCGCCCGTCAAACACTTAATGTATACTTTTTATTGTACGATGTTACTCGAGAAGTTTGAATTGCGCATTACTGCAATGCAAACTATAAAGCTGAAAGTGGCTTGCGTCGGTAAAGCTTTCGCATATGGCTGCATTCTGTGTAATGGGCAGCACGCTGTAAGCCAGCGTACAATTATTCGTGCCAAATCTTTTCGAACTTGCAATTGTGGGTTCAGAACAAACGATCGACAATTTAAAGTACAACGTAACCTACTTTAAGACTATGGGAGAGCAATACTCCGTCCAACTGACATCAGCTGACAAGTGAGCCCCGTAACTGTCTCTCAGGGGTGGACACCTCAACAGTAGCTCACGAGGAATGGGGGTAAGGAGGGATTAAAACGATAGGCAGGAATCAAATATATAGAGATAGAGAGAGGCGCAGGGACAGCCACATACGGAAGTAAGGAGAAGATAAGAAAGATGGACATGGTCGCAAGAGTCCGAGGACGGGGCACCACTCAGTGAGAGCTCTTGTCGGCGTCAGGAGATGGCGTAGGGCGAGCCAGTCGGCCAGAGCTGCGCTGTCGTCGGAGATCGCGGGGGCACAATCGGCCGGCACGAAATCCAGCGAGCGAGATATAGCCGGTCACGCCATGTACGCATTTACAGGGATGTATACTTCTCGCTACTTCTCATAGCGGTTAATTCACTGTTCGCACCTCTCGGATCAAATTTCATTCCGGCCTATACTTTATGAGGCAGTACGTTTCGGCAGAGCGCGCCGCGGAGGTCGTTTTCCGGTCTAAGGAAAATTAATGAGGCTCCAGAACGAAGCTATATGGATTCGCATCACACCTTCGAAACGTACGAACCACGTTCGGACGTGTCGAATTTGCCAGGCGAGGATAAATGGTCGTGCTCTGGAGTTCTAACCATGTACAAACACACACCGATGCGGACTGACTTGCCGGGTTGTCGTGGGGCGGGAACAACTTAACTATAAAGCAAATTTGGCGCAGCAAGCGGGAAGAAACCGGCGAGACTGAGCTGTACGTGAAATGATGTTCTGTCTGGGTAATAGAGACTGGCACGTCACCGTCGTCACCATTCATTATTGTGCCGTACGCGCACAGAAAGAAATAATTTTGAAAGAGTGATTTATGAATCGCGTACACGCCTGCTTTAGAGCCTTTTGAACGGCAACGACTGGGCATTTTGAATAATTAAAGTGAGCTTAGGCACGTGTGTGTTTATCGTTTATGCATATTGAAGCTGCACAAATTGTTTTCCCCTTAAATAAAATATGATCATTCGCGGTGGTCTTCTGTTGGATGTTTTTGTGAATGATTAGATGAATTCGTAGCAGTTAGCAAGAGTTAGAGAAATATACAAAAAAGAAGACAGGAGATTAACACTATGCTAGGATATTGCCGCATGAATTCGCGTGGTTTTCGTGTGGAAGAGGACGAAGAGGTTGGGTTGGAGCAGTTTTTCTTGTAAAGAATGCCCCTCCTTAGACAAAAGGATGACAATTCGCGAGCGATGCGCCGAGGAGTGTGAGAATTTCGGCCTTCTAAGGAATCAATAATAGGGCGCAATTCCTGATCGGCTCTCTGTCTAGACATAAAGTCAGAATCACTGAGGGCTCCGAGAAAACCATCAGCATATTCCGAGTCCATATCAGGATGTCCCACGGGTGCTCGAGAAAGTGCGTCGGCATCTTCGTGCTTGCGCCCAGACCTATACACAATCATGATGTCAAACTCTTGCAAGCGCAAACTCCACCGAGCGAGACGACCAGACGGGTCACGGAGATTGGCCAGCCAACACAGCGAATGGTGATCGGTCACCACCTTGAAGGGACGGCCGTAGAGGTAAGGTCGAAACTTTGCCGTTGCCCACACGACTGCGAGGCATTCCTTCTCTGAAGTGGAGTAGTTGGCCTCGGCTCGAGAGAGAGTACGACTGGCGTAAGCTATGACATGTTCTACGCCGTTGTGCCGTTGTACAAGGACAGCGCCAAGTCCGACGTTGCTTGCATCCGTGTGAACTTCGGTATCAGCGTCCTCATCAAAATGCGCAAGAACAGGTGCCTCTTGCATTCGCTGCCGTAACTCTGTGAAAGCTGCTTCTTGCTCTGTAGTCCAGGCAAACGGTACATCATCTCGGGTGAGTCGCGTGAGCGGTTCGGCTATCGTCGAGAAGTTGGTAATGAATCGGCGATAATAAGCACACAAGCCGAGAAAACGCCGTACCGCTTTTTTGTCTGACGGCACAGGAAAGGTGGCGACTGCTGCAGTTTTTTCTGGGTCAGGCCGCACTCCATCCGCACTCACAACATGTCCCAGAAATTTCAGCTCATCGTAGCCGAAATGGCACTTCTGGGGTTTTAGCGTGAGTTCGGCCGAACGAATAGCTTCCAGAACCATTCTTAGACGCTTCAGATGTTCTTCGAAACTCTCGGCAAAGATGACCACATCATCAAGGTATACAAGGCAGCTTTGCCACTTCAAGCCAGCGAGGACGGTATCCATCATTCGCTGGAATGTTGCGGGAGCCGAACAGAGGCCGAAAGGAAGAACTCTGAATTCATAAAGCCCATCGGGAGTTACAAACGCTGTCTTCTCTCTGTCTCGCTCATCGACCTCTATCTGCCAATAGCCGCTCTTCAAATCTATCGATGAAAAATACTTCGCGTGTCGTAGCCTGTCGAGAGAATCATCAACCCGTGGAAGCGGGTAGACGTCTTTTTTGGTGACGCTATTGAGTTTCCTGTAGTCAACACAGAATCGCAGCGTTCCGTCTTTCTTCTTTACTAGAACGACTGGCGAGGACCACGGGCTGCTCGACGGTTGTATCACCCCGTCGTCAAGCATCTCCTTTACCTGCGTCTGTATAGTCTCGCGTTCTTTAGCCGAAACACGGTAAGGTTGCTGGCGGATTGGGCGAACATCATCGTCGGTAATAATTCGGTGCTTTATGAGGGGTGTTTGACCGACTCTAGATGAAGAGGCGAAGCAAGATTTAAATTCCTTCAGCAGGGTATGCAGTGCGGCCTTCTTCTCGTCCGAAAGCTTCGAACTGACGTCGATGTGGTCCAGAAACTTATCTCCATCAACCATTTCCTCGGATGCGAAGCACTCGGTGACATCCGCTACACGGTCTCCGAAGGCCACGGTGGTGCCGCGGAAAAGATGTCGGTGCTCGAAGTTAAAATTTGTGACGAGTATCTGCGACCGTCCGTCACGCACACGCAGAATGCTTCGCACTGCACACACACCTTGAAGCAGTAAAAGGGATACGTTGCTCTCGGCGACCACGTCACCGTCTTGGAGGTCTTCACAGGTGACTTCTACGAAAGCAGTCGCTCGGGGAGGCAACGTCACGCTTTCGTCGGCAACACGCAGCGCAGGTCTACGACAGCTATCAGCGCCTCGATCGGTTGCAAGTTGCGTCGAGAAAGTCACCATTCGCTCGCGGAGATTTATGATCGCGCCATTCTCTCGAAGGAAGTCCATTCCAAGGATGAGCTGACGAGAACAGTCGCGTAGTACGAGGCAGGTTACCACAAACGTTGACTCGCGTATTTCCACTCTTGCGGTACAGCGACCCAATGGAGTAATAACGTGGCCTCCAGCAGTGCGAATACGCGTCCCATTCCAAGGTGTCATCACTTTCTTAAGACTGGTTGCCAATTTTCCGCTCATAATAGAATAATCTGCACCTGTGTCCACCAATGCGCTGACCTGAAGACCGTCTATCAGCACGGGAATGTCGAGTGAGACTCGGCCACTGGGTTCAGACGCACAATCCGGCATTTCTCTCGCACTGCACTCAGACGTCAATTCAATGTCTGCAGCGTTTTGTGGAAGCGTCGATAGGAGGTCTTCCGCACTTTTAGTCCCAGCGACCTCGCCCCCGAAGGTCGCTGCCTTCAGTTTTCCCGACGAGGGCTTGGGGAACGTCCCCGTGCCATCGTACTGAGACGTGGTCCAATAGCTGCGGGTCGTCGTGGAGATGGAGACCGCGATTGACGCCGTGGGAAAGGCAGACGTTGCTGCGCGAGGTAGTCCTCAATTTCTCTTGGCCTCTGACCAACTAGGGGACGAGGCGAATGAATAGAGAAACCGCGCAGTCCAAGTTGTCGGTATGGACATTCCCGGTAGATGTGACCGGCTTCACCGCAATGGAAGCAGAGGGGTCTTCTATCCGACGTACGCCAAATATCGGACTTCCGCGGAGGGGCACGGCGACCGTCGATGTCCAAACCAGCATGCGCAGATTGAATTGAAACTGGCGGCATCGTCTGGATTGGGACTGCAGGGCTTGAGGCCGGCATGGAAGTGCGCAGAGCTTCGGCATATGTGCGGTTCCCAACATCAGTGGACGCAGGAGGTGGTTCTAGATTTGTAACCGTTGGTTGAGGGCGACGGCTGTGAAGCACCTGCTGGACCTCGTCCCGAATAATATTGGTGATGCTGCTTACCTCCGGCTGTCTCGCCCCGTGTAGTTTCGCGATTTCCTCGCGGACGACGGAGCGGACGATTTCGCGAATCCACTCAATGCTGTTGCTCCCGAAGCTGGCGGAAAATTCAGTAGGTGATGCAGAATTCACTTGCCGGTTGAGTAGGGCTGACCGCTGATGAAGTACCCTCTCCATCGTAGTGGCTTCGGTCAGGAATTCTGCTACACTCTTCGGAGGACTCCGCACTAGACCAGCAAAAAGCTGCTCCTTCACGCCTCGCATCAGATAGCGTAGCTTTTTTTCTTCTGGCATTGCCGGATCCGCTCGCCTGAAAAGCTGCGTCATGTCCTCCACGTACATGGTGACGGTCTCATTAGGCATCTGGATGCGTGAATGCAATGCACGTTCAGCACGATCGCGGCGGTCGGGGCTCCGGTAGGTCTCCAAGAGGCGATGCGCATGTCGTACGACTCAAGCCGTACTACACACAATAGTCTCTGTGCTTGCGAGTTACTTCGCAAACGTGACAGTGATCTCATGTGGTGTTTTTTTTTTTCTTCTTCTTTTTATTTAGAAGCATCGAGTCGATGTTTTTTAAAAGGGGGGACTAATGCCGCATGAATTCGCGTGGTTTTCGTGTGGAAGAGGACGAAGAGGTTGGGTTGGAGCAGTTTTTCTTTTTGTCCTAGCTTGACGAGCAGTTCTGCGGAAGGTTTCCTTGAGTGAGACAAGATTGGTGACAAGATTGGTGACAATATGGTATGCTACCCTGCACTATGGTGGGAAAATATGAAATTAGAAAGAGAGAGAGAGAGAGAGAGATAAGGATAAAAAAATCGCCGCCCAAGCACTCCGTACAAGTGGTTAACTAGCGAAAGCTGAAACGTGCGGCCCTGGTGTTAAGCAGGGGTTTCAATCCGACGCTGCACTGAAGCTTTTCACAATTATTGGTTACATGTACGGGCTTAATAAAGAGGTTAAGCATGCATTTGGATTCGGTTTACCACGGTGTTATTTCACATGCCGCACATTGTGCCTCACATGATCGCGGTCATGGAGGGCATGGAGGATCGGGAGGAGTGTAATGAGCGGTTAAATGCGTTAATCACAGCGGTTGTTCTCGAATCACAGGTGGTCACAGACGACGCAGCAGAAGCCAAAGCGCCACTGGAAAAGCTCCCGCTTAAAGCGGGCGTTCACCCCGCCGATCCCGCTCCCGCAATCGCAACGTTGACCGCTGTCGTGCCCGAAACAGCGCTTGTTCGGCGCGCCGTTGTTACAAGCGTTTGACATCGAGCGTTAACCCGGCGGCGTGGTTTGCAGGATCTGCCCGCCACCGGTGCTTGCGTTTCTGTTAGCAATTTAGCATGGCTTAGAAGGCTGCCGGGTCATTGGCACGCAGCTGCTGCCAGCCCTCGGCCTTTTGGGCCTGTTTTGTTCCCGGACAGCAGCATTGACCCAGCGAATGTGAGCCTTCTCACGTTTCTACTGTTGGCGTTTTTCTAGGGTCCGTGGCTTACCCATGAGGAAGGTTTTGGTAGAAACTGATGCGCGCGTGCTCGGCGCCCCGTCAGTGACGGGATGGATGACGTCACTCACAACACAGCCAATGGCGCGCGTGCTTGGGTACGACGCTGAGATCGACGTAACTGATAGTATAGCCAATGGAGATCACTGGTGACACCGATGCCGAACAGTTTTTTTTTGTCGTTGGCTTATTCAGATTTCGCTGTAAAAATTAATAACACACACACACACACACACACACACACACACACACACACACACACACACACACACACACACACACACACACACACACACATGCACACACACGCACACACACACACACACGAGAGCGTTCCACCAAGAGTCATTCAGACAGGTGAGTAGTTCACAGGTAGCCCAGTTAAGCTTGCACAGCCACCTTCTGAGACGTTGCGTCTGGGCAACTGCGTAATAAGTTTTCCTCTTTTAGAGGCTGGACGTCTGACTTGTTGAGCACGTTATTAAGAAATTGCCCTTGTATGCTATATTCCGGTCAGTCATAGAGGACGTCAAATTGTCTCTTCATCTCCGCAGTGTACGCAAGTGGTGGTGACGGTCATCCGTATGTGAGAAACACATACGCGCGGGTAAAAGGGATGCCCAACCATAGTCTGCACAGAACAATAGCGTCACCTCTTCCGAGTCTTGCTGGAAGTTCAAGGTTTAACGTTGAATCAAGGGAGCGTAATTGTGTATGCGGAAAATGAGGCTCATTTCCATGTGAGCATCGAGAAAGCACCCGGAGCTTCCTATAGCTGCCTCGTTTTTTGAGAGAGGTATTGATAGGTAGCGGTTTTCTGTATGTGCTGAACGGGCAGCTTGATCGGCCCATTCATGACTAATAGTGCCACAGTGACTCGGTAGCTATTGAAATATAATGGGGTGGCCCTTTCTAGGTTCAGTAGTGTAGCGTTTTCGCCGACTCAAGAACCACCTGTTCGAGCGGACAGCGGCGTATAGACTTGACGGAACACTCCAGTGCCGCCTTGGCGTCTCAGAACATCGTCTATACCGTCGTGTCCTTTGGTCGTTAATGAAACGCAGCACGTAAATTCTTGCGCTTTTCGTATACGAACGGGCGCAGCATGTCGTGGTTTAGTGATCAAATTTAGGGTAGAAAGAGGTAGAACAGACAGTTCTTGTTCATCGTAACCTCACTACATCCATGCTCATGCGGTCACATGAAAGGCGCTCTTCAGGCTGCGTGCGTATCAAACAAGCAATATCCCAGGCTGGTTTCTGGAACCGCGTGCACACATGCTGCTTGTTTCGACGTGCCGACATATAGTAAGACAGGCACATCTTCCTGCAAGTTTCACTTGCATTTAACGAGAAAAGCATTATACCTTGTTTCATACTCTACAAAGCGTGGTGCCACTCGACTGTATAGAGACATGAGGTGGTTTCATTGGTGTGCCAAGACGGAAGGATAACGCGTTGCGTATTGCGCCCCATGTCGAGTTTCTTATGTTATCAAGCCCTGTTATGTTACCGGACGGAATATGAGGGGCTTTATAAACTCTACCACGTTCTTAAGAGGGCGCGCAGCTGTACAATAGTTGAATCTACCGAAAGGCTGTAGGTCCACGTTCGTTCAACAAAGCTCCTACTTTTATTTGTCGCACGTGGCTCAAATGACACAATAATTACGATTCGTTGAACCTAAAGTGAGCAGACCGTGAGCCGCGCTCATGTTAGAGGACGATGAAACTCAGATAAACGGAATTTATTCTCGCTACACCCGTCGAAAAATAGCATCTTCAACCAAATGACATAAAGACACCATCATCGTTTCGTAAAGGCTCCCCGAGCCACTGCAAGTTAGAAGAGGAGAGATTGCTTTCTTTAGCACCTTCACTACGTTTTTAAAAAGTGATTTCTTCTGTTCACGCCTTATTTCTTCATAAAACAAGCGGACAATGTCAGCACGAAGCGTTGAGTAAAACAGGATTTCGCGACACTCTTATCTCCATTTGTGCAGTCGAGGACGTATACAAAACGAAGTTAAGTCAGTTGATCGAGCACGATAGTCATCCGAGATAAGGCCGAACGATTCTGTGGTTGGATGGCAAAGTAGGGTAGGAAGTAATTCACATCTGATATCCCTCTTAGATTAACCATTCGATACCCAATTTTCTCTTGACGTTACGTGAACAGGCTGCTGACGTCAATAATTGTACCGGAAAAATGGATATCGCCAGGAGGCAATAACGACCATGTTCTTTGTGTTTTCAGTGCTTGTCTAGGAAACCTGTAAACGTGTATAATGGTTGACTATTTCTATTTGGCCCGTGTTAATTCTACTTACCTTGAGCTATGTTACTCACAACTATTTGATTTTCTGGTAACGCGTGCACCGCGGATTTGCAGAGCAAAACGAAAGAAAAACTGCGCCGACTCTTGGGCTTCCGCAAACGGCTGACCTTAATTCAGTCAGCGGGCAAACGCGTTAACGAGCCGGCGGTCAGTGCCGAAAACGAGCATGGCGCATCGTTCGACAGATTTGAAGCATTTTTTTAAATGCGCAGGGCACCACTCATCGTGTCTGCCTTTAAAGCTTTAAATTGAAACGAACGGTGAAGCAAGCAAACACAAATCCACAGACAAACTTTCCTGACGTGGCGCTTCTCCGCATAACGCTACAGGAAGGAAAGCGCTAAGGGCTAGCAGCAGGAAGAACGAACGCAATGGCGAAAACAGAAAGGAGCGTCAGTTCAGAGGCGAATCTGGACCGGAACCCCGCTTTCCGGATTTTCCGATTACTGCTCCGGAATCGGTGGGGACGGGAAACGGGGGGGGGGGGGGGCTTGGAAATGGGGGGTCGAAGAGGAAGGGAGGGCGGGGGGTGCTGCCACTCTTTGCAAGACGCGGTACAACGGTGAGATCCAAGGGTGGTGTGCGAGTTAAGAGGAATGGGTCCCACGGCCAGCAGTTCCGCTCGGGCGCACACAATTCGCGATTTTCCTGAGCCGCGCCATTGCAGGCGAGCTGCCGCTTTAGCGGCAACGGTGCTGTCGCAGCGATAGAAGAAGCGGTGCAGACCCAAGTGGCGGCGTAAACAGTGGAGGCTCTGAAACAAGGAGCCGCTGCCCCTCTCTCTCCGTCTCTCCGGCTCGTTGCCTCCTCTTTCTCCCCCTGTTCTTTAGCGCCGGGCTAGCCAGCGCGCTCGTCGCAGCGGAGGCAGGAAGGACCAAGGTAAACAGTGATCGGCTAGCAGTAGCACAGGCAGCACGTTGCCGTCCCTTCTCCTCGCTTTTCCCTCACTGGCGTTCTAAGAGTTCCTCTTGCACATGCCTCTCGTGCACCAAAATAGAAGCGTTCGGGGCCTCCAAGCAGCTTCTGTGGAGCGGATAAATTAAGAGGCACGAAGAAGAATAGGATGAGCGATAGGGACTGGCTTCGCGACACGCGATGAGGAGGGTTGACTGGCATGGCGCGCATACAAGGCGATCTCCTTGTCGGCGGCATTCGCTGCACTTGCGACATTGTACCCCGCTGCACGGTGTTGCCCGTCGTGCCTGTCGTGAGAACAGGGTACGCGCGAGCAAGTCGCTCGGGCGGCTGACTCAGCCCCCAAAACTTACAACGGTAGTCGCCAGAGCAGTGCTACGCTAAGATCCAATTGAAGAGTAAATTAAAAAAGAAAGATATTGATAACTGAAAATAGAATGCATTACTGTTTGAAGCGATGTCGGGTTGCCTTACAAAGCATTGTTATAAATATAATTTCACACCGGAGAAAATAAAGTACGCTGCTGAAAAATGCACGAGTTGAGGAAACGATGGTGCATACTTTAATTGAATGGGGAGATATCAACAGATGTGTAGCTTAGGCGCTGGACTACACGATGGTGCATATACTAATTGAATGTGGAGATATCAACAGATGTGTAGCTTAGGCGCTGGACTACACGATGGTGCATATATTAATTGAATGTGGAGATATCAACAGATGTGTAGCTTAGGCGCTGGACTACACGATGGTGCATATATTAATTGAATGCGGAGATATCAACAGATGTGTAGCTTAGGCGCTGGACTACACGATGGTGCATATATTAATTGAATGCGGAGATATAAACCGATGTGTAGCTTAGGCGCTGG
This sequence comes from Rhipicephalus microplus, assembly GCF_013339725.1. Taxonomy (NCBI): domain Eukaryota; kingdom Metazoa; phylum Arthropoda; class Arachnida; order Ixodida; family Ixodidae; genus Rhipicephalus; species Rhipicephalus microplus. Next base: position 320,987,062 of record NC_051165.1, read on the forward strand.
ACTACACGATGGTGCATATACTAATTGAATGTGGAGATATCAACAGATGTGTAGCTTAGGCGCTGGACTACACGATGGTGCATATATTAATTGAATGTGGAGATATCAACAGATGTGTAGCTTAGGCGCTGGACTACACGATGGTGCATATATTAATTGAATGCGGAGATATCAACAGATGTGTAGCTTAGGCGCTGGACTACACGATGGTGCATATATTAATTGAATGTGGAGATATCAACAGATGTGTAGCTTAGGCGCTGGACTACACGATGGTGCATATATAAATTGAATGCGGAGATATCAACAGATGTGTAGCTTAGGCGCTGGACTACACGATGGTGCATATATTAATTGAATGCGGAGATATCAACAGATGTGTAGCTTAGGCGCTGGACTACACGATGGTGCATATATTAATTGAATGTGGAGATATCAACAGATGTGCAGCTTAGGCGCTGGACTGCACGATGGTGCATATATTAATTGAATGCGGAGATATAAACCGATGTGTAGCTTAGGCACTGGACTACAAGAAGCATGGGGTTTTCAAAATCATAAAAGTAAACACTTTCGTGATAGAAATAAGCAAGAAATGTTTGGGTTGAATGAGAAAAGTAGGGAGAAATGACAAAAATAAATAGCGGGTAAAAAAGATGGCTGTAGTAAAGTGGGGAATAAATGCATGAGTTTCATTTTTTTCTACATAAGTAATGATTGAACTTAGGCAGATATGACATTAGGTCTACTTGAAAGATAAAAAAAAAATCTGCAGATCCCTTGTACCTTGCGAATCGATGTTATGCGAAGCACGGGGATGGAAAGTGACGGTGTTGTAATATTTTTTTTATTAAGCGAAACGTTAGGAAATGACACTCAAAAATGAATAGATGTTTTACTCACAGACAAGTTGAACAGTCGCCTTAGTTTGCTGTTGCGTAACAATGCCAAGAGCAACTTGGGTATTAGCAACACCAGAAGTGGTAATCAGATGTGTACACTTGTGCAAGCAAGGATGGCGGCCCTGGATAATGCTAGATAAATGAGCTCCAGTGGATGGCACTTCACTACAATTACCCTTAACCCGATGTCATGGCTGTATGATTACGTATGTACTGTTTATAAGATTGCATAGCCAGCCAGCACTGCATTGACAAGCAGCATTGCAAGCACAAGTGACGTTTTACTAACATTACGGTCGATTTAAAAAGCACTTTCGGGACTTCACGTGACTCTGTGGTAGAATACTTGATTGCCACGCAGGAGCCTGGAGTTATTCCATGCGTCCGTCTGTGTGACCTTCCATGCGTCCATTCGCTCGTCCATGCGTGCGTCTCTTCGTGCGTCCGTCCCTGCGTTCGTCCATGCATCCGCCCCTGCGTCCATTCATGTGTCCATCCATGCATGTCTGCGTGTCCGTTCGTCTATCTATTCAACACTCCAAGTACCACCATCTCGCATCTTTTCATCATATATTACCCATATAGAAGCACCGCCATCCAGTGGACATTCCAAGGACTAAACGAGAGGTGGCACACGTACACTTTCTTACGGCTTGCGCTTCGGGTCTACTTCCCACCTTTAAGCACCTCGAGTTCATGGTATATACTAGTTCACTGTATTCATGGCACTGCGGCCCAACGCTCGCTAAACCTTTCTAAAACCAAGAAGGTTACGCCCAGCGAGTATAACGTAGCAACCTTTTCCTGTCAGATAGTGCTCAATGTACATTCCAATGGCTGCTAATGGGAAATGAGAGACAGGAGAATTCGGCTTTTACTTTCTTACGGCTTGCACTTCGTATCTACTTCCCACCTTTAACCACCTCGAGTTCATTCTAGGCATATACTAGTTCATTGTATTCATGGCACTGCGACTCAACGCTCGCTAAACCTTTCTAAAACTGAGGAGGTTACACCCAGCGAGTATAACGTAGCAACCCTTTCTTGTCAGATAGTGCTCAATGTACATGCCAGTGGCTGCTAATGGGGATCGCAGCGTGCGCGTTAACTAAAAATTGAATGCTCCTGTCTCTCCTTCCCCATTAGCAGCCATTGGCATGCTACATTGAGCACTATTTTTTATTGTTCAACAACGCACAGAAGAAAATCTCTCACCGGAACCACCTTCGAGGTCAAAGTGTTATACTCGTTACAGACTACAATGGCTACGAGGGACGAACCAGGGCCGTTATAAAGAGCTTCGCCCCTAAATAGAAAAAAAAAAAAAGACGTGGTGTGGCACTGCTGGTAGAACGCTTGGTTACCGCGCAGAATGCTTGGGGTCGATTCCTGATGGGACCCAGAGATTCATTGGTCGGTTCAATGTTACGGATGTAAGCTTTTTCTTAACGCTAGCGCGTTAAAAGTACCCATTGGTGTACTAGCCATTCCTGGGTCGATATAAACTGTCAATCACCTGTGACACATACCCGCATGCCAGTGGCACATACCCATTCACGGTTGTGTGCCATCTTACCACCCGATACTGATTTTCGTTTACCCCAAGTTGAGGGGGTGATCACCAGAGCCCTAAACGTAGGCGGCTAGACAGACAGACAGACAGACAGACAGACAGACAGACAGGCAGATAGGTAGATTGATAGATAGATGGATAAAATGCTTGAAGTATGAAAAGAAATGCTTCGCATTTGATCCTCATAATGCAGTGTTATTTATTTCGAGCTTGGCGGCGCACAAGTGACAACCCGTTCAGAGTTACTGTACTCAATACCCGTTATAAAGGGGAAACTCATAGCATCCATTCATTGATGCGCAAAAGCTCGCACTGCGTTTTCATCGCTTTATACAGCCAGAACACGCGCCGTTCCAATCCCGACATTGGTTCCTCCTAACTTTAGCTACTTTCACCCGCTACGGCGCTTTCCTTTTACAACGTTACTCTGTGTCATTATCCTGTGTCACGATATCGCTCTGCATTGACATGCTTCTGTGATTTGACCTGTCGTATCGTGTGTTTTCTTTTCGATGTCTTTCCTTAAAGCGACGTTACAAAAAGTGCACAGTCAGCGCACCAGTGAACTCGAAGTAAATGTGCTTGTGTGAGCGTTTGAGTATATTTTGTCGTTTGGTTTTTGAAATTCCCCCGTGGCTGATTGCACTGTTTCTTTGGTCTTAAAAGGAAGGAGGGGTCGAGGTGGAGGTGGTAAGAGGAAGGGGATGGGGGAGATTGGCAGGAGGCAGCCCGAGCCTCTGGGCACAGTTGTGTGCGATCACGCGAACATGCGCTTTTGTGTCCACCATTTCGCCCTTCACGTTAACTTCCGTACTTTCGATTTGTTTAAGCATTTTTTTCTTTATTTAAAAGCTTTTTCGTTCTGCATGGTACTTAGGGTGCTCTTCGAAGTGATATATCTGAGAGTGTGTTTGCTTTTCGCCTGGCTGTGCGTACTTTTGAGCTGAAAACTCACTTTCTATTTTGCGTCCCCCCTCCTTTATGCTTCGAAGTCAGTTGCTTCAAGTCTGACGACTATGAAACATGAAAGGAAGCTAGAAATAAACGTGAGAAAAAATTATAATCGAGGCTATGGGGGGATGGAGGAATTGGCGCCACTGGTTCTGCTTGCTCTCTGTCGAAGTTTTACATGTTATCACGTCGATGCACAAACACTCACAGAAAAAAAAGTCATCTCGATGCTTATTTTTTTTTCTTGTTATAAAGCGCACTATTTATATGACAAGTTTGTTTCGTTCTCGAAGCAATTCCTTCTTTCAGATTTTCTGGCGCACGCGCAAGCCACCAACTTCCGCCTTCTTTTACGCCTTCCTATAACGGGCATTGAGCCGTGTCTTTTTGCGTATTGAACTCTGCCACCGCACGCACTTTGTTCTAGGGAGGCACTCTAGGTAATGGAAGTACAGAAGAGTGGACAAAGTGAGTGAACGAAGGAGTCTGCCGGAAGGTCTTCTAAAGGAAGAGAAGGGTCGACGGAATCGGCCATGATATTGAGCCCAACGTCACTGGCTAGGCATCGTGGTTCTACCCCTTGGCCCAACAAGGAAGGAGTGCTGCAGTCTTGAAGGACAAGCGAGAATAAGTAGACTGATGCTGCTACTGTTTCTTTTCCTCGTATTTCGTTTTTGTTGCCTTTTTTTTTTCCTCGGTGACAGCGGGCGACACACATCGCTCCTTCTGCGATGGAAGCAGCGGCGGCTGATTGCGCGCCACTTCGAGCTCTCTCTCCTGCTCTGGGGCTGATGCGGGAAGTTGGCTTTTTCTTGCGACGTCTGCACTTGTGGGCCATTTCCTCTTCTCGCGTAGGATGGCACACGCGCACACACAGAGAGACAGGCGTACGTACTCGGATTCATTCGGCCCCGAGTCTCGCTCGTTCATGCTCCGCCGGCTCTTGGCGAGAAGCGAGACCCGGGCGAAGGGGAGGGCGGGGGGGGAGTCGTCTTCGTCGCGTCAGGACTTCTCCACAGTTAACGCGAAAGGAAAAGAAGCGAAAGTTTCTTTTGTAGTTCATGTACATTGTGTATGTGTGTATAAAGGTCAGATAGATAGATAGCTGAATAGATAGATAGAAAGATATTAGATAGATAGATATTAGATAGATAGATAGATATTAGATAGATAGATAGATAGATATTAGATAGATATTAGATAGATAGATAGATAGATAGATATGGTATACACAATGATCGTTCATATAGACAAATACGCACAGTTACAAATACACGCATATACACACAAAAGAGTCATTCATAACATATCGTTCAGGTCTGAACTCCTTAAAACACCAGCATAAGCGAAAGCTTTCAAGAGCGAGTGAGAGAGAGAGAGAGAGAGAGAGAGCGAGTAGTAGAGTGAAAAATAATCCTCTGTGGAGAAGAGAGAGAGAGAAAAAACAACGTCAGTTTAGATAGTCTTTCTTCCACGCTCTTAGCGGCTTAAGCTGACGTGCAATAGCGGTTCTGCTCACGCCTCGTCTGTCCAAGTGGCACTGACCTGACGTCATGAAAACGAATGGAGTAACGAGCCTTTCCCTGCAGTTGACATATATGACAGACGACGCATAAGTAGACCGTGCAGTGGCACCTATGCCTGTGCCAGCTCACCCTAAAGAAAGTTTCGTGTTGTTTCAGATTGATATTTCTGTCCCGAGCACTCGGTGTTGTTCTCGATCGTTGCTGAGCATACTTTGTGGGTGCAAGGTGTCATTGACCATTTTGGCTCTTGCACTCTTCGGGCAATTTGGCGCCTGTCCCGCGGGTGCTCATTGAGGTTGAATGCCAGTGCACGAACTGTTTGTCTCTCTGTATCTTTTCTCGTCTCCGAAACCCAGCAATGACAAATGTCCCTGCGTCGGCATTTCTTTCTCAAGAAGCTGCGCGTATTCAGAGCATAGTCTCTCTCTCTTTCGCCCAAGTGGCACATTCAGAGCCTACTCTCTTTTTCGCGCAAGTGCATGAACCGGCTGAGAAATATTTCGTCGCTCCACTTTTGTATTCCTAACGTGCCGATGATTTTGAAAGGTGAAGAGCAGAAAAGCATCGATCGTGGTCATTCGAGTGCTTCATTTTTAACTGTTTTATAAGCATTGAAGTTTAGATTCGCATTTTTCTTTATCGTTTATTCAAGGCTACCTTTCTTTCCCCGAAAGCTGAAAAAAACAAAATACTGCATTTCTCGACACTTCACGAATGTCTTGCAAGTCTGTCGTGCCTTCGTCTTTCATCTTGTCGTAATCCTTGTCTTTCGCGCCGTACTTTTCATGCTATGCCCGTCTCGGTCAAGTCACCCAGCAGTGGCAAAAAAGTTTCTGCGCTTAAACTCGGCTTTCCCGTAACGTCGATGTTCTTTGACTTTACGGGCACCGCGTTTCTTCCGAGCCTCACTCATCGCCACGTACAAAATGTGGTTCAACACTTTTAGTGTGTATATGCGTATACATGCCCCACCTCTGTTGCACCACTTTCCGTGAGGCCAGTGTCGACTGTCAGGAGGGTTTACGCCCTGATTGATCGATGGCGCTTCTTCGCTGTTCAGTGTCCCCGGGGACCAAAAAAAAAAAAAACATCACCCGGTAGCCCTGAAGCAACTAACACACACACACACATTGAGGAGAGGTGGAGTGCGTAGTGCCTAGTCGTCTCTCAGCGAGTGTGGTGTCGAGATCAGAAGAACACAGTTCGGAAGAGAGGCACCGGCGATGACAGCTCGCAGAATTAAGCAATATACAAGAGGGCCCTAGCAGTCGCCATCACAGAGAGTGACGATCACAAAGTCGGTGATGGCTAAGCTCGGAGCCGCCGAACTTGGACCGAGTGCTCGTCACTATGGAGGACGACGTACGAGTTGATGGATGCATTATTCGACTATGTGAATTACAGCGGCGCTGAAGCACGATGCTGTGAGCCAAGCTTAGAATTGAGAAAGCATTTCTTGAGCGTTTCTTTCTATCTATCTATCTATCTATCTATCTATCTATCTATCTATCTATCTATCTATCTATCTATCTATCTATCTATCTATCTATCTATCTATCTACTATCTATCTATCTATCTATCTATCTATCTATCTATCTATCTATCTATCTATCTATCTATCTATCTATCTATCTATCTATCTATCTATCTATCTATCTATCTATCTATCTATCTATCTATCTATCTATCTATCTATCTATCTATCTATCTATCTATCTATCTATCTATCTATCTATCTATCTATCTATCTATCTATCTATCTATCTATCTATCTATCTATATCTATCTATCTATCTATCTATCTATCTATCTATCTATCTATCTATCTATCTATCTATCTATCTATCTATCTATCTATCTAACATACTACCTACCTACCTACCTACCTACCTACCTACCTACCTACCTACCTACCTACCTACCTACCTACCGACCTACCTACCTACCTACCTACCTACCTACCTACCTACCTACCTACCACATCCGACTTGTAGCTCTGCTGCCCGTTTCGATAATGGTATCGATACCAAACTTGGTATGGCATAACATGATTGTATGAAGAACATATTTGATTAGTCATAACATGAAAATCATGACATGAATGTCATGATTCATGGTTCTGGAGCTCTTGCGGTGGTTTCGTTCACATGATATGTTTCAGAACTGGTATAGTATGACATGACTGCATGGCGAACACAAGCGATGGACCTTAACATGAAAATCATGTCATGCGTGTCATGTAACAACATGACTACATGCCACGCTCGTGATGCGCTCACGGCCGTTTTGCTAGCGTCACATATACCAAATTTAGTATTCTGGTACATGAATGGATGACAAAGGTATGCGAGTGGTATAAACATGATAATCATGAGATGCGTGTCATGTAACAACATGCTTACATGCTACGCTCATGATGCGTTCGCGGCCGTTTTGCTTGCTCCACATGTACCAAACACGGTATTACGTGACGCGAACAGAAGACATAGGTAAATGACACATTCAAACGTGATAATCATAACGTGCGTGTCATGTAACAACATGACTACATGCCACACTCATCATGCGCTCGCGGCCGTTTCGCTAGCTTCACATATGCCAAATTTCGTATTACGTGACCTCGATGGATGACGAAGGTGTGTGACTGGTGAAAACATGATAATCATGAGATGCGGGTAATGTGAGAACACGACTACATGCCACAGTAAAAACGCCAATGCATTTCCACGATGCCGGCTTTCGTTTCGTCGCGTCACAACAGCGTTGCTGCGCCAGCGCCGGTCCTGCCATATACTCGCAGGCGCGCGCCGCGCCGCGTTTTTTAGACGAATGCGCGTTACAGCACGTTCGGCACCCTCCGTCACAAAAAAAAAAAAGGCAGACGCAGTGCTGTCTGGGTAACGCATCGGCGCGAAATGCAGCATGGTGCATTTCGCGCCAGTTGCCGTCATGCCGTGCTATAGTGATGCTGCGCTGACGGACGCTGGTCACGCCGGTTGCGTCTGGCGTCAGACTATAGAATGCTCACGTTTTCTTATAACGTAGCGTCGCTGTGCCCAGCGCGCGCGCGCGCGCGTCAACGTTACGTTGGAGTATATTGGGCCCTTCATGATGCGCTCACGGCCGTTTCGCTAGCTCCACATATACCAAATTTGGTGTTACGTGACGTCAATGGATGACGAAGTAGCTCCACATATACTAAATTTGGTGGTCACGTGACGTGAATAGGTGACGACGGTAAAAGGCACATCAAAACATGATAATCTTGACACGGAAGTCATGTACGGCAAAATTTACCTTCTCCTCGTAACGCTTTGCAGACTTTGAAGTGACATATCAACCTTCCTCATTCGTGCTTCGCATATCATTGATTCCCACAGTACGTGGGATCTGCAAATTTTTTTTTTCAACGCTTATCACTCATCGTAGGTATGGACGTATTATATGTTGAGGTCACGCCTGTGGGTTCCGATTAAATGTGCATTAATTCAGTGCCAGAATACGGAAATGACAGAAAGGAAACGTGTTCACACTGTCCGCCACCGCCGCCGCAACAACAACAACAACAACAACAACAACAACAACAACAACAACAACAACAACAACAACAACAACAACAACAACAACAACAACAACAACAACAACAAAATATGGGGGATATTTAAGCTTTCACTTAAAGAGTTGAACGTGATAGCGATATCGTGTCACTATGCACTCTTAACAACTTAGTGAATGAAATAATTTTGAACTTGCTATGAACGTGGCCTTCAGGAAATTGGCGCAGTAATGTGTGTGCTTTTTGTTGTGAGTGCCTGTCTTTAAACAATGATGTCGTTATGTTGATCACATGCTCTGACGCCCGATGGTATTCGTGTAGTGTGATTATATTGTGAAGCAGTTTTAGACATGTGCTTGGCTGTGTGCTAGAACGCCTACGGGCTACGTAGAAGTCCTGGAATTGCCACTCGAATTGGAAATTGTTGTAATTTTTTCGTTTGCATCTCCAATTTCAGCTCATGAAGGGCGCTGGTTTTTCGGTCGCAACTATTAATACTGATGCCAGCAACAACACTACAATTTCTGAGAAATGAGCTCTTCAATGCTGTATCGTTGAAATCATGTGTTCGAAGGCACTTTTAAAGTGTACTTCACTGTAAGGTAAGAAAGTACTGCTAAGAAGAAAGCTTTGCAAAAGAATGCATTACGGTTGCATGAAACTAACACTTTCCTTGTTTCTCAATGCTTACGGGACAGAGTTTAGTTTTTTTTTGTTAAAATGGCTCCAGGGTGTGATATTTTTGTGCCACTATGCATGTGAATGTTCGGTATGTGTTGGCGAGAACAAATAAGTCGGAAGTAATGCGCTTCCCTTTTTCTTTTCACGTTTACCATGAACAACTCCTATGCAATTTTCGCAGAGTTTGCACCTTTCCTTTCTGTACCAGTGCAAAAATATAGAGAAAAACAATGATAAAGATGAAAAAATTCTACTAATCATATATGCACCATGGGAATTGATCTTATGTGAAGCATAAGGAGGATAGGTGGTGGTGGTGTAATTTTTTCATTGAGCGAGACGTTCGGAAAGTACTTTAAGACACATGTACAAATGCTTCACGCGCAGACATGCGTGGTGAACAGTCGCATATGTTTTATGTAGCCAATTGTTTGCGGCTGCGTAAGGATGCCAGAAGCAACATGGGTATTACCAACACCAGAAGCGGTAAGCTGATATGTAGGTAGCTCTTGTGCTTGAAAATGTGGTAGCCCTGTCTAACTCTACATAGATCAAATTCAAACAATGAAGCTTAACACCACAATTGACATTAACCCGACGTGACACCGGTACAATATGAATACATATGTAATACATATAAAGTTAGATAGCCAATACTGCAACAACTGACGTTTTACCAACATTACGCCTGCATAGGTTCCTTTTCCAAAGCCGTCTCGAGCCCTGGCATGGCGAACCTCGAACATGACAGCTGTGTTGTTATGAAAAAAAAAACTGCTGTTACTGCATGATGCCGGTCTATGCATTGTGCGCTTCCCTGCAGCCCCGACAGGCACCTTCATGTGAACAGCAGGTTGCACCATAGTCACGTGACAGGCAAGTAGTACATTTGTTTTTGCGCCTTACGCTGTCGCCTATCCACCCTGTTCGGCATATTGAGCTGCTCGCGTGCCATGGAACGTTTACTTCAACACCGTCGAACGTTTACAGAAGTTACACCGTTCCCTCTGCCATTCCTTCGTAAATATAACGTGTCAAGGATGAATACATTAACTGAGAAGAAAGGATGATGACTTTCGCCTTCAAGTCGTCTCAGGCGAATGCTTAAGGGATCATGACAGTTTGTTTTACGATGTTGTTTGAAGGACTATCAACGTTTATGATATTCTCGAGCTATCGTTTATTGAAGACCAAACCGTCAGTCACAAGACTTTGAGGAAACCCTTGCGTCACGTGGCTACGCATCTCCTTTTCCTGTCGCAGCAGTCACCTTCAGAATTATTCTCTCCCTTTTCTTTCTCTCATGTGCAGAGCAGCAAGCGAGAGCGCAGAAACCTCAGGCTGACCTCTCTGCCTCATTTTAATAAATTCTCTTTTCCCCTCTCCCTGCGCACTCAAGCACTGACAGAATGATCCAGCACTCTTTGTATCGAAACGGAAGGCGCGTAGAGGTCCCCTCCGGTCGTTATAACCTATCGAGACGTTGACGGATTCATCCTATCTGGCTTAGATTGGAGGCTTCAACGAGAATATATATCCAAAGATGAGGATCAGAGACAGGCGACATGACACAAACGCAAGGCACGTCGGCCACTAGACAGAGTCTCTTCGGACGTGAGAGTTGGATAAGGTTCCAACGGTGTACTGCGGGCCGAAACGAAGATACGACCGCCACCACGTAGCACTTCGATGATTCTACATAACAGCTATACGTGCGTGCGCCGTTTCGGACGTGCCGCAGCAGATGAGGCGGCGCGAGAGAGCCGTGACGCATGCGCGCCAATTTCCGGACCTTCGTTCGACGCGAGGAGAGGAAGAAGACTCGTGTCGACCGACACCGCGAAAGGCTGCCGTGCCTCGTAATGACCTCGGCTATTATTGACGACCGAGGCCCGAGAAAGAAGCCTCCCGCCCGTTCTCCGTCACCTTCCAATACCCTTATACGCAGGCTCGCTGGTGCACCGAAGCACTCACGAACACACGCACGTACACGATGCACCCCTTGGTTGTACCACGGACCAGTTCGAACACGGGGCTCGCCGTAGATGACGCTTTCCAGGCTTTATTGCCTCGAAGGAAGGGCCGAGAACACCGCACAGGACCCCGGAGAGGCCGTGTAACGACCACATGACACGCACGGCGGTACCCTTATACGTTGTGGGCAGCGAGCCGGTCAAGAACTACGGCGTTGTCTTCAGCTTGAGGCCAGCTGAGCGTAGACGATTGAGCTGTCCCCTGGGTCTTTGTGGTCTACGCCGGACAAAAAAGAAACAGAAGTATAACGGCGCTCTTTCATTCTCTTTATTTTAGTCTTGGGGTTGATGAAGTCACGGAAGCTGACGTGCGAGCCCCACCCTGATTCCATCATTTCCCGCTCGACCTAGTTGCGCGCTGTGTACGGACACACGTTTAGGCCAGAATATCTTGCGTAGCGCGCCATAGTTTCAAAGAACTGATAAATATAGCAGCATAACAAGGACAGAAAAAGAAGGTATACGGCACAGGATCCTGCAATGCATACCTTCTTTATTTTGTTCTGGCTATTCTGCACTCATAATTACGTCACTGCACAATTTTCCAAGGGCGTCCATCTTGTCACATTTCATCAACTTAGATGCGCGTGTAACCGAGACGGTGTAAACTCGGTTGCAAGTTCGGATGCTCGATGTACTCGAAGAAAAATAAAAAGAAACGCGAAGAAAGTTTGGATGGCGTTAAGGCGGAAATAATGACTGATCGAGCGTGCTCAGGAGTTATCCGTCCTCCACCTCTCCTCCTCGGTTACTATAAAGATGACAAAGCGCGATCGATGGGTTACAAATACGAGGAAGCCCTCTAGCATTCTTACGCTTCGCACAAGCTCAACTCCGACGTTGCTCAATCAGTTAGCCCATCCAAAATATATCGGGCATTGTGTCTTATGGCAGTACAAAAGGTCAATGCCTCGCTTTAACTTGTCGTCGTGGACTCTCACAGTAAAGGATTGAGGCCATTCCCCTGGCTCACGCGACCTCGCGCAACACAGTGGATGCCCTGCGAACGCTGTTCGGGTAGATTCGTCTGCCACACACAGTAGTGTCTGATAATGGCACGCCATTCACCGGATGGGAGTTCAACGAGTTCTTGCAACAGAACGGGGTAGTTCACGTGCGGGCACCCCCCTACCCTCCACAGAGTAATGGACTCGCCGAACGTGCGGTGCGAACCATCAAAGACGGACGACTAAAGAAGGGTTGGGACGCAGACTTGTCAAAGACGCTGGCTAGACACTGTGCCACTATAGAACACGCCGCTTCCGTCCGGCGCTCACCATCAGAATGTTGTTAGGTTACCAGCTCGCACCCAATTAGACATGTTTTTCCTCCCAGGAGCCGAGCAACAGGGGATGTCCACTCTGCTGACAGCGCAGGCGTAACTTCGCACCGGGAGATCCTGTGTACCTTCGCATTACGGCCAACATGACGTCATACACTATAAAAATTTGCAATGTCATCATGATGTCACAATTCGTTACGCGGAACTATGGTGTCATCGAGTAGTACTGTGGCTTGTTCAAACATTAGCCGATTATTTATTTATTTATTTGATTTGCATACACAGATATACAAGGACACAGATGAAAGAGAGAGAGAGAGCAAGCTGGCAACTGCCACCTGGAGGGGCACAACGCCTGCTCACTCTTTCGGAAGGAGGAAAGAAATAGAGGAAACAAAGATTAGAGGGGAGAAAGATGAAAGAAAAGGAGGAAGGGAGAAAATGACGAAGACTTCGACGAGCATGAGTAAAAAAATAAATAAAAATGTTAATAATAATAAGCGTCAACAAACGAGTGGCCAGGTCTGTTTGGTTCATAAATGCAAGGAGAGCTCGGTGGGCCTGGTCGCGTCAGAAAGCACTACCGTTCGGAAAGAGGTAGTCGTCTAGGGTCACGCACTCAAGTCCCAGGAATTTATATTCCTTAATAAGCAAAGACCGCTGCGTAGCAAATGGGGAACAGTGCACTACGAGATGCACTACGATATGCACTACGAGAAGTGTTCCGCAGGAGCCACAAGCTGCGCACAACTGACTGTCCACACGCCCTTGATGGTGTAATCGTTCACGCACCAGCACAGAGCCCACTCTTAGTTTGTTCAACACCGCCCCGGAACAACGAGGCAAGCCACGGCCACGAACACGGGGAGGGAACGATCCATTCGCCACACGCTGGTCTGGGTGCTGCTTTAGGAGGTGTCGGCGTATAAGCAGACGAGCGTTGTCCATCGTACATGAAATTCCCGGACAGTCACAGCCATCATCGTTACATGACGAAGCAAGGAGATCCGCTTCTTCTTTGCTCGCAATGCCCACGTGCGACGGTACCCACTGTGCAGCTAGGCATAGCCCACGTGACAGAATATTGTTGATGAATTCCATGATGCTACTTAGAATAGGGCTGCCGGTCTCCTTGCTGGTGAGTCTGCTAAGGGCACCACGATAGTCGGCGAGGATGACAACCTTCGATGCTGGTAACCTTTCTTGTACGTACTTAGGGGCAACATCAATCGATGCTAGGTCAGCTGTCACCGACGATGAGGGGTGTGGTATATTAAACAACCACCTAATATCGGTTGAAGGGCAGAAGAAAGCTTCAGAAACGCTCAGGCCATCGCTGCGCACAGAAGCGTCCGTAAATACTTTTGCATAGTCTTCGAAGTTTTCAAATAAGTGTGAATGGGCTAATTAGTTTGTTCCGTAACAGGTTAGTCACACTTTTTGCGTATTGCTGGAATTGACAGATGGTATGGAAGGCACATGGCCTGTGCTCTGCCGATGTTGACAACTCAATAGTTTCGCCGGAATTGCCAGTAATGTGATTGAACAAAGCCGCCATTTTACCCATCCGAGAAAGTGGGTGCTGTAACAGCCTGTCAAAGAGTGTCTTGCCATGTGGGGCTCGGTTGAGACGCTCAATATGACGTAGCGCTCTCTGGTCAGCTTGCAGCCTTAGCGGCAGCTGGTGTGCTTCAGTCAGTAGTGGTATAGATTGTGCTTCACGCGGTAAGCCAAACAGTACTCGGAGGGCAACACGATGATCCCGTTCCAGCTGAGACATTAAAGCAGACGGTACATTCAAGACTGGCAAGGCATACATCACGCAAGAGAGTACAGCTGATTGGTGAACCTGTAGTGCCGTCTTCTGATCAATGCCCTCACCCCTAGCAGTCAAGGCGGCTTCATACTTGAACAGGGTGAGCGATTTTCGCCTCACAGTTTTAACAGCTGGGTGCCAAGAAAGGCGATCATCGGTGATTGCACCCAGGTAGCGATGTTGGTGTACTCGCTGTATCAGCCTGTCTTCGATGTAAAGCCTGCTAAGGCTTGGACGAGCGTGCTGCACTGAATGATACGCGATCACAGCCTACTTTGCAGGTGAAACCTGCACGCAAACTTCCACCAAGATTCTGCAGTCACGTTCAGAGCTCGCTGCAATATACCACGAAGATGTGGAGCATGGTGTGACGGACCACTGACCCAGAATGCGATGTCATCAGCATAAGCCGCTATGCCTATAGGAAAGTCACATTCTTTCGGTAATCGGCCTGGAAGTCAAGCAAGTACGTTGTTAAAGAGAAGCGGTGACAACACGTTGCCTTGCGGGACGCCACATTTAACAGCGCGTGGTTGACTCTGTACTTCTCCAATGCGCACTTTCATTCTGCGCTCGGATAAAAAATCACGGAGAAAGTGTAACAGACGACCTGAAATTCCTCCATTCACCAGTGCACAAACAATCGCATTATGTGACACCGAGTCAAACGCTTGCTGTATGTCAAGAAATAGAACATACGCTGAATGTCTGTTTGCTCGAACAGATTCAAGCGATGATACAAGATCTGCTATGCTGTAGAGGGCTGAACGGTGGCGACGAAATCCGCTCATGACATCAGGAAAGGAAGTGAGCTCCTGTAATGTGGCGTCCAGACGAAACAACACCATACATTGCATCAGCGTCTTCACATTAGAAGTTAGTGATATTGGCCAGCGTGACTTCAGGTGTTGTGCCGGGCCACCAGTGCAAAAGCAGTTGAGGGGCAGAAGGCATGTAACGCCTCCGATCCCGCACGCAGTGGAAAACCCTGTTAGGCGCAGAAAACTTCCTGAGGGGCTGAAGGAAGGTGGAGAAGAAAAAGGAAACGAAGAAGATGGCTTCAGCTTTCGAGTCACCTTAGACGAATGCACAAGAAACCTCACAAGTTTTCGTCCAGTTTCTTTTGATTATGCTCCAAGCAGATGACGTCGATCTGAGCTGAGACGAACGCACTTGCCTCTGAACATAGGCGAAAATACTTTATAGCTACCACATGGCTACTTGATAGACGCTGTCTCTTGACTAAGTTGTGTGTTAACTATCCCCCCCCCCCCCACTGCTCGCCAAACATGACATAAGATGTAAGAAAGGAATTGTGAGTGGTTGTAGATTCCTCCTGGTGATTCCGTGAATGTCGACGAATAAAGATCCCCATATGAACCTGACTCGTGCCGAGACAGCCGTCCGCTTTCCCCGAAACACCCGCAAACAATAATAACACCACAACATTGTGCTCCTTTCGAAGTACCGAAGCTGAACATTCCCAGTAACGAAGTGAAGATAGAGAGGGCATTGTCTATACAATGTTGCTACCGAGGGAAGAAGAATAGTGGAAGCACGCGAATAGGAAGAAGAGGGAAGGGCCGAGGAGGTCGATTGGGCGGGGAGGAAGAGGAGCCAGCTCGCGTATCCGGGCACAATGAAGCAGGCGGCCCTTTATTTTTCTCGCTTCTTCCATTTCAGCGGGAGTCACGGACACTGGACGTACGACGGCGACGTGGGCTGAACGCCCGCGAGAGCGGGGAGAAAGGCGGGCGGGGAAACGCGACACTCGGGGATGAAGTGCAGAGTGATGCTGCGTTTGCGGAGGCGTGCTTGTGCGCCTTGCCTACAGCGATATGAAGTAGGAAGAAGCCCGCCATAGACTCTCTTAGCGGTGAGAACGGCTGCATCTGAGTCCTTGGCGGTTCCCCCTTCATCCCCGGGCACCACCCTGCACTCCCTCGGTTCCTCGTCATCGCAACCTCGCGGCTTGCCCGGGCTCGCGACGCGCTGCCCCTCTCAATCAAAGCGGACGCCGAAAAAGAAGTAAGGCCACCACCACGTCCCAACACGAAAACTATCGACAGTAACGAAGAAAACAATATCAAACGTGGCGCAGACAACGAGGGAAGTGGGGAAAGTGCAAGACGTGCCGCGAGGCGCACGTGCGCTGCCTTTGTGTGCTTCGGGGACGACGCGATGCTTTGGCAGGAAGAGAACGCCTTTTTTTTAGGATGACCCGGGGTTGCCGGGAACCCAGCCTGCTGCCGATGACGGGAGCCGTGGCGGGAACGTAACGCTCTCTTTTGCGTGAGCAGCTTGCGTATACGCATGTCCTCAAGCAAGGACAAATGAAGATGTGGGGGTGGGGGGATGCAGGGGTCTGGCGTTACAAAGACGTCGATACCACAACTATACTGAGGCTGGTTCACAGACCTTATGCAAAATGCGGAGATTGGACGAATCTACTGATTCGACACAATGTTGGAGGCTAGTGTCATAATCGAATTGATCTGGCTGCTACAACTTCTTGCTTATATCTTTTGATAGTGGATAACCGAGGAATGAAAAAAAAAAACGTCAGATGAGTGTGTAAGGCCCTGTGCACGTTAGGCATTTTCTAGCTGTATGTTGAAAATTATTACGCGCAAAGAAATGCTTCAGAAAGAGAAGTACAAGTTTGATAGCGAATCACATGTAAGCGTGTGATCGTTGTGAATGGACCTTTGTCCTGGATATTATAAATTTTGTCTGATTTAAGTAGCTAGGAAAGCTTTTTACCTGTCTGTATATCGTGCGTGTAGTGTAGGATAGTTGGTATGAGGCTTTGGCGCGCATCATGGTCAAGTATGGCGATGACGGTAAGAAAGTACTGTTGACCGATTTGATGGCGTGTTTCATAACGGACACGAACATAGAGTTATTGTATTGTGCATATAATTTATATAAAAAGTTGCCTTTTCTATTCATAAAATAAGACTAATTTGGTGTTGTAGTCGCATACATGCGTTAGGCATAGAGCTGCCGCACGATTAAAATGTGAAGAAGTCCGCTCTTAACGCATGTGAAAAATAAACATGAAAAGTGTTAGTTGCTCCTGGAAGTATTGGTGCCGATTAGCTGGTATTTTCTTAAACATCCTTCCGACATGAGCTCGTAAGTAACACGATACGCCAAGAATATTCGCGTTCACATAATAGCTTTCGGGGCCTGCTGGCATCAACCCGTTGCAGCAATGCAGTTTTGCAATGGTGGCTGAACGCTCACGAAAATTCCCTCAATGCTTAACTAACAGCAGCTTACCCATAGTCGAATGCAACACATCAGCCGGAACAGCATCAACGAATATTTCCATACACAAGCATCTGTTAACATTTCATAGCACACAACGGTGGATAAAATTTTTTCAGAAGGGTGAGCAGCTTTGGTAAGAACCTGATGTGTGCTATTCGGCGGGGTATAACTTAAAGATGAAAATAAGCCAGATGGGGGGGGGGGGGGGGTGAAGGGGGGGTTGGGCCAGTCGGGCCGCTACTCTGAATTCGCAGTGCTAGCACATGAAATGCTTGAAAGATATGCTTAGTGAATTAGTACGTGCGCAAAACATCCTATACCGAGCGCTACCTATTAAACTCCAAAACCAAAAAGAAACTACAAGCAACACGCTCTAAAGCTCCAAAACAATCGTCCGTTCACTGATGACTCGAACGGGCTGTTGGTCTACATGAAATTGTTATCATAGTGTAATAAATAAAATGGCGGTATCAATAGCAGTGCAGGCATATAGGAGAAGCCGTGATGCAGCTTTCAAGCTCGTACACGAAGGCAGTTTGTCTGTGCCTGCAAGCAAACCCAACAACGCGTGATGAGTGTGCACCAACTGGTCCAACTTGCTACTTTACCGCAAGCAAACGGTGCGAAAACTGTCTCGCTCGGCGTGACACGAAAGAGTGTTCTTTAATGAGTTGCGATACAGTCACATACCGCGTCCACTCAGAACGTCGGAAGTGAACACGGCACTAGTGGTAAGAACGTCGCATGACATATTCGAATCAGTTGGCAAGTCTTTCAACAGGATGGATGGATGATGGATGAAAAACATTTATTGGGTCCTGAAAGATTCCACCCCCGTTTTATAGGGGTAGGATCGCGGGCCGCTCCCACGTTGCGAAGGGGAGGCCCAGCCTCACCGCCGTGTCGTGGGCCTTCTGGACAGCCTTGAGTTGTATGAGAACCGGACTCTTTCAACAGGGGATGCATAAAAAGGGATCATGGGTAACTGACACCAGAAACAGACTGAGCCATTGTCTGAAAGTGTAGAGTGAACGTCTGAAAGTCACGTATACCCATAGTATCTGGTGCGGTAGGGCTTAGCGAGCGGGCAGGTTAGCCTGGTGGACGAAACAGAGCTCTGCGTGCATACCTTAGCACCTCAGGGTGCACTAAGGGCGCACGTCTACAGCGCTAAGCTGCAGCGGAAAGTGGTGGTGGTGGTGGTAAAAAACATTCATTTCAGAAAAATTCTACTAGAGAGTGCCGACGTGGCCCATCGGCGTGCTAGAGTGGCAAGACCCAATTCCGGGACGCCAGTGGAGCTGGAAGCTGTCCGTGCGCGCTCCACCAAGGAGCGTTGTGCAGCCAAGGTAGAGCAGCCGAGCAGGTGCTCCTCCCAAGCCTCTCTAGTTGGGATAGGAAAAGGGGATGAGAAAGGGACGGGATTAACTGGGCACGATGCTACGACGTGATATGTGTCGGCGAGGACATGACAGGTCGAGCAGGTGCCATTGATTTCCGGCAAAAAGTGCCTGGCGACTGCCGTACTGATAAAGGTGTTCGTCTGCAGGCGGCGTAGCAGTCGTTCGTCCGCTTTCTCCAAACCACCTGCGGGGTCCGGGTAGAGGCGGCGCGAAGACCGGTAATAAGCAAAAATTTCCCGAAAGCGCGTCAGGTTGGTATTGCCAGATTCCGTCTCGGGACATGAAGGGGCAACGGCCCGGACAGGAGATGCGCGGGCAGCGGTATTTGCCGCCTCGTTGCCGGACAGGCCCGAGTGGCCTGGGGTCCAGACTATACGAATGGGATGAGGGTTAAAGCGCCAAGAGGCTGCCTGTACTAGGCTAGCCGCAAGCGGGGCAATGGAAACCTGAAGGTACTGAGAACAGGCCGAGCGCGAGTCCATCAGGATGGTGCGTGAGGCAGGGTGAGAGGCGGCCAAAGCTATGGCAACCTCTTCAGCGTGCGTTACTGTGTCTGCTCGAAAGGAGAGGCCATCTACGTGTTGGCCCTCTGTAATCACGGCAGCCGTGAAGTGACCCGAGGAGGAGGGACCCGAGACGTCCACGTAGAAAACATCAGGACGATCGGAGTGTCGCGTATGAAGGGCCGCGGCGCGTGCTAGTCTACGGCCAGGATGGAGGTCGGGGTTTATATTACGGTGTAGAGGTTC
This sequence comes from Rhipicephalus microplus, assembly GCF_013339725.1. Lineage (NCBI taxonomy): Eukaryota > Metazoa > Arthropoda > Arachnida > Ixodida > Ixodidae > Rhipicephalus > Rhipicephalus microplus. Next base: position 321,006,811 of record NC_051165.1, read on the forward strand.
CACCCATAGCTTTTGACGCCAGAGCTCTGGTACCGGCTGCAGAGGGTCTTGGTCAGATATCGGGTTAAGGCCAAGTCTGTGTAGAAGACGGTGCCCTGAAGGCGTCTGCGACAGTCGATTGATTTGGTTAACGCGATGAGCTTCGCGCATCTCTGCAAAGGTGTTGTGTACCCCCAGAGCCGCGAATCGGCTGTTGGAAGTTGCAATAGGTAGGTCCAGAGCGCGTTTGTATACTGAACGAAGAAGGACGTCCAGCTGGTGCTCGTGTCGACGACGCAGGCGAAGGTAAGGCAAGGCGTAGAGAACGCGACTGGTCACAAACGCGTGGGCCAATCGGAGGGACTGAGACCCGCGGAGGCCGCCGCGCTTGGTAGAAACTCGCCGTATCATGCGGCTCACCTGTTCGCTGGTGCGTCTGAGGCCTGCTATTGTGCCCTTTGGATCCAAGGACGATGTGAGGTGAAGGCCAAGAACCCGAATATTTGCACTGACGGGACGGGCCCGGACGGAAGAAAAATTTTGAGGCGGCGGTAGCGGAGAGACTGAAAGAAGAGCCGATTTAGCTGGAGAACACTCCAGGCCGCATGAACCTGCGTAGGTGTCCACCAGAAGGGCAGCCTTTTGCAGGCGTTCTTCGATTTGCGCTAAGGAGCCGAGAGCGCGCACGGAGGGCAGGTGCAATCTATAATAAAAAAATGGCAGCATATCCACGGAGTGAATGATGGATAGTGGGGCGAAGAATCCGTTAGTCCTTTTGTTCTTGCTTCCGTCCATCCATGCGTGCGTCTGTGTGGCCACCCGTGCGTCCATCCGCCCGTCCGCGCGTGCGTGTTTTCGTGCGTCCGCACCTTCATCTGTACGTCCGTCCCTGCGTTCGTCCATGCATCCGCTCCTGCGTCCGTCCATGCGTCCATCCCTGCGTCCGTCCAAGCATCTGCCTGTGTGTCCGTTCGTCCACCTATTCAACACTCCAAGTACCACCATCTCGCATCTTTTCATCATATATTCCTCATATAGAAGCACCGCCATCCAGCGGACATTCCAAGGACTGCACGAGAGGAGGCACACGCACACTTTCTTACGGCTTGCGCTTCGTGTCTACTTCCCCCCTTTAACCACCTCGAGTTCATGGTATATACTAGTTCACTGTATTCATGGTAGTGCGGCCCAACGCTCGCTAAACTTTTCTAAAACCTATAGGTCACGCCCAGCGAATATAACGTAGCAACCCCGTCTTGTCATCTGTGCGTTGTTGAACAATAAAGTTCACAGCGTGCGCGTTAACTAGAAACCTGTCTCTCATTCCCCCTTAGCAGCCATTGACATGTACATTGATAAGTGTCTTTTATTGTTCAACAACGCACAGAAGAAATCTCTCACCGGCACCACCTTAGAGGTCAAAATGATATACTTGTTACACACTACTACAACGGCTACGAGGGACGAACGGGTGTCGCTATAAGGAGATTGGCAGATCTCATGTACAGAGGGAATCGATGATATGCGAAGCACGCATGAGAAAGGTTGGTATGTCACTTTAAAATCGGCACAACGCTACGAGGTGTTGGCCAATGATGCCGTACATGACTCCCGTGTAATGATTATCATATTTGAATGTGTCGTTTACCTTCGTCATCTATTCACGTCACGTGTTACCAAATTCAGTATATGTGGAGCTAGCGAAACGCCCGCGAGTATGCTATGAGCGTGGTATGTTGTCATGTTTTTACATGACAGGGATCTCAGGATTATCATGTTTGCACCAGTGCTATATTTCGTCATTTATTGGCGTCACGTAACACTAAATTTGGTATATGTGGAGCTAGAAAAACGGCCGCGAGCGCATCTTGAAGGGTCCAATAAACTCCGATGCAGCGTTGACACGCGCGCACGCTGGCCACAGCGATGCTAAGTTGGCAAAACGCGCGCACTCTATAGTCTGACGCCAAGCGCGACCAGCGTCCGTCGGCGCGGCCCAATGGCAACTGGCGAGAAATGCGACATGCTGCATTTCGTGCCGATGCGTTACCCAGACAACACTGCGCCTCCCTTTTTTCGTGACGGAGGGATGCCGGATGCACTCAAATGCGCATGCGTAAAAGCAATGCAGTGCAGCGCGCGCCTGCGAGTATATGGGAAGACCGGCGCCTGGCGTGGCAACACGGGCGTGGCGCAACAAAATGATCGCCGGTGAGCACGCGACTCGCGTCACGTCGAAATGTATTGGCGCCTTCACTGTGGCATGTAGTAATGTTCTCATATGACGCACATCTCAAGTCTATCCTGGTTGCACCAGTCACATACCTTCGTCATCCATTGACGTCACGTAATACCAAATTTGGCATATGTGAAGCTAGCGAAGAAACATGCATCCAGAACACAACGTCGGAAGAAGAGTAGCGAGGGCCAGGACTATACTTCGTCAAGTCTCAAACGAGGAACGAGGGGTCGTATTTGTTGACGCGGCTTCCTACGCCAATGGGAAAGCGTTTGTGGCAGTGGTGGTCGATGGGGCTGGCCATGTCGTCAACTCAGCGACGGTCAGGACGAAAGACCCAATCATTGCGGAACAAGTGGCCATCGCCTTAGCACTCAAGATAGATAACATTGAAGTCGTCTACAGTGATTCCATGGCAGCACTACGGGCGTTCGCCAAGGGGGTGGTCTGTGAACAAACGCTGAGAATACTGCAAGGCAAGAACATAACGCATCATCTTCTGAGGTGGTTCCCAGCTCACCTTGGGCAGATCAACGATTCCCCTCCCAATCTCAATGAAGCAGCACATGAGGCGGCGCGAGAACTCTCCAACCACGCCTCCCCGGGGATGCGTTCTACCGGTGAAGGGGATAACCAGGAAATTCTTACAACATATAACGAGCTCACTAAACATTTCTACCTGTCTAGAAGGATTTTCCATCCACCTTACAAAAATCTAACCCGGCCCCAAGCACTTACATTAAGGCTTTTGCAAACGCGGATGTACCCTACTTTGAAAATGTTACACATCATGTACCCTGACCTATACCCAAGTAATCTTTGTCCACATTGTGGGGAAATAGCTTCATTAGAACACATGCTCCGGCAGTGCACCAAATTCGCTCATTTATCGCACATCACCTCTGCCAGATGGGAGGCGGCAACCCGCAGCTCGTCCTTGGCAGATCAGCTCTGGGCTGTCCACCAAGCCCGCTAGGCGGCTGAGGAGCTTAGCATCTCAGTCCCCACGTGAGAGCTGCCCGCAACACAGTGATCTGTGTTTTGGAGGACCAAATAAATGTTTATCCAATCCAATCCAATCCAAGCTAGCGAAACGGCTGCGAGCGCATCATGAGCGTGGCATGTTGTCATTTTACATGACAGGCATGTCATTATTTTCATGTTAGGGTCTGTTGCTTGTGTTCGCTATGCAATCATGTCATACCATACCGGTTTTGCAACATGACATGTGAAAGAAACCACCACAAGAGCTGCAGGATAATGAAATGTAAATCATGACATTCATGAGATACATGTCATGATTTTCATGTTTTGACTAGTCAAATATGCTCTTCTATTCCGGCTGCGGCGGCTGCATTTGCATTGGAAACGTTCTATCCCGGCTGCGGCGGCTGCATAGGAAATGTTGTAGGCCCGTGTGCTCAGATTTGGGTGCACGTTAAAGAACCCCAGGTGGTCGAAATTTCCGGAGCCCTCCACTACGGCGTCTCTCATAATCATATGGTGGTTTTGGGACGTTAAACCCCACAAATCAATCAAATATGCTCTTCATACAGTCATGTTATGCCATACTAAGTTGGTATCGATACCGTTATCGAAACGGCCAGGAGAGCTAAATGTTGTAGGCGGCTAGATAGATAGATAGATAGATAGACAGATAGATAGATAGATAGATAGATAGACAGATAGATAGATAGATAGATAGATAGATAGATAGATAGATAGATAGATAGATAGATAGATAGATAGATACGCTCAAAGTCGCCGAAGTTCGCTAAGAAATGCTTCGCACTTAAAATGGTCCTGTCTGGAACGGAAAGGTTTTTCTTGCAACCAAGCTCGACCAGCCGTGCGGACCTGTGAAAGAAAAGCGTCATATCGTCACGGAAGTTTTCAGCTTTTCTTGATAGGCTCTGCCAATATGCAGCGTGCTCTTATTTGTTTACCTTCTCAACATAAAACTGGTCAAAAATGCAAGCTCCGCCCAACAAATCACGGTGCGCCTACTCTTCGCTCAGTACGCCTATCGTGTGAGCTAGCTCCTGCCCAAAGAACTTTTCTGAACTAACCCAATCACTACGCATATGAATAGTTAAAGGTTCATCGTTGCCCCCCCTAAACGTTACGTTTGGCTGATCATTGATGTCAACATTTTTGACAAATTTCACCAAGACCGTAAAGTGTCCGATTTAAAACCAGCGACACAATGCTGTGTCCGTACAGCTGAGTAAACTGTCTAGAAGTTGAGGAGACCGCGCATGAAAGTGAGTCTGACAAACTACTGGGCCAGGCGATCGAAAGGCTCAGCGTACCGCTCACGGGACGGCCTAGTGCTCTCCAATAGTAGAGTACCTAGTACTCTGAATCGTTCACCATTGTTGTAAGTGCGAATGCACTTTATAAGCGACCCTGAATCCGCCGTCCGTGGTGCGCCTCTCCTCTCCCCTAGAAACGGCACAGTGACGTCATACACCACGTGATTGCTTGCTCCGCGCCGGCTGAAGGCCCGTGATGCCGAGCGCAAGCGGGCGAAGCGGGCCGCGGATCCCGAACTCCGCGCGCGGGAGTCGGATGGGCGACGTAAACAGCGCATCGCCTGCGGTGACGAAGGTCGGCGGCGAGACGCCAAACAAAAGCGAATGAAACGAGCCGAGCCCGCCGAAGCCGATCTGGCAGGGGGACGCGCGATGTGTGAGCGAGCGCAGGGCCTGGAGTTTGCTCGTCCAGACGCGCGCTTCAAGCGCGACTTTGTGGATCACAGCTTCGGTCACAGCTGCACCGCGTGCGACCAGCTGTGGTTTGACAACCTGAGCTGCATTTCCGGCGTGAGGAATGAGACCAACAGGTTGAACGCGTTGCGGGTTCTTTGGAACGAGTTCGGAAGACGGTCGGGCGAACAACGATGCGACGACATGGTTGCGCAAGACCCGCGGCTGGCTCCCTTCGGTGCGTTCCGGGTGTGTGCCTCGTGCCGAGAGTCCCTGCTGTCAAGGCGGGTTCCGCCGTTGAGCAAGAGCCACGGCTACATGTACCCGCCTCGTCCCGCGGAACCCTCCGATCTGAACCCGGTGGAAGAGCGCCTCATCTCACCTCGACTCCCCTTCGTGAGCATCAGGCGGCTGACGCGGGGCAACGGTCAGTACGGCATTAAGGGACAGATCGTGAACGTGCCCATCGACGTTCCGAGCGTATTAAAAAAACACATAAACATCATTATAGTGCGAATTTACTCTCACATATGCGCGTAAACTCACTAAGATTTCCCGAGAGGGTGTAATGGTTCCTGGGAATCGCAATGTGATCACACGGGAGAGTTTACGTTAACTGACTGGTGAATGCCAACGGATTTTAACTTTACTCCCCCTCATAGCATCACCCCGTGCATTCGCACTTAACCATGTTAACCTTCAGGGAAATGCTTGGGAGCTTTTTCTAAACACGTATACACGTGGTCTGGGAGGCCCATGGGACGGCTTTATGCTCTCCCATAGTGGAGTACCTACTGTGGGAGAGCTCTAAATCGTTACCCACTTTTCCTAAACATCGCTTTTCGTCCTATTTGGCTAAGATCAATTCTGTAGAATCAGACTCATTTAAATACGCATTTGTATGTCATATTTACGCAAGGAAGTGGCTTCATGCAAGGAAGTAAGCCAAAAAAGCGTGGTAAGCCAAAGAAGTATCGCTTATCGGCCTATCTGGCTAAGAGCAATTGTGTAGAATCAGGCTCATGAGTTTCCATGTCATATTTACACTCTGCATGACCGGGTATTGGTGAGTTAAGCAGCATGGTTAAGGGCGTCCTTGTGCTGGTGGGCGCCCATCATGGCAATCGAGCCACCGAAAAAGGCTTTAGCTTTTGACGTTGCCGTCCCTGAGGGGACTAGTTCCGAAGACGTCGTTGACGCGACGTCTTCAATAGTAGGAATCAAAGAAGTGTACTGCGTTTAGCCCTTTGGACGTGGGAACTAGTTACCGTCAACAGTGGGGCCGCACTGGCCCAAATCGTAGACGCGTCGCATCTCATTATCCGAGGAGAGCGCGTCGCCATCGTACCCCTGGGACCCCAAGTGACCGTCCTCTTCCTGCCGGGCCGCGTACCCTGCGAAGTCCGCACACAAGCACTGTCCCCCTACGGGAAAGTGCTGCACATCAACAGAGGACTTATGGTGTCACGTCTGACCGTGACCACTAGAGCGCGACATTTCCGATGGAGGCGGAAGTGTTGTAGGCCCGTGTGCTCAGATTTGGTGCATGTTAAAGAACCCCAGGTGGTCGAAATTTCCGGAGCCCTCCACTACGGCGTCTCTCATAATCATATGGTGGTTTTGGGACGTTAAACCCTGTCACAGGTCCCGTTAATTAGGGAGGCGATTGCCGGGCTAATTCCAAGGGCCGAGCTATCAGCCCCCCGAACCGCACCACGAAAGTGTGGACAATTTAGAAGTGGTCCTTTTTGGCGCGCCAGCGGACGCCGGCTGTGGCCCAAAGAACAACTCAGAGCCCAGAGTTGATAAACAAAACAAAATTATATTCTCAAGAATGGCAGATCAAAAACAATACACAACAATGCACACTCCACAATAGTTGCATAAAATGTGTCACCAATCAAACAACGTACTACACAGTACAATCGGCCACACTCGAAACAACGGACACAGACAACAATACGCACTACAATGCAGTCGTATGCACTGAACAACCAAGATAATTAAAGACTAAAGAGATAGAAAACCTATTCAGTCCAAAGTTCTTGGAACTAGAGTCTTGATGATACTCTTTCGAGAATCACTCACTCAAAGTCCAGTGCTGTTGTCGTTCCGCTGCCCCCGAAGTTTCTCTTCCAGGAAACCTCGCCGAAGTTTCTCTTCCAAAAAACATCGCGTCTTCAATTGGCCACTCTCCAAGCTTCAAACTTCTTCGCCGGAAACACGTCGGCTTCACACACGCAGCTGTTGCCACGCGTCTTTGCTCGATAGCGGTAGACACACACTCTTGCCTGTAGCTCGAGTCGTCACCCCTCAGGTGGAAATCATCTTCTTCTCCTGCTTTGTCTCTACGGACAAAACCTTCGCCGACTACACGGCGGAATCTCTACGCGCTCTGGCGCTAACTTCCGTCTTCTCCTGATCTCCCATCTCGGCCGCTCGATTAAATACCTTCCGCGCGAGATTCCAGAAGGTTCTCATCATTTCGTCAGCGCGATACGCTGCGAAGGCTGGGGAGAGGGTGAGACGATACGGGGGCCGTCCGCGACGGATGACTCAACCCGGCATCACCACGCCCCTTTCCATAGAGAATCTTCTAGGGCCTGCTCGGCCGCCGATGTGGGGTTAGGAGGTTCGTCGGCGAACCTACGCTTCCGAGGAGAGAGGGACGCGTGCCCGGGGAGTCTTTGGATGCTTGTTTTCTTTCTCTATTTTATATCGTTGACCTCGCGGAGTCACTCCGGCGTTTCGTCGCGAGAATTTGGCGGCGCGCCCTTTTTGAGCGCTTGTTTTGTGACAAACCCCCCATATCAATCAATCAAATCATCAATCATGGAGCGCGATGTGTCCGTATGGAAATGGAGACCTCGTTACCGTGCCAAACTACCTCAGAGTCGCAGGCCGCCAAGTTACCTGTAACTACAAAGAAATACAGCGAATGTGCCGCCGATGTGGTGACAGTGGGCACTTACATATGAACTGCACAGCCCCCCCCCTTTGTGGATGGTATGGCGTCAATGGCCATGACGGAAGGGAATGCTCGCTGCTGTGCCCCCACTGCGGCCACCTACATGCAACCATCGCCTGCACCATCCGACAGTCGTACTTTGAGGTGGCATTCAATGAATTCCCACCACTTCAGCCAGGAACGCTGTCCAAGAACAAGGGTGAGGGTTCGTCATTACTAGCCCCGGTCAACGGCCAAAAAGACCAAGAGACGGAAATCGCAACGCTGGATTGGATTGGATTGGATAAACTTTTATTTGGTCCTCCAAAACACAGATCACTGTGTTGCGGGCAGCTCCCACGTGGGGACTGAGATGCCAAGCTCCTCAGCCGCCTCGCGGGCTTGGTGGACAGCCCAGAGCTGATCTGCCAAGGACGAGCTGCGGATTACCGCCTCCCATCTGGCAGAGGTGATGTTCGATATGTGAGCGAATTCGGTGCACTGCCAGAGCATGTGTTCTAATGAAGCTATTTCCCCACAATGTGGACAAAGATTACTTGGGTATAGGTCAGGGTACATAATGTGTAACATTTTCAATGTAGGGTACGTCCGCGTTTGCAAAAGCCTTAATGTAAGTGCTTGGGGCCGGGTTAGATTTTTGTGAGGTGGAGGGAAAATCCTTCTAGACAGGTAGAAATGTTTAGTGAGCTCGTTATATGTTGTAAGAATTTCCCGGTTATCCCCTTCACCAGTAGAATGCATCCCCGGGGAGGCGCGGTTTGAGAGTTCTCGCGCCGCCTCGTGTGCTGCTTCATTGAGATTGGGAGAGGAATCGTTGATATGCCCAAGGTGAGCTGGGAACCAACTCAGAAGATGATGCGTTATGTTCTTGCCTTGCAGTATTTTCAGCGTTTGTTCAGAGACCGTCCCCTTGGCGAACGCCCGTAGTGCTGCCATGAATTGCTATACTGCATACGTTGCACAATGTTCCCGTCTAGCCGCCGCATAGAGCCGCAAACTTGCTTTTTAGCGAACCTCCCCGACCTTACAAGCTTCAGAAAAAGGTGACAACTGCGTGAATGAGACGCGACGTAAGAAACAAACTCGCACACACGAGGCGCAACGTGTGTGTGTGCATCTTTCTATGTTTGTTGCATGGTGTCTTATTCGCGCAGGTGTAACCGTTTTCTGAAAAAAATGACCCAACAAGCCCAACAACATGTCATTCAACAAGCTTCGCTTGAAAACGTGCCTCACCTGTTATCTCACGCACGAAAACGCCGACGCAGCCGACGTTGACGAACGCTTCCCGCTGTCGGTCATGCATGGGCTTGTCGCTGGTGGATGGTGTTTATGACAGTAGGGCTGAAGAAAAATAATCGCGTAAGGTGTGTTGAATAAATTGTTTTTATGTATAAAGAACATACCAGATTTGGGCGTATAATTATTATTTTGTAAAAACAATTCTGTTGCATTGATTATAACGTTTGCCCTCTAACGTTTGGTGAGAGCACTAGTTCGTTAGGTAGTCGTGACGCACTTCCTGAGGCCAGGTTTCGCGGAGTGTCCTCTCTTATATTTTCCTTTCTCTATGTGGGTAGAGCATCGGCACGAAATGCAGCATGTCGCATTTCTCGCCAGTTGCCGTCGGGCCGCGCCGACGGACGCTGGTCGCGCTTGGCGTCAGACTATAGAGTGCGCGGGTTTTGCCAACTTAGCGTCACTGTGCCCAGCGTGCGCGCGCATCAACGCTACATCGGAGTATATTGGGCCCTTCAAGATGCGCTCGTGGCCGTTTTTAAGTGTGAATACACTTTGTAAGCGACCCCAAACCATCCACCACCATCGGCGGCGTCCGCGATCTTCTCTCTATCTTTAAAAGAAAGCGGACTTGGCGGGCCGCAGCGCGACGCTCTACCGAATAAGCCACGGACGCGACGCTGATATCGGTGTCAGTAACGCGCCTTATACCCCCTCCCCCTTCGCTCGCTCCTCCGCTCTCCTCGCTCGCTGCAGCTGCGCGCGCACCCCTCTTTCTCGCGCACCCGCCTTCTCTCTGTCTCCCGTCGAGAGCGGGTCCTTAGGGGGAGTAAAGTTAAAATCCGTTGGCATCCGCCAGTGAGTTAACGTAAACTCCCCCGTGTGATCAAATTGCGATTCCCAGGAACCATTACACCATAAAGGCACCATAGTGTGATTAATGAATATAATAGTGCGAGATAATGAATACCCCTTATAGCATCACCCCGTGTATTCGCACTTAACCATGTTCACCCTCGGGGAAATGCTTGGGAGTTTTTCTAGCTTTACATATACCAAATTTAGTGTTACGTGACGCCAATGGATGTCGAAATATATCACTGGTGCAAACATGATAATCCTGAGATGCCTGTCATGTAAAAACATAACAACATACCACGCTCATAGCATACTCGCGGGCGTTTTGCTAGCTCCACATATACTAAATTTGGTAACACGTGACGTGAATAGATGACGAAGGTAAACGACACATTCAAATACAATAATCATTACACGGAAGTCATGTACGGCATCATTGACCAACACCTCGTAACGTTGTGCCGATTTTAAAGTGACATACCAACCTTTCTCATGCGTCCTTCGCATATCATCGATTCCAACTGTATGTGAGATCTGCCCTTTTCCTTATGGCAACACCCGTTCATTCCTCGTAGCCATTGTAATAGTGTGTAACAGAGAGAGAAGTAAACGTTTATTTTGAAACAGTGCCCCGAGCAACGTCCGGTGTCACCCTGAGGTGGGAGGGCTCCTTAGTCCAGGAACCCTCTGGCTTCTACTGCCCTCTTGGCCCTGGCGACGAGTTGTTGTTGCTCTTCCAGGTCCTCGAGGGCAAGCTTCCCCTCCCACGTTTCGGTTAGGTCTTCGTTCGTCCGTCCTGCTTCGTTATCAGTCGTGTGTTGTTGCAGATTACGTCTGGCAATACACTGGCATGCAAGAAGCAAGTGCACCAGGGTGTCTGGTACGTTGCAAAGCGGGCACATAGAGCTATATCTCGTTGGGTAGAGACGGTGCCTTAGGGCCCCATGTGTGTATGTGCTGCTTTGCAGGCGTCTCAGTATTACGCTTTCCTCTTTTGTCAGTTTTGGGTGTGGTGGAGGGTATACTCGTCGCTCCAGCCTGTAATGCTGGAGTAACGATGAGTAGGTGTTTTCAACAACTTCCGTCTCTTCAACGACGGGTTGAATGTCTTGTGGGCAGGGTGCAGCCCGGCTGACGTGCTCGCGGGCAGCGGCATGGGCCGCTTCATTTCTTTGCAGACCCTCGTGTCCTGGCACCCATAATACACAAGTGTATGGGAGTGGAGTGCTTCGCCGTTTCAAAATATTGATGACATTGGCTGAGATACGGCCCTTAGCAAAATTCCTGCAGGCGGCTTGTGAGTCGGTGAAAATCACCGCGGCGTCTGTACATGTTGTGGTTGCTAGAGCGATTGCCGATTCTTCTGCGGCGTCTGAATTGAGTGCGTTGATCGTGGCCGACAATAATTCTCGACCTTGAGAATCGACGACGCTGACAGCGTACGCGTTTCTATGTGGATACTTGGCCGCGTCAGTGTAGCGGGCGTCCGGGTCTTGCTTGAACTTTCGTCGAATAGCGTTAGCTCTAGCCTTGCGTCTACTTTTGTGGAAAGTAGGATGCATGTTGCGTGGAATAGGTGCGATGGATAGCGACTCTCTAATGTACAGCGGGATGCGCTTTTTCCGGTCTGCATCGGCGATGAACGTGTCGCTGTAGTTGAGGTACCGGAGCGCCGACCTCCCCGTGGGCGTCAGCTTGAGCCTCTCCAGCTGACTATTCCTATGCGCTTCGATGAGCTTTTGCCACGTGTTGTGGACGCCCATCTTTAGGAGACGTGTGGTAGAGGCCATTGGCGGAAGTCCCAGGGCTACTTTAGTGGCCTTTCTTATCATGATATTAAGTTTTCCGATTTCAGCAGTTTTCAAATTCAGGTACGGCATGCCATACGTAATGCGGCTGGTGAACAGAGCTTGCATTATACGTAGCGTGTCGTGCTCTTTGAGTCCGTTTCGTTGATTTGCGATCCTCTTGACGAGGTGCGTGAGTTGTGATAGTGTCCGTTGGAGTCTCGGGATGGTGGCAGCTCCCGATCCGTCTTTGTAGATGTGAACTCCACGCACTCGCAGGGTCTCGACTTTTGGAATTAAGGTCCCTTTCGGCGTTACGCTAGGGTCGGGCTCGTCGTATAGAGGGGGTCTGCCTCTTGTTCTCGCATTGAGGACGAGGTGCTCGGATTTCTTGGGGACACAGCAGAGACCGCAGTTTCTGAGATACCGTTCGATGGCGTAACAAGTATATTATTTTGACCTCCAAGGTGGTGCCGGTGAAAGATTTCTTCTGTGCGTTGTTTAACAATAAAAGACAGTATTCAATGAACATGCCAATGGCTGCTAAGGGAGAATGAGAGACAGGAAAATTTGGTTTTTTGTTAACGCGAACGCTGCGAATTTTTATTGTTCAACAACGCACGGATGCACTCGCTGGGCGTAACCGGTAGATTTTAGAAAGGTTTAGCGAGCGTTGGGCCGCATAGCCATGAATACAGTGAACTAGTATATACCAAGAACTCGAGGTGGTTAAAGGTGGGAAGAAGACCCGAAGCGCAAGCCGTAAGAAAGTTTGCGTGTGCCTCCTCTCATTCAGTCCTTGGAATGTCCGCTGGATGGCGGTGCTTCTATATGAGGTATATATGATGAAAAAAATGCGAGATGGTGGTACTTGGAGTGTTGAATAGGTGGACGAACGGACACACAAGCAGATGCTTGGACGGACGCACAGATGGCTGCACGGATGGACGGACGCATGGACGGACGCAGGAGTGGATGCATGGACGATCGCAGGGACGGACGTACAGATGAACGTGCGGACGCACGAAAAGACGCATGCGCGGACGGGCGGATGGACGCACGGGCGGCCTCACAGACGCACGCATGGATGGACGGAAGCAAGAACGAATGGACTAACGGATGCTTCGCCCCACTATCAATCATTCACTCCGTGGATATGCTGCCATTTTTTTTTATAGATTCAACCTGCTCTTCGTGCGCGCTCTTTGCAAGAGACACGTATTTGGTGATTGTCGCGCACATCGCTGCTCCGTGCCCCGACCGGAATAACAGCGCAAAAAAAAAAAAAATAATAACAACGTCTCGGAAGTTGGGGCCATGTAGGGCAAGGTATGCTTTTCGGCAACATACATTCTACCCATCGTCTGCGAGACTATTTCTTGTCGCGGCTACACTGGCTTCACACAATTGCACGCGTTTTACAAGGTCTTTATTACAGCATGCTAAATATTAGTATATTTTCTTTTTTTTAATGCGACGCATTTCTTGGCGAACTTCGGCGACTTTGGGCGTATCTATCTATCTATCTATCTATCTATCTATCTATCTATCTATCTATCTATCTATCTATCTATCTATCTATCTATCTATCTATCTATCTATCTATCTATCTATCTATCTATCTATCTATCTATCTATCTATCTATCTATCTATCTATCTATCTATCTATCTATCTATCTATCTAGCTGCCTACGACTTTTAGCTCTCCTGGCCGTTTCGATAATGGTATCAATACCAAACTTGGTATGACATGACTGTATGGAGAACATGTCTGACTAGTCAAAATATGAAAATCATGACATGTATGTCATGAATATTATGATTTACATTTCATGGTCCTGCAGCTCTTGCGGTGGTTTCGTTCACATGGCATGTTGCAAAACTGGTATGGTATGGCATGATTGCGAGGCGGACACACGTGACAGACCCTACCATGAAAATCATGACATGCGTGTTATGTACCAACATGACTACATCCCACGCTCATGATGCTCTCGCGGCCATTTCGCAAGCGTCACATTAACCAAATTTGGTATTACAGTACGCGAATGGATGACGATAGTATGTGACTGGTGCAAACATGATAATCATGAGATGCGTGTCTTGTACCAATATGCCTATAGATGCCACGCTCATGACGCACTGGTGGCCGTTTCGCTAGTTTCACTTATACCAAATTCGGTATTACGGGACGTGAATGGATAACGTAGGTATGATGCTGATGCAAACAAGATAAACATGAGATGCGTGTCATGTAAGAACATGGCTACATGCCACGCTCATGATGCGCTCATGGCTGTTCCGCTAGCGTCACATACACCATATTTCGTATTACAGTACGCCAACGGACGACATAGGTAAATGACACATCCAAAGATGATAATAACGACATGCGTGTGATGTAACAACATGACTACATGCCACACTGATAATGCGCTCGCGGCCGTTTCGCTAGCTTCACATATACCAAATTTGATATTACGTGACGCCAATGGATGACGAAGGTATTTGACTGGTGCAAACATGATACACATGAGATGCGTGTCACGTGAGAACATGACTACATGCCACAATCAAGGCGCATATGCATTTCCACGTGACGCGGTGCACGTGCTCGCCGGCGTTCATTTCGTCGCGTCACGCCGGCGAAATGAACGCCGGCGGAAGGGTTTATATTGGGCAAACAGGGCATTGTCTCTATGTACGACTAAAAAAAAAAAAACTTTCCAGAACCTCCCAGACCAGACGCATGCGAATATTCCTTCGCACTGCCACACGTGTGTGTACAGGCCCTTGTTCATTGAAACGACAGTGCTCTTGTAACATAGCGATCAGATCACAAGAGAACTAGTGCAAGCATTCTATATAAAAAAGAAGGGCAGTCTTGCGTTAGTCAGACATCAATAACTTTACATGAAAAAGAAGATATCCTAATCAGTAGCGTGTTTGTTTGAATGGAATATGTCGCGACTGTGCAGTTACTCGTAGCGTATAAATTTATTAATGACGTCGACACGGTCCTTCGCCGGCCCCTCTGCGCATGTTCTGTGTGTTTTCATCTTAAGTGTTCAGACAATTTGTATATTTCAATAAATTCTTTTTTTTTAGAGTCAGCGCTTGTTTGTGTCTCTTTTCTTCGTACCGTGAGTTCGTGTGCTGTTACTGCCCATGATGTATCACCAGCTAGCCCAACTATCAGTCCTGCTAAGGGCAATATCTTGGAAACACTTGGGAATGACCCGTGGCATCAATGTACGAATAAGAGGTCAGAACTGTACATAAAACACTGCAGGAAGTCCGTCAGACCCGGGGGCCGAACCCTTCTTCATTGCGTCCAATGCACCCTTTATTTCGTCGTCGGATGGTGGTGATAGCAGAACGTCGTATGACATATTCGAATCAGTTGGCAAGTCTTTCAACAGGATGGATGGATGATGGATGAAAAACATTTATTGGGTCCTGAAGGATTCTACCGCCGTTTATAGGGGTAGGATCGCGGGCCGCTCCCACGTTGGGACGGGGAGGCCCAGCCTCACCGCCGCATCGTGGGCTTTCTGGACAGCTTTGAGTTGTTGTATGAGAACCGGACTCTTTCAACAGGGGATGCGAAAAAAAGGGATCATGGGTAACTGACACCATAAACAGACTGAGCCATTGTCTGAAAGTGTTGAGTGAACGTCTGAAAGTCACGTATACCCGTAGTATCTGGTGCGGTAGGGCTTAGCGAGTGGGCAGGTGAGCCTGGTGGACGAAACAGAGCTCTGCGGGCATACCTTAGCACCTCAGGGTGCACTAACGGCGCACGTCTACAGCGCCAAGCTGCAGCGGAAAGCGAGAAGCGCGCATAATACGTATACCGTTCAACGAGCTCCTCTTGGCATGCCCGCATAACGAGGAAGGGCTGGGACGACGGTGGGCAACGCGTATTTATTTTATTAGCAATGAAGCATCTTTGGACATACGGGCGCGAAGTCCCCTGCCCGACGCACTGCAATGATGACGCCACTGTTCTTTGAGGTGATACCAATCAGCTACATCCGCCCCAATGAGCGATGCGCGTAACGCTCAGGATAATTTTTTCGTAGACTGAGAGTCCTGGAAAACGCGGCAATCGAGACGCCATGGTATAAGATTCGTTGGCGTCACCGCTGGCAGGCGGAGAGAGAACATAACCGGGCGATGGTCGCTAACGTACATTGGTCTCGGTGGCAATGACATTACCCCAGTGTCGTGAACGTAGGTTATGAGACAGGGGGATGCGTACACGCAATAAATTCTGCTGCTCGACGCCCAGTATGGCACAATTGCTGCCATGTACACTTTCATGAATGTCACTCAATGCCAATTGCTGCACTAGACGTTCGAGTTCTCTGGAATTCCAGTTTGACCAGCCGCGTCCCAGACCTCGAACGTCTGCGTGTGAGTCGAAGACACAATTGAAGTCCCCTAAGAATTCCACGTGTCGTTAATTTAAAAGGAATGCGTCAGGAGAGCGATAAAAAGTGCTAGAATTCACAGACGCTGCTGGGGCGTACACACCGACCAATCTTATACGCAACGCAAAGAACGTGCAGTCGAACACCAGCATGCGTCCGAAGGCATGGAAAGAAACATGATAATCACGCAAAAGACTTCGGTTAAAAAATAGGCAGATCCCACGTTCAGTGGGAATCGGGGATATGCGAAGCACGAATGAGGAATGTTGATTTTGTTACGGGGAAGATTTGTTTTCCGACAGCAGGTCTTGCTAATGGCTTAAAGAGCGCACAGTCATGCAGACCAACGGGGGAAGCTCGAGAGACCAACCCACTACAACCAAGTTGTCGTCTTCCTCCTCTCGGGTGCCATTTCAGCCGTGCCGAAGCGACAGTTCCATACACGTATCAATAAGTCACTATAAAATCAGCCCAACGTTACGAGGTGGAGGTAAATGAAGCAGTACATGACTTCCATGTCATGATTATCATATTTGGATGTGTCGTTTACCTTAGTCATTCATTCACGTCACGTGATACCAAATTTAGTATATGCGGAGCTAGCGAAACGGCCGTGAGCACGCTATGAGCGTGGTATGTTGTCATGTTCTTACATGACACGCGTGTCAGGATTACATGTTTGCACCAGTCATATATTTCGTCATTCATTGACATCACGTAACATCAAATTCGGTATAAGTGAAACTAGCGAAACGGCCGCCAGCGCATCATGAGCGTGGCATCTAGGCATGTTGTTACATGACACGCAACTCATGATTATCATGTTTGCACCAGTCACATACTTTCGTCATCCATTCGCGTACTATAATGCCAAATTTGGTATTTGGGACGCTAGCGAAATGACTGCGAGCACATCATGAGCGTGGCATGTAGTCATGTTGTTGCATGACACGCATGTCATGATCTTCATGGTAGGGTCTGTCGCGTGTGTCCGCCTCGCAATCATGCCATACCATACCAGTTTTGCAACATGCCATGTGAACGAAACCACCGCAAGAGCTGCAGGACCATGAAATGTAAATCATAATATTCATGACATACATGTCATGATTTTCATATTTTGACTAGTTAGACATGTTTTCCATACTGTCATGTCATACCAAGTTTGGTATTGATACCATTATCGAAACGGCCAGGAGAGCTAAATGTCGTAGGCAGCTAGATAGATAGATAGATAGATAGATAGATAGATAGATAGATAGATAGATAGATAGATACGCCCAATGTCGCCGAAGCTCACCAAGAAATGCTTCGCATTAAAGAAAGGAAAGATAGTAATATTAAGCCTGCTGTAATAATGACCTCGTAAAACGCGTGCAATTATGAGAAGCCAGTGTAACCGCGACAAGAAATAGTCTCGCAGACGATGAGTAGAATATATGTTGCCGGAAAGCATACCTTGCCCTACATGGCCCTAACTTCCGAGACGTTGTTATTATTTTTTTTGCGTTGTTTTTCCGGTCGGGGCACGGAGCAGCGATGTGCGCGACATCACGAAATACGTGTCTCTTGCAAAGAGCGCGCACGAAGAGCAGGTGCAATCTATAAAAAAATTGGCAGATCTCACGTACAGTGGGAATCGATGATATGCGAAGCACGAATGAGAATGTCACTTCAAAATCGGCACAACGTTACGAGGTGTTGGTCAATGATGCCGTACATGACTTTCGTGTAATGATTATCATGTTTGAAGGTGTCGTTTACCTTCGTCATCTATTCACGTCACGTGTTACCAAATTTAGTATATGTGGAGCTAGCGAAACGCCCGCGAGCACGCTATGAGCGTGGTATGTTCTCATGTTTTTACATGACACGCATCTCAGTATTATCATGTTTGCACCAGTGATATATTTCGTCATCCATTGGCGTGACGTAACACTTAATTTGGTATATGTGGAGCTAGAAAAAATGGCAGCATATCCACGGATTGAATGATGGAGAGTGGGGCGAAGCATTCGTCCGTCCATTCGTTCTTGCTTCCGTCCGTCCATGCGTCCGTCTGTGTGACCGCCCGTGTGTCCATCCGCCCGTCCGTGCGTGCGTCTGTTCGTGCGTCCGTCCCTGCGTTCGTCCATGCATCCGCCCCTGCGTCCGTTCATGCATCCATCCATGCATCTGTCTGTGTGTCCGTTCGTCCATCTATTCAACACTCCAAGTACGACCATCTCGCATCTTTTCATCATATATTCCTCATATAGGAGCACCGCCATCCAGCGGACATTCCATGGACTAAACGAGAGGTGGCACACGCACACTTTCTTACGCCTTGCGCTTCGGGTCTTCTTCCCACCTTTAACCACCTCGAGTTCATGGTATATTATACTAGTTCACTGTATTCATAGCACTGTGGCCCAACGCTCGTTAAACCTTTCTAAACCCAAGGAGGTTACGAGGTGTTGGTCAGTGATGCCGTACATGGCTTTTGTGTAATGATTATCATGTTTGAAGGTGTCGTTTACCTTCGTCATCTATTCACGTCACGTGTTACCAAATTTAGTATATGTGGAGCTAGCGAAACGCCCGCGAGCACGCTATGAGCGTGGTATGTTGTCATGTTTTTACGTGACACGCATCTCAGTATTATCATGTTTGCACCAGTGATATATTTCGTCATCCAATGGCGTCACGTAACACTTAATTTGGTATATGTGGAGCTGGAAAAAATGGTAGAATATCCACGGAGTGAATGATGGAGAGTGGGTCATGCAGAGTGTAAATATGACATGGAAACTCATAAATGAGTCTGATTCTGCACAATTGGTCTTAGCCAGATAGGCCGAGAAGCGATACTTTATTGGCTTACCACACCTTTTTTGGCTTACTTCCTTGCGTGAAGCCACTTCCTTGCGTAAATATGACATACAAATGCGTATGTAAATGAGTCTGATTATACACAATTGATCTTAGCCAAATAGGACGAGAAGCGATGTTTAGAAAAAGTGGGTAACGATTTAGAGCTCTCCCACAGCAGGTACTCTACTATGGGAGAGCATAAAGCCATCCTGTGGGCCTCCCAGACCACGTGTATACGTGTTTAGAAAAAGCTCCCAAGCATTTCCCCGAGGGTGAACATGGTTAAGTGCGAATGCACGGGGGGATGCTATGAGGTGGAGTAAAGTTAAAATCCTTTGGCATTCGCCAGTGAACGTAAACTCCCTCGTCTGATCAGTTTGCGATTTCCAGGAACCATTAGACCTTCTCGGGAAATCTTGGTGACAGTAGGGTTGACAGGCGGGCTAGTTGGTACAAATTCACAATGGAATAATTGGAAGCGCGAACCAACGGGACACTCTTGTTTGTCTCTTCTCTTGTGTCCCGTTGGTTTGCGCTTCCAATTATTTCATTATGAAATCTTGGTGAGTTTACGCGCATATGTGAGAGCAAATTCGCACTATAATGATGTTTATGTGTTTTTTTTTATTACGCTCGTAACGTCGATGAGCACGTTCACGATCTGTCCCTTAATGCCGTACTGACCGTTGCGCCACGTCAGCCGCCTGATGCTTATAAAGGGGAGTCGAGGCTAGATGAGGCGCTCTTCCACCGGGTTCAGATCGTAGAGTTCCGCGGGACGAGGCGGGTACGCGTAGCCGTGGCTCTTGCTCAACGGCGGAAGCCGCCCGGCCAGCAGGGACTCTCGGCACGAGGCACACACCCGGAACGCACCGAAGGGAGCCAGCCGCGGGTCTTGCGCATCCATGTCGTCGCATCGGTGTTCGCCCGACCGTCTTCCGAACTCGTTCCAAAGAACCCGCAACGCGTTCAACCTGTTGGTCTCGTTCCTCACGCCGGAAATGCAGCTCAGGTTGTTGTCAAACCACAGCCGGTCGCACACGGCGCAGCAGTGATCCACAAAGTCGCGCTTGAAGTGCGCGCCTGGACGAGCAAACTCCAGGACCCGCGCTCGCTAACACATTGCGTGTCCCCCTGCCAGATCGGCTTCGGCGGGCTCGGTTCGTTTCATCCGCTTTCGTTCGGCGTTTCGCCGCCGACCTTCGTCACCGCAGGCGATGCGCTGTTTACGTCGCCCATCCGACTCCCGCGCGCGGAGTTCGGGATCCGCGGCCCGCTTCGCCCGCTTGCGCTCGGCATCACGCGCCCTTCGCCGCGCTGCCTTGTCTTCAACCGGCGCGGAGCAAGCAATCACGTGGTGTATGACGTCACTGCGCCGCTTCTAGGGGGGAGGAGAGGCGCACCGCGGATGGCGGATTCAGGGTCGCTTATAAAGTGCATTCGCACTTAGAAAAATGGTGAATGATTCAGAGTACTTGCACTTAGAAAAATGGTGAATGATTCAGAGTACTTGGTACTCTACTATGGGAGAGCGCTAGGCCGTCCCGTGAGCGGTACGCTGAGCCTTTCGATCGACTAGCTGTTTAGAAAAAATTTATTTACAGCATGTACAGAACACAAAGGCTTCATACCATTCCAGTAACAGGGCATATACACCTCGGCACATCTATATTTCACGACTAACATCACTTAGTCGTTTCTCCGATTTGCTTTCTTGCGTGGCCCCATCAACCTTTAGACAGTTTACTTAGCTGTACGGACACAGCATTGTGTCGCTGGTTTTAAATCGGACATTTGACAGTCTTGGTAAAATTTGTCAAAAATATTGACATCAATGATCAGCCAAACATAACATTTAGGGGGGCAACGGGGCAACGATGAACCTTTAACTATTAATATGCGTAGTGATTGAGTTAGTTCAGAAAAGTTCTTTGGGCAGGAGCTAGCTAGCACGATCGGCGTACTGGGCGGAAGAGAAGGCGCACCGTGATTTGTGGGGCGGAACTTGCATTTTTGCCCAGTTTTATGTTGTGAAGGAAAACAAATAAGAGCAGGCTGCAAATTGGCAGAGCCTATTAAGAAAAGCTGAAAATTTCCATGACGAGACCAGCCGTTTGGTTCCATTACTGAAGCCTGGCAAGTCACCATTGGTGCTCACATCATACCGCCCGATTGCACTGGCTAGTTGCTTGGGCAAAGTGATGGAGAGGATGGTACTTGGACGGCTAGAATGGTTCCTGGAGCATCACAACATCTACCCGGACGCTATGACGGGATTTCGCCGTGGCCGGTCATCAATTGATAGCGTCATAGGCCTGGTCAGCTACGTGCAACACGAAAAAGGCCGTAAGCGTCTCTACGCTTCTTTATTTCTTGATGTTAAAGGGGCGTACGATAACGTCACACATGAAGCTGTCCTCACCGCTCTCAAGGAGGTAGGAGTGGGTGGTCGGATGTTTCAGTGTCTACGCAGTTATCTCTCTGAGCGATCCTTTTTCGTGAGAACCGAGGATGGTGACACTTCGCTACATTACAGCCACCGTGGTGTTCCCCAGGGTGGCATACTTAGCCCTGTACTATTCAAGCTGACGCTAATAGCTCTCAATGAGCATCTGCCAAGTACTGTCAGATTGTCAATGTACGCGGACGACATCTGCGTTTGGACGTCTGCAGTAACACGTCTACCGCTGCGAGCGCGAATTCAGAGAGCTGCCACTCAAGTTGCTATTTACCTCCGTCAACGAGGTCTGGAAATTTCCTCTGATAAATGTGCACTAGTGGCATTTACGCGCAAACCAATGCATAACTACAGCGTTCTGATAAACAGCGAAAGAATACGTCACCTCCGATCATACAAGTTCCTAGGTGTTATAATTGACAGAGACCTCTCATGGAGCTCACATGTATCATACATGAAAAGGCGATTGACAGGCATCTGTCATTTGTTCAAGTTCTTCGCTGGAAGGAACTGGGGAATGTCCACAACTGCTATGTTGCGACTATACAGGTTTCTTTTCCTTGGATTCCTTCGGTACAGCCTACCTGTGTTAACCAACGCAAGTAAAACAAGCATACGAATGCTTCAAAGTGTCCAGGCTCAAGCACTCCGGATATGTTTAGGCTTGCCCCAAAGTGCGTCAACAGCGGCAACTATCGCTATCACAAGGGAAAACCTCATCAAGACCCACATTAATGTGGAAGTGCTGAAGACACATATACGACACCTTGCTCGAACCCCTCGACATCACCTAGCCTCTCTACCAGTGGTCCGACCATGCACATCTTACTGCAAAACAGTGACCGCACATGGTGAGTCGATCCCAACTTCGTTCTCTCCTGCCGCTAGACCTGTGACTCCGCCATGGTGCCTCGCTCAACCAATGATTATTATTAACATACCTGGCGTCGAGAAAAAGGCCAATTTGTCGTCACCGGCTCTTAAACAGCTCACACTACTTCTCTTGTATGAGAAATATCAAGACTCCACACATATATACACTGACGGATCGGTTCAGCCGGACAGCTCTACAGAAGCAGTAGTGATACCAAGGTTGGCCACGACAATTAAATTCAAGACATCTCACGCAACAACATCAACGGCAGCAGAACTGGCAGCACTTCGTGCCGCGTTGCAATTTGTAGTAGATCAACCTACACGCAAGTGGACTATTTTCTGCGACTCGAAGGCGGCACTGCAGTCTCTACTATCAGCCTTACGCCGTGGACCACACGCGCAGCTGGTACTAGAGATAGCAGAGGTTATACACCACCTGACTGAGAAAGGGCACCAAATTACATTTCAGTGGTTGCCCAGTCACTGCGGAATCATCGGCAATGAACGGGCCGTTCAAGCTGCCCGCTCAGCCCACACAGAAGATCATAAACTGCGACTACCACTTTCTAGGACGGATGCTGCACGAGAGCTCCGCAGACTTGCTCGCCGGCAAACCACATCGCAATGGAATCAGCCGCACTTCAAGCATGCCCGACTGTACTCGCTTGACCCTACGCTAAGTCTTCAAGTCCCGTCGAGGCTTCGCCGAGCAGACCGGACCCTGTTATGTAGGCTGTGGTTGGGCGTTGCATTTACCAACGCCTACGCTTTCCGCATTGGGATGGCCGACACCGCAGCCTGTGGCCACTGTGGCAAGGAGGAAACCATTCAACATATTCTTTGTGACTGCCTTGCGTATAGTAAACAACGACTATGCCTTCGCAAGAAACTCAACAAATTAGATGATCAACTTCTGTCGGAGCAGGGAATTCTGCAGTATCGTCAGGATGCAACTTCACAGAAGAGGGCCCTGAAAGCGCTACTACACTTTTTGCGATCGACCGGCCTTACTAAACGGTTGTAGCTAGGACGCCCTTCCTGTGTATGTTTTCGTTTTTTTTTGAGTGCGCGTGCGTTTTTTTCTCTATCTAACCCCTCTTTCTTGCCCCTACTTCCCCGCCCCCAGCGCTGGGTAGCAAACCAGATGCCAATATCTGGTTAACCTCCCGGCCTTTCCTTTCTCACTCTCTCTCTCTGTCTCTCTCCGTGACGATGTGACGTTTTTCTCTCACAGGTCTGCATGGCTGGACGAGCTTGGTTGCAAAAAAAACCTCTCCGTTCCAGACAGAACCTTTTTTTTTTTCTCTTCTCCCGACGTATGTCGTTAGGCGTACGCCAAACAGCCGCTCGGTGCCAAACTTCCACATCAGAGTGCCAGAGAACTTTGGCTCTAGCCCACCAGCCGTCTTACTCAAGTGGGGGCCCATTGGCATTGTGGGCCGACGCACTCAACCCGCGACTGGACAAAGAAAGTTCGACAAGTGAGCAGTGTAGCATCGAGCAGAGGCAGTCAAGCGACTAGCCCCGGGAAGGCCATTACGCCCTCTCCGCATCGCATTCTTCACTCTCAGTCTTCAGTTTTTTTTTTGTTTTCGCACGCAGAAAATGGACAGGGCTCTCTCTCTCTCTCGTGTCTTTCCAGCCTTCGTGACATTACTTTCATTGGCACGACTCGTGTTTCGATCACCATTTTCTGTTTTTCCTCTCGTGCCGGTAACGATAATAAAACATACGTATACACCTCTTGATTTGTGTTGTTATATGTGGTTCATTATGCGACGTCGAAGTTCTCCCGCCACTAAACCTTGCGGTTTTGGGCGTGGTCGCAGCGTTAGCTCTTGGTGGAGAGAAGGGAGGATCCCCACCCATTCTCGTGAAAGTTTGATGCGCTGCGCGAGGCAATATTCGGGGGGTCGACGGATTATTTACTGCCTTCGGGACTTCTTTCACTAGCACTCGCGAGTGGCAAAACAAAAGTGCAAGATGAAAGTAAGGACACCGAGGTTAGCCAGATAGACTGAGAATCCCCTGTATGCACCAACATTTCCCTTTTTCTCAGTCGACGTACGACACCTCCCGCGACCTCCTCCGAAAGCTTTCTGGTTTTCGCAATACCCCCGAATTCGGCCCACCCGTGACTAAGCTTCGATGTAACCTAATGATCCCTCCATGTGACGTCGTAGTGAACTATCCACGACGTCATGACGACGTCGTCCTCCGTGTGGACGACGACACCGCATGACGATGGTCGACAGTGACAGTCAATTTTCACGTTTGGATGGGAGCATCTAAGACTTTCGTTTTATTAACTGGTATGTCCCCTTAAACAGGAGAAAGGGGAGGGACGGGAAAGACAGGAAGTAAACAAAGGGAGCACTGAAACGGAAGATGAGCCCAATCATCACTGCTGTCATTCCTGTTGTCGGTAATGCAGATTGGATATTCCTAAGAAGTACGGCAATCAACTCGTAGAGGTGTGCTGGAGTTTGCTTTCAAGTCTAGAATGACTTCATTGTCTGTAGGCAGTAAAAGCTATCGGGGCCGCGAGCACTTTCTTTTAGCACTATATCGAGGACAGCACGACAACGCACGTTAATCTGTCTCCTCGAGAACATGCTTCTTTCCAGCATAGTAGCCCGAAATTCAAAGGTGGAAAGCGATAGGTTGTGTAAAAGCTAAACCCTAACCGATGAAACAGAGTAGCATTGTTGTACAGTGCACAATGCGTCCAAGAGCTGAAAGCGGAATAACCTTTCAGACGTTGTTCTAGATACACCCCATGCGCCATTGATTGCGCCCAATTGGAATTTATTTCTGCACTGTAGAAAAGCTTTCCGCCGACAGAGTTACGATCGCGAGCACACAGAAGACACGAATTCCACGTGACATTACAAGAAGTTTGGCAGTTTGTAATCGTGATTCGAAACTTGTCAAACGTGGTTCCACTCTCTACGCTCCAGGCAAATCGCGCGCACGAACAGCTAGTGGGCCCTTTATCACATGAACGACACTTAGTGTTCTCAACGTCCCACCATGCCATGCACTGACATTGTCGCGAGGCATCAGTACATGCGTGCCGGCAATACTGCAATCTACTGTGCGCCTATGTATTTAATGAGACAACCTTATATTTTCAAGCTCGTTGCCGGCCTGGCTGGTCCACCCGACTTTGATAGCTGGCTTCGTGGATCACACCACCGTTTTCTACTGGACTTTATACACGAAGCAAACCTGTATGTGTATTTTTGAATAAAGAATTATTATGCCTAGGGGCACACTTTCAATATAAAAAAAAAAAGCTCGTTGCCAGCTTAGCGCCTCTGTTCATTATTTGATGCCACTTTTCCCCACACTCGCACAGACACACACGCATCAATGTTGTCACGTGAGTGGTTCTTAGACTGCTACTGCATATTGGACACGTTGCAGGATTTTTAAAGTGGGCTCCACCATATGCATTGCCGTAATGCCTTCATGTGAGCTTAGGTGGCTACTTTTGTTTAACACATGCGCAACCATGGCTGGTTGCACGTTTTTCTCAGAGACAAAAAAGCCCCAAGCAGCATCATCAAAAGAAACTGTTTTGAAGATATATTTATGAAGCTTTCAAGCGCGTACGCAAGTGCATCTGCAAGTCGCGACTTGGGACTCTTGCGTCCTTCATGTTATCAAGGCAAATTAAAACACCTTCATACATCAAAGTATTGCGGCTTGCTTTGCGACAATACGGTTGCACATTACAACACTACTCTATACCATAGTCCAATTCGGAAGTATAGCCAGTTCTCCCTCACACCTGGTGAAAACTTGTGGCGATACTCTTGGCTGTAACTTCTGCAACACGATGGCGTATCAGACGCATTCCACAGTGTCGTGCTATGCGTCTCGTCCGCTAATTTGTCTGGACCAAGCTTGCTTCTTTTCACTTTGTAGTTTGATGTTTATTTTGCATGCGTGTTACTTCGGGCGCGTGTGAGACAGACAGCTGTCAGACCCAGCGCATCGTGTCTACGCCCCGAAAGAGGCGCCGGCCGAGAAGAGTGGTCGGTGTACGAGTGAGTCACGCCTGCAGGGAAGTACAGAAGGGCGTGTCTCTGCAGGGCACCTGCAATACTGCGTCTCACGAACGTGCATCACCTGCAGACGCCGCTGCGAAGCCTCCCTTCCAGGGTTGCACGACCGCCCATTCGCTGTAGCCGTACAAAACTTTTCGCGCATTCTCGTGCCACGACGTGCATCAAGCGATTGCGGTAAGATAGGACGAGAGACATGGTGCTTACCCCCACCAATGTTCTGTGACTTATAGCGTATACTCTTTACCTTTAACGTTGCTGGAGAAGGAAAACTCTACCACCATTCGGCTGTTCAACATTATCGCTGTTCTGTCGAAGAGTTAGGTAACGTAGAATATGGTGTTCGTTGTGTAACGTGTAAGAGGGAGTTCGTATACAAGGAAAGGCACGTGATGCAAGTGCGTACAAAACCGGCTGATGCGTGCAATAATGTCAAGGATTTCCTGAAACTGCTCTCGTCCCTTTTCAAAAAAAAAAAAAAAAAGAGAAAGACGTGGCAAGAAGTAGCCATTTGGGACCAAACGAGTTACAACCTCAACCTCTCATATTTCGTAATGCCAAAAGATAAAGTTGGATGACGATTAAGCTTCGCTTCCAAGAGCCAAAGCGATAGCGTATTGAAGCCCCGTGTGTTTCTCCTTAAATTATGCCGCAAGGAGAGGAACGTTTGTGCACGTAACAATGGCCGACAGAATCTATTCTAGAATGTATACTGTACGTATAATGCTCACAGTGTGGCAGACGTACACAGACGCATATTCGAGAAACGAGGAGAGTTGATGTACATTATTCTGCATCACCTAGTAAGTTGGCGGAAAAGAAAGCCTTGCGATTGACACGAAGGATGTGCAATGTGCTACACGTCTCTTCAATAAGTACCACTTCTGAAGAAAACAAAACAAAGGCATAGAACCAATAAATTGGAGAAAAAAAAGAGATACATAAACGAAAAGAGCAGGAGACAGAGACAAAGAAATAGAGAGAGGGATAAAGAAACGAGCAGATACAGAGAGGGAAAGAGAGAGAGAGCTAGATAGAGAAACTCGCTATTTAAAACAAGTTAATTTAGCGCCAGGATAATATCGTCATAACTAGGTTAAATTAAACCGCGCTAATAAGAAAACTACTAATTCGGACAGTGGTAATAAAGACCACGTTAATTAGAATCCTACAAACTGAGGCCTTGCTAATAAAGATTGTGCTAAAGAATTCGGCAGATCTCACGTACCTCGGGAATTTATGTTATGCTAAGCATGCGCATGGAAGGGGACTGCGTTGTAATATTTTTATCGTACGAAACGTGACGAATTGGAGCTAAAGATATGCACAAATGCACACATAGACAAACGTGAAACAGCCGTACGTGTTTTATATAGCCAGTTGTTTAAGTTGGATAACTTGATATGAAGCGCTGGTTCTCGCGAGGATGGTATTCTTGGACACTGCTATACAAATGAACTTGAGCGGATGGCACTTAATACTGACGCGAACTTCATGTGACACTGTAATATAGGAGTAAATATGTAATGTTTATCAAATTAGCCAGTTGATTGATTGATTTGTGGGGTTTAACGTCCCAAAACCACGATATGATTATGAGAGACGCCGTAGTGGAGGGCTCCGGAAATTTTGACCACCTGGGGTTCTTTAACGTGCACCCAAATCTGAGCACACGGGCCTACAACATTTGCGCCTCCATCGGAAATGCAGCCGCCGCAGCCGGGATTCGAACCCGCGCCCTGCGGGTCAGCAGCCGAGTACCTTAGCCACTAGACCACCGCGGCGGGGCTCAAATTAGCCAGTCCTGCAACCACAATAGACGTTTCACGAACATCAGGGTCGATTTGAAAAGTAGTTCAGTGACCTGGCGTGGCTCTGTGGTAGAATACTCGACTGCCAGGCAGAATGCTGGGGTTCGATTGGGCACATACCCGCCCACGAGTATGTGCCACCGTATGGCGGAATGTGTTTTAGTACATACGCGACGGGATTGCGACATCATTCATGTCATGACAATCGAGTCGTATTCGTGAAACCATCTTGCTCTCCCATACTAAGCTTGGTTTACGCCAAGTTAAGGGGATGATAATGAAAGCAACCAGACGAAGGCACCTAGATAAATATATAGATAAATGAATAGATGCCAAAAGTGCTTACAGGACGCAAATAAAAAAACAACAACAACATGGCAGCTGTTCTGCAGCTGTGCATACGCCAATAATCGCGAGTCTATCTGCGCCTATGCAGGCACACAGACAACCGCAAAGCGGCAAGCGCTTGAATATCTCGCTATACTTCACTATATACGTAGTCTCACCAGCACCCGGTGGGCGGCCGGTAATTCTTCAAACATGCGCACGTAACGGCGACCGGCTATAGCCATGGGTCTGTACTCGGCACGGCACCCAAAACAGCAGCACCACTGGTCGTAAAAGGTCGATATCACGTAAACAAGTTCACCACGCGCACGGCCCGCAGCAAAACAGACTGGAAAAGTAACCGGGGCCGACAGACGGAGTAAAAAAGAAAGACGAAAAAGGAAACGAGATACATAAAACAGACGAGGAAAGAGAAATAACAGAGTATGGGCAGCCCTGCTTCAGATTTTTTGTTGTTTCTTTTTTCTGTGGTAGATTTAGCAGCGTGAGAAGCCGGAAAATAGAGTTTGTTCGCAGGCGCGAAATTATACAGCAGCGGGTACACTACAAGCAGCAACACCTCTTTCGGGATGGCCCGCAGCCGCAGCTTTGCTTGCAATGGACCTGCCGTGCAGAACCTTGTAAGGGTGTAGGCGTCTGAAGAGTCATACAAACACCAGCTGTTGCGCGCGCAAGGTTTAAAAAAATGTGAACACAATGGAAACGGTCCTGTGTTCTTTCATACGCGCCGACGTCGTATTGCACCATTTCTTCGAGTTCCAGCGAATTTCTTTCGAAAGCGCTGCGCTCTTTAATGCGGTATTCTGTGAAGTTCAAATTGCGTCCGTTCTACTGAGAACAACGCTACCTTTATGGAGAACTCAACTGCCGTCGATGTATGTAGCGCATTTTTTTTATTTCTTTCTGTAATAATAGGTTGCAATTGTTCGCCGTTTAACGTGGGAGACCAACTAACATGGTCTATAAGAGTAAATTCTTGTTAGACGCGATGTTGCATGTGTAATCGCAGAAAAATAGTAATTCGCACGATTCATTATGCATTCGGCTAAGACTCCTCATGCGTTCGGGTACGGCGAGTTATTTGCAAATCCTGCATATTGGTTCAGCATATATTCTAACCGGTGCTCTTGCGTAATTAAATTTATGGTTTACTAAGGTGACAAACCCGCTTACTGAATCCCATTGAACTCTGCCTCCTTTTGCAAGTAAGCCTGGCTCATGAATAGAAAACTTATTGTTCTTTGAATCACTTTACTTTGCCAGCACAGAAGAGCGCACTTACGGGTTATTTGTATTGTCAAAAGTGCCAACACAACAACAACAGAAAGGTATATCGGTCTATTGAACTCTTTTGCGGGAGGAAACAGGCACTCATATTTATCCCGCGTGCAAATGCCGACAGGCGAGACTTGTTAGGAATGAATCTATCGCCGAACAAAGCGCGGTGGCTGCGGCACACGTAGCTGACATTATACGCTGGACGGAAAAAAAAATGGTTCGTTTCACGAGTTGTGTCGAAACTCTCAAATAGCGCTGTTTCTATATATGCCGTCTTCTCAGCACGCCTGGTGGTGGTTCTTTGTGCAAAGACCCGAATTTCGACACGCAAGGGTGGGAATGTACCTGCCTTCGCCTTAGCATACCTGCAAATAGACGGAACGCAGTCGTGAAAGAAGCCCTTTCATAAACATGACGCTCCCCGGCGCCCTCTCTAATCTCTTTGTGAACAAAGCACGTGTAGAATAAGAAAAGGCTTAAAGACAGAGCATTTGCTAATTAGTGAAGGTTGTTCGCCCCCTCCCCCCCGCACTCATAAATGTGATTTAGTCGTTATCCTCAGCACGTGCTCCCATTCCAAATTATGAAATCGGCTCGTCGTCTCTTTGGCGCTTTGCCCCCTCTGCGATTTTTGCTACAATGGTTTAGATGCTTAGAGTGGATTGTGCTTTCGAACTTGACTAAGACAGTACAATGCTACACATTTCTTTTTTTCTTTTTCCAAGAGTCTGTGCAATATCCTGTCACCCGTGATCAGGAGAACAGGCCTCAAAAGTCATGTTAGCAAAAAAAAAAAAAAAAAGAGACGAAACGTTCCGAGGCTGGAGATATCACAAAGGTGAAATGTGTCGCTGGTGCGTTTTCCAATACAAAAACGAGGCTGCATTGACCCTCTAAAGTTTATTCAGCAACGGCCAGTTGGAATAGACTCGCCTACAAAGGCGGGTGATTCCTTTTCTCCCTAACAAGTGGTTTGACATCTGGTGCTTTTGACAAACCTCGCAACTCATGACACGTCCTCGCTCACCTCCGCTGCCAGCGCTTGTTAAAGCAAGCTTTTCTGTAACATGACTCTTTATTAGGTGAAAATCATTTAAAAAATTCATTGTGGGAAACGATTCGCAAGTTGACCAGGATTATGTGCGTGAGGGTTACCGAGGACGCTACCATGACATAAGCAAACATTGCTACAGAAAAAAAAATACACAAACGTGGAATAAATAAAACAAAACTCACAGAAACATGAGGTTGTTTGGTCGCGTGCTTGTTGTGCCGGCGATTTCACAGCGATGAAGTTGGGCACCTGCATGAGCCAAGAGCATCGATCGATACAGAACGCACCGCGCTATAAGCGAGCGTCGCGTTTCACACGACAATGTCAACGCTAAATAAAGTGGCGTTTACTCAAAAAAAAAAAAAAAAACAAGAGGGTCGCAGTATTGACGGTCAAAGAGAGCGCACATGAAGACTCCCATACGAGCCAGAGGAGTGAAATGAATAGGTTCGATTACTTACCAGTTTAATTCATTACAGAATAATTGGACGGCACTGGACAGCAGATAGTATGGAGAGGAAATAGTTAGTATTAGTTGACATGCAGTAAAAACGAGAAAAATGAAATATAAGTGAACAAAATACCTGATAGTTGCAGCTGAAAGTAAAAAAAAGTAGAATAAGTAGAATTTAATTGTTCAGAATTATGCGTGCCAAGCTTTACAATTAACCCCGAATGGCTGTCATCATATGTCCCCCACTCTCCGAGGTGTCGCTGTATATGTGAAAGATTAGTTCTGAAATTGTTATCCAGATCGGCTTTATTCTTTTTATCTGCTTGCATATTGCGTTATTCTCGTTATTCTTATTCTTCAACTAAAAGAATTTTCTTTTTTTTTTAATTTCTATCCCCGGCTTTATTGTCTGTAGCACCATACGGCTATACTTCCTACACCGTTTCTGTGTGAGATTCGTGCGCGGAAATGAAAACAAAAACAAGAACCCATCTCGCTGGCATATTTCTGTTCGCAGTTATCATAAGCAATTATAAACGGTAAGTTTACTAAAAAGGTTAAGTATACCGTATTGGCCTGGTGTACGACCGGTGGCGGCACTGAGAACCGTGCTTGTATGACGTCAGTTGGAGGATTCACGCGCTTTCGAGGCGTGGCACCGTATAGAAACCACCGTCTTGGTAAAACTCGACAAAGAAGGAGTGAAATTGGTTATCTTGTGTGTGGTGACTACTGACGCTGTTCTAACAACTATGGGTGTCCACGTTTAACGCTCATTTTAAAAGCAGAAGACTTTGTTTCCTGAAAGTGCGGCGGCTAGCCCCCGCAGCGAATGGTAGAATGTGGCTCCATTTCACGACGATAGTGGGAACGGGCTGAGAAGACGGTTCCAAGTAGTACATCGACAGGCCGAGATGGCATTCCAATTATGCTGATAAAGACATTAGGTCTGAAGTCTAAGCAGACTTTGAAAGAGGCAAATGGTACGCAATGGTGGAGTACTGCTCTGTGTTTCTATATGATCACCCACCCTTGAACATGGCGTTAGCTTTCACAACTATCCTAAGAATCCGAAGCTCAGGAAGAAGTGGGTAGTCTAACTCGGGACGCGAAAGTGCCCCACACCTTCATCGACCGCGTGCGGCAATCACTTCGCTGACAGTGACTTCTGCTGTATACCTGCCTTACTCGCCACTCTTGGGTAAGCTTGCTACCGTGTTTCAGCGTTTCTCCAGTTCTTCAGCCATTCATCGCACGCAGGCTATAGGCGCAGACGAATTACACGAGGTGAGGTGCCATCTCAAAACCTACCGTGAAGGCCCCTAGACAGGCGGCTGCGGCCTGCGAATCGCCTCTTGCATATAAACCCATCTCGTCAGCGCAGCAGAGTGGCGCAGGACATATCAGACTATGGCTTTATTTGGCTGGTGTATGTACATATATACATAAATTACTGATGAAGACAAGCGTGAGCCCAGCGCATTGCTCACCATAAACTCATGAGCGAAACCTGATGTCGCTGTTTTCAGGTAAGGCAGTGCAGGAAGGGCAGAACTAAATGTTTTCATGTAAGGCAGTGCAGACACTTTAAGCGGAGCTCCTTGAGCTTTTCGTTATGCTACGTGCATGAACGCAAACACTTCCAGCTTGCCTTTGCCACGTTAATCTCTGTGGCCCAGTGCACGGTATATATAATCAGCGATGGCTATTTGTTATATTCCGATACCCAAGCGATGGCCCTGTGTGGTATTAATATGAACTGCTTCGTGATGTCACTCTCACTGAACAAACATGACTGAGACAAGCTGCCGTCATTTGCATCACCCCGGGGGAGCAAGCAATGAGGCGAACCTGCCTCCTCTCCGAGTCAGACCAGCACCTTCCCCTGAAGACTGTGATACAACACGGGCTTGCGTCCTGCTGACGCTCATCGCTGCAATCCGAGTACGATTATCTCTAATTTAGTGAAAAACAACAAAAACGCCGACCAAGGTGAAATACACAAAAGTATTTCATCTTGGTCGGCGTTTTCGTTATTTTTCACTATGTTTGTCCCCTACCTGACGGGATTCCGTCGGACTCTTGACTATTTCTAATTTAGTAGTTTGATGCTCCTTTGCATTTGTAATTGATGCCATGAACGGTCTATTGACTGCAAAAGCTGCAATCTAAACAGCTGCTCTGAAGCAATTATTCCACGCGTTGTTTGCGAATGCCAAAGTTGCGGAAATCAGCGGTTCTCACACATATCTTCGTGTTCACTGTCACTATCGTCGCACTGCAGAAAAAAATATCCTAAGAAAAACGGTAGGTGTGCCTTTTTCTTCAATATTGTTGTGAAAGCTAACGTTATTTTCAGGGGCGGACGAAGCCCACCGAAACACAGATCAGTACTTCAATATTGCGCAGCACTTTATCACCACGGAGACGTTGTGGGGCGAGTTCGCAAGTCCACGTGTTTTCAAGACTAGAGCCGCGACGGTGCTGCGATCTCCGTTGGCGGCCTCGATAGCGCATTCAATAACGTGGTTTGCGCCGTACACTACTTCACCGTCGAGGAGACACCATGACGTTTCGCAAGCCGTATCTACATGCTAGTAGACGCCGGAGAATGGCATGCCTAATAACGCGATAGGGTTCGAGAGCTCGCGTCGCAGAAATTCCGCCATCGGCGTTGGCATTGTAGGCTGTGAGCGAAAAATCGTCCATAAGAGAAAAATTGAGGAAGAAGCGAATAAAACTAAGAATAAAATTTTCGGTCCCGTCGAAGATCGAACCCTGGCCGTACACATGACAAGCAGCTAGATGTCCTACCACAAAGCCACGATGTGACTTGCACCTGCTTAGGAAAAAAAAAAAAACACTACATAAATGCTATGTGGTGGAAGGAGTCTCTTCATCGCATTTCGTTCGACAGGTGTCATGACAAAAACGAGCCCATTCGGCGATGTGCAGGTGCATTTGAGAGGCCATCAAACTACGCAAAAAAAATGAGGCTGGGATAGTGCCACCATCGCCGCTAAAAACACACAGGAACTTTCAAACAGCTCTAAAACTGGGCTAATATGCCCATCCAGTGGAAAACATATCATGCCTTTTCAAGGCATTGATCAAGCAAACAGCAAACGCCAGATAATGTGCTGTCATCAGTGACGCATTGTGAGACTATTTATGGGCTCGGACAAGGCGAGTGCGCGGCGTGTATCTTGGAGGCCATGCGACTCTTGTTTTAGACCAAAAAACAGTCTGACCATTCGCGCGCGCGCGCGTGTTTGTGTCTGTGTGCCATCTGTGAGACATTGTGAAAAACGTGTCAAACGTGTCTCGACTACAGCAGAGCGCCGTTCTATCAGAGTGAAGTGGCCAAATGCAAAGTGCAAAAAAAGAATCCAAAAAAAAGCAACACTAAGCAGCCTAGCGAACGATACAAGGCAATTTCCGAAAATGTTGTAACGCTACCGTATAGGTTGTAAGTAAGGAGTTGGAAAATAAATTAATTCTACATCTCTTTCCTGTTGTAAAGTTTAGTCCCCCTCTTCTCCCCAATTTAGCACGTGTCAGGTTTACTAGAGGCTTGATATATCATTTACCACTCCGAAATATGCCAAGAGCATTGTAGGTAAAATTTCAAGAGACCGCGCGACCGAATTACATAAGTTGTAATCTGACACATGCCACCTCTTTCTGTTACATACGATGGCAAAACTACCTTTATGAGATTATGAATAGTTGATTTTGCTGCAGCCAACAGCGCTTTGAATATAGAAAAAAATACACATGGCCAGCTTCACACTTTAAAGTGGTGTTGAACCTGAAGTAACAGCAGAGCTGACGATATTTTCTGTTTCTGCTTCTTTTTTGTTTGTTTTTTCACTCTTTCTTTCCCCTTTTCTGTTTCTCTCTGTTTTTTCTTTCTGCCTATGCCTTGTCTGTTCAAACTTCTTTCTCTCTTTGTCCATTTCTTTCTGTCTCTTTTTCACTCCTTTTTTCAGTTTCTTCCCTTTCTGTGTCTCTACGTATTGTTTCCTCTTTCTTTTTATCTTCATTCTCTCTCCTTGCTTCTTTACTTCTCTGTTTCTCTTTCTGTCTTATCTACGGTTTAACATATCTCGTTTCAGTGCCTGCTTCTTTCATCTTTTTCTCTCCTTGCGTATTTATTCGTTCTCTGTCTTCCTATTATTGATTCACTTTCTTCCCTTTCTTTCTGCGTGTTTATCTCTGTCTCTTTCCATGCATCTTTATTTTTTCTCTCGCTTTTTGTCCTCTGCCCTCGTTTTCTCACCCATCCAAGTTATTGCCTCTGACTCCACAGAAATCAGCTTCAGCACAGCGGCAGAGCGCGTGCCCGGCGCACGTGTTTGAAAAGCGGTGATGAAGAAGATGACGAAGACAGCGTAGCACGTGGCAGAAAGGAAGAGGCTGTTCAATGTGATGACAGTTTTCGTTAACGCGAACCGGCAAAACGGTGAGTTTAAACATCCCTTTTAAGAGGGAAGGCACAAGAGCACATTAGTATGCAGAACTTCTCTTGGAATGGAGGGGAGTTTTCGCACAACTTTACAAAGGTGGCCCAGAGGTACGACGTCAAATTCGTATTCTCAGCCCCGAACAGGCTGTCTTAGTTCTGCAGAATGACTGACTCGGAGGCAAAGACGCTACAGGTATGTGGCACTGAGCACAGGTGGCTCTTTGTTGATTGCGCAGAAGGGGTGGTTTACGAAATCCCTTTCAAGTGCGCAAAAATGTGCGTTGGTCA
Source organism: Rhipicephalus microplus (assembly GCF_013339725.1). Taxonomy (NCBI): domain Eukaryota; kingdom Metazoa; phylum Arthropoda; class Arachnida; order Ixodida; family Ixodidae; genus Rhipicephalus; species Rhipicephalus microplus. The sequence goes on from NC_051165.1 coordinate 321,042,987, forward strand.
AACTGGGAGATGCGTTAACGATAGGCTAAGGGAGCATGTTAACAATGGCGAAAACGTGCGAGATGGGATTGATTTGGAAGGTTTGTTAGCTATAGTCATTGTATAGCCTGCCAGGATGCCTCTCTCAACCTAACCAACACTTTCACCATTAAGAAGAGATAAACGCATATCACCCGCGAAAGTATTGAAGAATAAGACATTGCCTATTTGGCGGAGGGTTGCGTAAGCGTGGCTTCCCTAATAAAACTTATTGAGATGCGCATGTGCAGTGGATTGATTGATTGATTAATTTGTGGGATTTAACGTCCCAAAATCACCATATGATTATGAGAGACGCCGTAGTGGAGGGCTCCAGAAAATTTGACCACCTAGGGTTCTTTAACGTGCACTCAAATCGCAGTACACGGGCCTACAGCATTTTCGCCTTCATCGGAAATGAAGCCGCCACAGCCTAATGTGATCCCGCGACCTGCGGGTCAGCAGCCGAGTACCTTAGCCACTAGACCACCGTGGCGGGGCGCGCATGTGCAGTGGGTAAAGCCTGGTTGGGACAGATATATATATGTATATATATATATATATATAAATATATATATATATATATATATATATATATATATATATATATATATATATATATATATATGTATATATATATATATATATGTCTGTGTGTGTATGTGTGTGTGTGTGTGTGTCATTGTCCAATAAACCAATAAAGGTTGCGCTCATCATCATCGTTTGTTTTCGTTCTGTCCATTGTGTGTTCTTACGTTGTAGCGTTTCAGAATTGTGTACCAACACGTACCCAGCTAGCCACTTTAAGGGGTCATTGTATCCACGAATACGGGAGCCGCATGAAGAAGCGCACGCATTTGTAATTTGGAGGGCCCTACATTTCTGCAAGGACGAAGGGTCATAAGTTACGCTAGTTGAAAATCGTTAAGATTCGTGTTTGCCAGTGCAAAAGAAAAAAGATGCCACAAAGAACGCCTGTTGTGTGAGTTCAATTTCTTCGTCTAGCATCTGTCACTTAATTTTTTCCATGAATACGCAATGCCAACTAGCTCGCCTATAGCCATTTCGTTTCAGAGTTTTTTCATCTTAGTGCCCTTTCTTTCGCGCTACGGAACATGAACGTTAGCACAAGCGCACACGGTAGTAGAAACGAAGCGCGGCAGAAACTTCCTACTTCCGCTTGATTTGTATCAACGTACAGGGTAATTACAGAAACTCAGAGGGACCAGTTAATTGGAGAGGCAGCGCTTCAGTCTGCTTCGACGACGCTGCCGAGAAACTCTCGAGTCCGAGTGCCATAGGTGAGAAGATGGCGGGTGGAGGGGAGTAGTAAAGGCGTCGGTGAACTGACACCCGAGAGCCTGTGCTTGCCTCTAAGCCGGAGTGACGAGCACAGCTGCAAAGGGACTTCAGGAACCGACGTGCGGTTGCAGCTTAACTGGCACGTTGCTCGCACCTTGGCATCGTGGCAAGCAGAGGTGCTCCGGGACTGAGGTGTCCCCCAGTGGGTGGCCGATGCATGGGCGCCCGGCTGCGCCCACAGTCAGGCGTACGAAGAGAGGACTCTGGGCTCAGCAGGAAAGTCGAGCGAAGACGACGTAATCCCATTAAGCGAAACTCTGGCGGCGGAGCTAATCAAGGCGATTACTCATTGGTGGACTTTCTACGAACACAGGTTTTACCATGGCGACCACGGTTCAGGGCCCCACATGCCCACGTGACTGACGCCGCTAAGCTCAGGGAATGGAACCGTATGCGGTATTATATATATATATATATATATATATATATATATATATATATATATATATATATATATATATATATATATATATATAGCATCGAACGCGTTATTCGAAGGTTGTAGGTTCGAGTCCTGCTCACAGCAAGTTAATTTTTCACCCGCTGCTTTCCCATATATATATATATATATATATATATATATATATATATATATATATATATATATATATATATATATATATATATATATATGGGAAAGAAGTGTATACCTAAGGGCTCGTTTTCCCATGTTTTGACACAACATTAATGAGATCTAACAGACAATAATGCCAATGAATGTATAGGGGAAGTTATTAAAACCAATGTAATGCAAATAAGAAGAAAGAAAACTGGATGAAAAAATAACTTCCCATGAGCAGGAATCGAACCTACGACGTTCGAACAACGCGTTCGATGCTCTAGCCGCTGAGCTATCACGGCGGCTGTCCATCAAGCCACTTCATCGGGTTTATATATGAATTTAGACGTGCGAGTGTCAGTCAGCGCCATCTGTAGCCACAGCGGTGAATGTTTTTTATGAGCATATATATATATATATATATATATATATATATATTTGCAGTGCTTCACGCGTAATGGTTCCATGCTATTAGAACGGATGCTCTCGGCTTGAAAAAGCACTCCGAATAGGGAATGGTATGTGTGCGGACGGAAGTAAAAGAAAGGAGCTTGCCCCTGCTAGATATGCTAGATCTAAGCACACAAGCCATTAGAACTGGCCTCCGGGCCTTAATTTCCTTTTACTTGCACCCACAGTGCCTGAGCCGAAATCGAGGAGGGCCGCAAGCAAAAACCACCCTTAAATGGCAACGGCGGCTTCGTCATTAGGCCTGTAATCACCGGCGCTGAATTCTCTGTACGCCGACCTAGCAGAAATTCGGTCCATGCCTTTGTTGTTTTCTTCTTCACGGTTTCAACGAGCCACTCGCTGTTTTACCGTTAATCCCGAACGCGCTGGGCAAATGTGTCCGAGACCACTTCCAGCGTTCGTGCAGTTTTTTTTTTTGCATTGTCTGGATGCTTTCGCGGAATAATGCACACACGTGCACATGCACGAGCACTTACGCGCACGCAAATACAGTAACATGGCCGGCCGAGCAGCGAACAGCACCGCAAACAAATCACCGAAAAGAGAGAAAGTAAGCTCGAGAAAGTGGAGCCGCAGCAACCACTGCGGATTCGCAGCTTCCGAGCGTGAAATTGCGTTATCCCGCCGATGCTGCTCTTGCTCTATTTTCCGGGTCATTAATTTCGGTGCAGCCAGGACTGCGGTGCACGAGCGGTGGCGCTTCGTGCTCCGAACAACTAACTTTCTACGCGAATGAAAAGTCGGAGAGCCTTTTCGACTTTTTCGAGCGCGCACTTCGAGCCATCCGCGGCTCGTGCGTGGGCTTGAACTTTGTGAAGCTCGCGTGCGTGCGTGTGTACACGGTCAGAGAGTGGGATTCTCTCGAAGCAAAGCAAAGCGCGAATTCCGCTAGAAGCTCGCGCAGAAATGCGAAAAGATCCTCTCCGCATTGCGTACATACATGGAGATGAGAGAACCCCTCGAGCGATGCGTCGGTGTTCGAAGACGCCGCTTCATTGGAACACGCGTTTCGCCTCGCTGTGTGGCGATGCAGTGTTTCGCGGTGTTGATGGCAGCGTTCACATTAAAGAACAATTTGTGAAGTTCAGTGACCAAGAGTGTAGTCGCGCTGGACGAAGTATATGGTGGGTGTAAAGCCTGCCGGCTGTCGCGAGCTTCGTTGTGTTGTATTCGCGAATTGACAAACATATATATCGAGGAGGAATCGCGACGCACTCGCGCGGAAATTCCTGTTCCACATCAACGAGGTTGCGCATTTGACTCTGTGGAACTGCGGAAGTGTGATCGCCGACTCTTCCGTTTCATAGCGCCTTTCTTTTTTTTTTGTAGGCCAATATGGTTAATGTTCAGATGTTCCTTACGTTTAAGCTACTGTTCACAAAATCTTCAGCCCGATAGCATTGCAGGCAATGTTCGGTAGGAATTAGAAGCGAAATTGACATTCTTGCCTTGTTTGCAGCACAACGCTACGATCGAATCCACACGAATTTATCAGAGGTAGCTAGAGGCTTCCTTGTTGACAAAAAAATTGACTTGGTTGAAGGACCAAAAGCAAAACCTCAGTTTTTTTTTCGGAGCCGACAGTCTACCAATTGATAAGGCTGGCAGCCGAAAGTACGTGGGCGAATGTTTCAATTTTGTTAATTTTATTCTCAAGGTCTTTCGGCATCACTGAGAACTGCGCTCACGTCATCGAAACAACGTAAGCGGGATACATGAGCGTAATAGTAACGCAGATAAATTATCACACAACCATTTAAAAAAAACTGAGAACAAAACATGATGTTAATAAAAATAAATGACAGCCAAAAAATAAGACATGGTGCTTTATGCATCTATTTGTCTTTTTATTGTCAGACGATTGTATTGCATTCTATTGTATGATATTGTAATAAATTGTATTGCATAGTGTCGTATTGTATTGCATCGTACTATATTGTTCTGCATCGAATAAAAGCTGAGCGCGGTCGCAGCGCACACTATATGCGTTGATGGTCTGTCATGTGGACCTTATTTTATTAGAATGCACGTATTAGCCCACTTTCCCCCTTTTCTCTTGCAATTCTTGCCATTAGTGAACAGCTATAAACGGCAAGTGGACTCCGGACTTTCATACTTATCCTTATATAGTAGCGGCTCTGATTTGCAGTGGATCTTGTGCTGACGAAGTAGCCGACATTGTTGACTTAACGATGATATATTGCTGGCTAAATGAATAGAAATGATGGCTAGCTCCGGCTTACTGCCGGAAATATTGCGTAATATGGCTAGCAAACTATTGGCTACTCTTGGCTTACGTCGACTAAGGCAGGCCATCCCGTATTATAACAACCTCATTAAATATCAGTCGTATGACGTTCTTGCCTATACAGCCACAACAACGCGAATGTCTGTTCCTGAATTTTTTTCAGACGGTTAAATCAGGGATCCCAAGCACGTGGCCCGCGAACCTGTAGCTTGCTGCCCGTGTCCCGCACATAGCTGTTTTCGTCAAACCGCCGTGCTAGTGGCTAAGGCAGTTGGCTGCTGACCCGCAGGTCGCGGGTTCGAATCCCAGCTGCGGCGGCTGCATTTCGGATGGAGGCGAAAATGTTGTAGGCCCGTGTGTTCAGAATAGGTTGCACGTTAAAGAACCCCAGGTGGTCTAAATTTCCCGAGCCCTCCACTACGGCGTCTACCATAATCATATAGTGGTTTTGGGACGCTAGAACCCCCCAAATCACTATCATATTTCTCTTCATCCCACATTTTTTTTTTCATTCTCCTTAATCACTATGCACGCGTGCTACATAGGCATGGCTGGTCTGAAAATTTATTTTCGTGCTGGTCGTCATGTTTTGAAGCATAACCGTGAAACAAAAACTACACTTCCGAATCTAGGTCCTGATTTGTCGTGTAGACGGCCGCTACTGACAAGTTGTTGGAATAATGGCGCCAAGTGTTCAGAAACGACCGGTGGATGAAACATGAGAAAGGTTTTTTTTTACGTTTTCAAACGTTAACGTCAGCTGACAATTTGTACGAACTGCACCTCTTCCTTTCCCCCCTTCTAGCTTCCAGCTTCTTTCCTGTCGCAGCCCTTGCGGAACTAAAGTGTGGCCCACTGGCTGAGGTGAGCTCGAGGCTCCTGTCTTAAAGAGACACTAAAGATAAAAGCAATTTTTTTGTATTAGTAAACTGCAATTTCACAATGATGAAACAAGCATTCTTGCCTTTAAGAGACGTTTGATAAGCCGACACACACACACACACACACACACACACACACACACACACACACACACACACACACACACACACACACACACACACACACACACACACACACACACACGCACACACACACACACACACACACACACACACACAAAAGGTACAGGCGGCGATGATTCATTGAAGTTGTGGCAACTGCTAGCTGTGACGACATGCACTTTTGACAGTTTTTGTTAGGGCTTATGTAATCGTTTATCGATAAAAAGCTGCTCACATTGTATTTTAAAGGACCCATAGTATGAAAATAGCAAGTTTAGAAAAATTTCATTGTGCCGATGTGGCCGAAGTGTGTACAAAGACTTTAAACTTCGGGACGTACTAAGTATCAGCGAGGGCTTCAAACATAAAACATTGTCTTTCGTTTCCTCTTCATATATTTAGTCTACGATAGCGAAATTAATAACAGAGTTCTGAAAAAACCATTTATGTGTCTGAACTCACCTAATCTTTTACATTAGTGTCTCTTTAGTACATGCGCCTCACCACAGGCGTAGGCAGGATTTTGGTATGAAAGGTGTCAAACTAGTCTTGCATCACGCCGGGGAACGCTGCTGGGGTATGTGAGGCAGATGCTGATGCGGCTTGGGCGAGAGGGGGGCGGGGGGCATTTGCACTCCTTGACGACGACGATGTGTTTGGCTGACCATGCCAAGTAGAGCGCCATCCGGTCCGGTCTCGTCCGTGCCTGCTACAAAGTTCGAACGTGTTACTCTCCTAATGTTCCGGACCACGAGAGAAAAGAACACACGTGCCCCTATAGACAGTTTCGTAATACGTGGCGGCCACGTTGTATCGTTGACTGAAGCGACTGAAAATAGACACACGAAAAAAAAAAAAGAAGGAGGAAATACATGCTATATATAGGAACGGCAGGACGCGGGGTCTCGCTCAAATGCGCATCACGGACGTTGTGGTACAGAGCCACCCTAAATGCATTTTGAAGGTGCCTTATCTTTCCCGAAGAGCGGTGCGGATATTTTCACTTTCGTGGTCAAGGGAGTGGAAAAAGATTGGGGGCCACACGCAGGTGAGGGTGTGGTATTACTATATGATTATATTTTTAGCGTTCCGAAAGTTGCAAAGCTTCACTCCTGAAGAGTGTGTAGGTGGTCGCGTGGTTCTAGTTGCGAGTTTCGTTGGAATCCTCTTTGGCCGCGTTAGCCTCTACTACCGTATCCTCCCCCAGCAGTTCAGTCTCGCTGCTTTCTTTATCGACATCACAACCATGTCAGTATACCTGTGTCCCCAACAATAAATAAGTTTGTAACTTTCGAGCAGGCTGAGGATATAATAAATCACTTGCTCGCTTCTATATCGACGCATGTGGGGGTCGTTCAGAAACATTTATGATGAATGACGGCTCTGGGAAAATAGCGTAAGTGGTTGGCAGAACAAGGAAGTCTGGACATATTGATCGGTTACGCCGATCATGCTAGTGGTTCACCAGAGCAAGTCATGCACCATAGAGAAGCGGCGCACTTGAGGCATCTCTCAAAAGTCCATATATTTCGAGTTTCAGGCGTTACGTAACACGCATAGGCCTACCCAGCTCGCTCTGTACAGAGTCAGTATCGGGATATCTGGTAAGCGTTTGACGGTAGATGACGTAATAAAATGCTGGTAGCTAGTAACGTTTTCAGGTGAGTTAGAGTTTCGCACTGCAATTCGGTGCAACCTTTGCGAAGATTACGAATTTGAAGCCCTAACTTCCCGCCGTATCTGAAATGCGGAATATTTTATGTACACGTACGACCGTTTCCCGAGTTCCAACAACGATGTTTTATCGTCCGCGGACAAGAAAAAAAAAACTAAACATGAAATGACAGTATATTATTGCGAGCTTTGGCAACTTCAGTTGTAATTTGAATTTATACATGACAAGCTTTCGCAATCACTATCGCGGGAGGTCGGTAAGTTCCGTTCTAATTCTATTTTTACATGAAGAGGTTTCGTCATTTCCCCGTAACCAAGTTGACGCAACTATTACACAATATTACACATTGTGTAACACTAATAGTCATCATTATTTGTTTTCTTAGCTAGGTTTTTCGCAGTGCTAGCCTCTCGTGGGTCATATATTAAGGAATGCGATGCGTAGAAGTCGTATTAACCACGGTTGAGTTAAGCTCTTATGCGTTATAGTGACGCGTAATAGGCGTTATTGAGGTGTGTGGAGGTGAGCAAAGCAGCTTTTTGCTCTAATTAACCTGCCTGCATCACCTTATTTTAAAATTTGTGTCATCACCTCCTTATTAGCTTCACTAAAACCGCCAATTCTCACTTATAAACTTAACCCAAAAATTTTCCAGATACTTCACTCACCCATGCCATGGAGAGCAAATGGCTTGTTAACACTCCATCGTGTTGTTACTTATTTCTGCAAGGTACACGAAATATGTGTATTCTGCCTCTTCATCCTTGCAAATTGCTGTGTCAAAATTTAACTTCATTGTTGAGTTGTGTGCAAGAAAGGTGGACAGTGGTGTGTTCAATGTTGCGGAACTCGTGTTACCTCCTGGTGAAACGTTTGTATTCGTTCGTCTATTTTTTTTTTATCATACCCGCACGGGATTTATAAGACATCGGTTTCTGCAAGAAGTAGAGAAGCATTCGTATCTTGAAGAGATCCACACACAAACTACAAATGAATTACATTGCTTTTTTACTCACATGATGCGTATTAATCTCCTGGATCGTCTTTCACACTTGCCTAATCCGAACAACGAGCAACCTGCGCCAACATTTCTATAGGAATTCATCGACCCCTGTGATGCTAGATCCTCGTGCTTGCGTAAGCGTCGCTCTAGTCCCACGATTTGATATTGTCACGAGTTATAAATTACAGGGGGTTTATTTAAAAACACGGACAGTGGGACTTGTAGAGACGCTCTCAGAGAAGGCCGCTAAGATTGTCGTCTTCTTCACTCTGCTGCGCTGCGCCTCTCGAGTGAATCCGCGTTCTTCGTTGTCGTCGCTATCTCGCCGCTAAATCAGCTATGCACGCGGCATTACCCTCCCGCCAGCGTGAGCGTCGTCCCGACGCTCAACAGGTAGAGATGCGGCCATCGAGTGTTTACATCACTGAGAGTGGTAAAGTTTCATGCGGACCACGTGCACTGTCTCAGGCAGATGCTGGCGACGTTTGGAACAGGAGGAGGCGTCGGGCACGACTTCGTACGTCACGTCGCTAAGACGGCGCAGAACCTTGTAGGGTCCGAAGTATCGGCGTAGAAGTTTCTCTGAGAGGCCTCGTCGTCGTACAGGAAACCAAACCCATTCTATCTCCTGGTTGATAAATGACGAATCGATGGCGAAGGTTGTACCGTTGGGCGTCAAGTTGCTGCTGGTTCATTATTCTCACGCGGGCAAGCTGCCTTGCTTCTTCGGCGCGCTCAGTGAAGTCTACGGCGTCTGCTCTGAGTCATTGCAATCGTAAGGCAGCATGGCGTCAAGCATTGTCGTAACTTCTCTGCCATGAATTAGTGCGAACGGCGTCATTTTTGTTGTTTCCTGGCGCGCCGTATTATACGCGAATGTGATGTACGGCAATATTCGGTCCCAATTCTTGTGCTCTACGTCGACGTACATGCAAAGAATGTCAGCGATTGTCTTGTTAAGCCTTTCTGTAAGCCCATTCGTTTGTTGGTGGTAAGCTGTCGTCTTCCTATGCGCTGTGCCACTGAGCGTAAGCACAGTGCGCAAAAGCTCGGCTGTAAACGCGGTACCTTTGTCTGTTATGACGACAGCTGGAGTACCATGTCTCAGAACAATGTTCTCAATGAAGAACTGGGCCGCTTCAGCTGCAGTGCCACTCGCGATTGCCTTGGTCTCCGCGTATCGGGTGAGGTAGTCCGTCGCCACTATAACCCATTTGTTGCCGCTGTCCGATGTTGGGAATGGGCCCAGCAGATTCATTCCGATTTGAGAAAACGAGGTTTCTGGCACGGGCACAGGATGTAATAGCCCAGCGGGTTTGACAGGTGGTACCTTGCGCCGCTGACAGTCAATGCATGTTCGGACGTAATGTTTAACCTCTGCTGCGATTCTTGGCCACTAATATTTTTCTTTGATGCGTGTCAGTGTTCTTGTGAAACCGAGGTGGCCCGCAGTGGCTTCGTCATGGCAGGCTTGTAAAATTTCGCTGCGGAGAGCTCCAGGAACTACCAGCAGATAGCTTCTACCTGTTGATGAAAAGTTCTTTTTGTACAGAATTCCGTCCCGTAAACAGAATGACGATATGTTCTTCGAAAACACTCTTGGTGCATTGGCGGCTCGTTCGTTCAAGATTTCTATAAGCGAGTTTAGCTCCCGATCATGTTGTTGTTGCCGAGAAATGGTAGCTGCATCAACAGCTCCTAAAAAACCTGGGAAATCATCATCCTCTATAGCCGGTGATTCAATCGGTGACCTTGACAAACAGTCGGCGTCTAAGTGTTGCCTTCCGGACTTGTAAACTACGGTCATGTCGTACTCTTGGAGCCATAAGCTCCATCGTGCTAAACGTCGAGATGGGTCTTTCATGTTGGTCAACCAACAAAGAGAGTGATGGTCGCTTACTACTTGGAAAGCGCGGCCATATAAATACGGGCGGAACTTCGCAACTGCCCAAACGACGGCCAGACACTCCTTCTCCGTTGTTGAGTAGTTGGACTCGGCGCGTGTCAACGTTCTGCTAGCGTAGGCAACCACTCTCTCCACACCATATTGGCATTGGACAAGAACAGCACCTAGGCCCACATTGCTGGCGTCTGTATGGATGGCTGTTGGTGCATTCTCGTCGAAGTGAGCGAGGACAGGTGGAGCTTGTAGACGCTGTCGCAGCTCGTTGAATGAAGCTTCTTGCTCTTCACCCCATACAAATGCGATGTCTTCCCTTGTAAGGCGGGTGAGTGGAGAGGCGATGTGTGCAAAGCCTGCTATAAATCGCCGGTAGTAGGCGCAGAGACCCAGAAAACGCCTGACCGCTTTTTTATCAACAGGCCTTGCGAACTTTGCGACGGCTGCTGTTTTATCTGGGTCAGGCTTCACACCTTCGCGACTGATCACGTGTCCCAGGAACTGGAGTTCTTCGAAGCCGAAGTGGCATTTTTCCGGTTTGAGTGTGAGTCCAGCGGACCGTATGGCTTGAAGGACTGACAGTAGCTGCTTTAGATTGTTATGCCAGCGAGTCCTCGTCAAACGTCCGTGCCTCTGAAAAAGGCAATCTGGGTCAAGGCCAGTCCGCCTGGCGCGATCACCTCGACGGCGTGCACACGCGCGGCGCCCCTCTGGCCCATGTGCAGTGAGTCAGCTGCGCACGTGACAGCGAGCCGGCGGCCGCATGTCTGGTGGTCTGACGCATGGCGCGGCGGCCCCCATTGGCGGAATCTGCCCTGACGACCAGCGGCGCTTCTGATTGGACATTTTGGTTGGACCCGGTGTAAATAAAAGAAGCCCTGCGGCGCGTCGCGATCGGAGGTCCTAGGAGAGGAGTCCCCGTGTCGGAGTGCCGACATGTGTGTGAGTCAGCGGTCTTAGGCGAAAGGCTGACCTATGTGTTAGAGAGGAGAGCTCGGCTCTTCGAGTCTCTGTCGGCCCCAGTGCCGAAATTGTAACGCCTCTGTAAATATGCTGTACATAAACCTTGTTTAACTCACCGTCGTCTCGTCCGCTCGTCTTATCAGCTCTGCGCAGAAGCAGTCGCGAGCTGATAAACATACGCTACCAAACGGCTGGTGACCTTCCCGGCGGAGTTGAAAGCAGTGGCGCCTCCGGGGCCGTGTTGGCGTCGCCGTCTTTCGCAACAGTGGTGGCTTCGGCGGGATCGGTCCGTCATTGCGCAACAGTGGAGGTCAGCGGTGGGATCACGGAGGCCCGCTTCGCAACAGTGGTGGCAGCGGTGGGATTCGGAGCTGGCTTCGCAACAGTGGTGGCAGCGGTGGGATCGGTCCGTCGTTCGCAACAGTGGTTGGCAGCTGCGGGATCGGCCGGCGTCAGCGACATCGATGCGGTGAGTGCCTGATGTTTTCCCCTCAGTTCACCAGACTGCTCTAGCTCAGGTTGTAGTAGTTTAGAGAAGGGCTGTGTGAAGCATTAGAGTGAGCTTTGATCGTTTCAAGCAAAGTCGAAGTGCTTTGAAACCAAAGTTAATGCGGAGGGGGTAAACACGGGAGAGTGAAAAATTGCTTGCGCGTCTTGCTAGTTGACTTATAGTGGGTACGGCAAGTAAATTGTTAACAGGGGCAAACAGCAAGAGGCTAGTGTGAACGATGGAGAACCTTAAAGTGAAGGAACTCATCGAAATTTGTGAGGAACTCGGCATTACTTTGGGCCGTGCGAAACGAAAGCAAGCGATCCTTGAGATCATGAAGGATGAGGGAGTGTCGGCTGAGGAAGTCGATGAGGCCTGGGTGGATATTAAAGCACGCCGTGAGGAGGCTGAAAGGCGAGAAGTAGAAGCTCGCGAAGAAGCTGAAAGGCGCGAAGCTCGCGAAGAAGCTGAAAGGCGCGAAGCTCGCGAATAAGCTGAAAGGCGCGAACGTCGCGAGGAGGCCGAGAGGCAAGAGCGCCTAGAGTTGAAACGACTAGAATTGGCAATCCTACAGTGTTCGCAGGCGCCTAGCGTAGCTTCTCCGACGATTCAGGTCAGCGGTTTTAGAATTCGTGACCAACTGCCACCGTTCGTAGTAGGCGAGGACATGGCGAAGTACCTCGTCAAGTTTGAACACGTCTGTGAGCGAAACGCTTTGGAGCGGTCTCTTTGGGCGCAGAACCTGTTAGCTCTTCTTCCCGGCGAAGTGTCCGACGCATTAACTTGCTTGTCTAGGGAAGCGTTTGAGAGCTATGACGAGGTTAAGGAAGTGCTCTTGAGACGTTACAAGTTGTCACCCGAGGCTTTCAGGCAAAGGTTCCGGTATGCTGAAAAGGGGAATGAGTCACACGTTGACTTCGCGTTTCGTCTTAAAGCCGATTTAATTGAATGGCTCAAGGGCGAAGGTGTTTATGACGACCGCGATAAAGTGGTGGAATGCGTTGCATTGGAGCAATTCTACCGCTGCATCGAGGATAATGTCAGGCTTTGGCTGCAGGACAGACTTGGTGAAGTACAGCTAAACAAGGCAGCAGAGTTAGCTGAGGAGTATTATACTCGTCGAAAGTTGCACAGCAGGGCAGTGCGCGTTGAAAAGGATGAAAGGAAAGAGGGCTTTTCAAGGAAACCTGATCAACGGAGACCCGCTCCGCACCGTAATTTCAAGAAGGACCCGTCTCTTACGAAGGACAGTGTAGGGGAAGGGCAAACGGAAGCGGAGAAATCGAGTGAGGTTTCTACCACACAGGCATTCGAATCGGAAAACAAACGGAAGCCGCTAATCTGCTACAACTGTAAAAAGGAAGGGCACATCGCGAGAAACTGTCAGGAAAAATTTGCCTTCGCAACAATCCGAGAATCAGGAAAAAACATGCGGTTGTTGGAGCCGTATCTCCAAGAAATTAGGGTCAATGAGAAAACGTGCCGAGCACTTAGAGACTCAGCGGCAACCATGGACGTTGTCCATCCTTCATTGGTGTCTCCGGATGACTTCACAGGAGAATGCGCGTGGATCAGGCAAGTCGCCGAGGTGCAGAGTGTTCGCTTACCAATCGCCACGGTGGTCATTGAAGGCCCGTTCGGTAAGCTTCGCACCGAAGCAGCTGTGTCTGCCGCGCTAAATGATCGTTTTCCATATCTTTTCTCCAACAACTCAGAGCAGCTTCTCAAAGAGCAGGGCAAATCGTTCTTCCCCAACTTAGCGTGCATGGCCCTCACGCGATCGCAAGCGCGAAAGCTTTCGCAGGAGCTTGATCTGGTTCAATGCGGTGAACGCTCAGGTGACCTTGTCGGCGGGTCGACGGAACCTCAGAGAGGAAATTTTCCGCGTGAGTCATGTGAGCAGTCACGCGAGCGGCCCGTCGCGGAAGCGGCCGGCGCGGTATGCGTTGGGGGAGACGACATGGCGCCATTGAATCAGAGCGAGGGGGCTGCAACGCTCTCGCCTGTAGCGGAAAGTTGGAGCGAGCTGCCGAGAGTTGATCGAGAGACGCTCATTCGAGAGCAGCGTGAGGACCTCTCGATTGAAGCGCTAGTGGAAAGCCAGGTTGAAACGCTAGTGGAAAGCCAGATTGAAGCGCTAGTGGAAAGCCAGGTTGAAACGCTAGTGGAAAGCCAGATTGAAGCGCTAGTGGAAAGCCAGAAAAACGCGGCAAAAGTGCTGTCGAAGGAGCACTACGAGGAATCGGTGAAGAAGAGTGCTTTTGAAGTTGATAATCAGGTAACGCTGCTGCAGCCGTCCAAGAGGAACAAGCTTGAGGTTGATTGGGAAGGGCCCGCAAAAGTAGTATCGAAGCTTTCTGATACCAACTGTGAAGAGAAATTAGGAAGGCGGCCGAACAAAATTTATCACAGTAACTTGAGAGCAGTCGTAAATTTACTTTTAAGTGCTTCGGAGGAAGAGGAAGCAGAAATTTTTAGTTCTAGTGAGATAATCGAAAGGAAATCGGAAGTAATCTGGGAGCAGATAAACCTAGAGCCTAGCTTAAGTGAAGGAGGACCTGAGAAAGAGGATCTGAGAAAGATTGGTTCCGAGTTTGAAGACGTGTTTTCGGACCGCCCCGGAAACACGAGGGTGATCGAACACGATATCGAGCTAAGCGGTGAGGAGTCAATCCGTAGCAAGCCGTATCGTTGTTCCCCTGTGCAACGTCGAAAGTGTGAGCCGCTCTTGGTGCCGCATAGGTATCGTCGCCTAAAAGTGGCCGGTTACTGAAGTGGAGCATGTTGCTCCACAGCGCAACTTTGACGTTCGCTAAAGAAAAAAAAAAGGTAAACGCTAATGCAGGTGCATTGAGCAGTGCGTTCCAGCTAGTAACTTCTCAACCTTTCGGTTTCTCGTTGGTGATTCGGGGCAAAATTTTGACCTCATCACGACCTGGGCTGAGCGCTCTTGTTCAGAGTGATCTCAAGGGGCCAACTTTGTGGTATTCTAATCCGTTACGTTGTTGTACGTGGGAAAAAAAAATTGAGTTGTCATTTTAAGGGTCTTTTGTCCCACATGTGCCTCTTGATGTAGAGGGAACAAAATTCCGATAAACACGTAGATAGGTATATGTTGTACTATACTTTGTCTGGTGTTCTGTCGGGTGACCGAGGGCACTTGATTGTGTCGTGTGTTGTCTGTTGTCGAACCGTTCTTAGAAAGTTGCAGAACCATCGACAAGTGCTGAAACCGAAGATGGTCAGAAGAGACGAGCGAAGTTGGCCAGCAAGTTGTGGCGACAAGCCAGGGGAGCTGGGATCCGTCGTCAAAAGTGGAATGTGTTCCCGGACCAGTCTGGAGCTGTATTCTCCCCATGGCCCTGGAGGCGAACCTGGAGGGACCTGGCGAACGAGCGCACCTGACATCCGAGCCCCGTGGAAGCAGCTCGTCTTTCCGGTGCATTGTCTGGCGGCGGGGGTGCTGTTATGCCAGCGAGTCCTCGTCAAACGTCCGTGCCTCTGAAAAAGGCAATCTGGGTCAAGGCCAGTCCGCCTGGCGCGATCACCTCGACGGCGTGAACACGCGCGGCGCCCCTCTGGCCCATGTGCAGTGAGTCAGCTGCGCACGTGACAGCGAGCCGGCGGCCGCATGTCTGGTGGTCTGACGCATGGCGCGGCGGCCCCCATTGGCGGAATCTGCCCTGACGACCAGCGGCGCTTCTGATTGGACATTTTGGTTGGACCCGGTGTAAATAAAAGAAGCCCTGCGGCGCGTCGCGATCGGAGGTCCTAGGAGAGGAGTCCCCGTGTCGGAGTGCCGACATGTGTGTGAGTCAGCGGTCTTAGGCGAAAGGCTGACCTATGTGTTAGAGAGGAGAGCTCGGCTCTTCGAGTCTCTGTCGGCCCCAGTGCCGAAATTGTAACGCCTCTGTAAATATGCTGTACATAAACCTTGTTTAACTCACCGTCGTCTCGTCCGCTCGTCTTATCAGCTCTGCGCAGAAGCAGTCGCGAGCTGATAAACATACGCTACCAAACGGCTGGTGACCTTCCCGGCGGAGTTGAAAGCAGTGGCGCCTCCGGGGCCGTGTTGGCGTCGCCGTCTTTCGCAACAGTGGTGGCTTCGGCGGGATCGGTCCGTCATTCGCAACAGTGGTGGCTTCGGCGGGATCGGTCCGTCATTGCGCAACAGTGGAGGTCAGCGGTGGGATCACGGAGGCCCGCTTCGCAACAAGATGCTCTTCAAACGTGGCCGAAAAAACGATCACGTCGTCGAGGTACACAAGGCATGTTTTCCATTTCAGGCCGGACAGAATGGTATCCATTAGTCTCTGAAACGTGGCTGGGGCTGAGCATAGACCGAAAGGGAGGACTTTGAATTCATAAAGCCCGTCTGGCGTCACGAAGGCGGTCTTTGCTCGGTCGCGCTCATCTACTTCTATTTGCCAGTATCCACTTTTAAGGTCCATTGACGAGAAGTAGCGCGCATGCCGTAGCCTGTCTAAAGAGTCATCGATCCGTGGTAATGGATAAACATCTTTTTTTGTAACATGGTTCAGCTTACGATAATCGATGCAGAAACGCAAGCTGCCGTCTTTCTTTTTCACGAGTACCACTGGCGATGCCCAAGGACTCTTTGATGGTTGGATAACGTCATCCTCTAGCATCTTCTTGACTTGCTGCTGGATTACCTCACGTTCTTTCTGAGCGACGCGATATGGGTTCTGTCGGATCGGCCTTGCTGTGTCTTCCGTAATTATGCGATGCTTAGTCAGAGGCGTTCGACCTACTCGTGATGTCGATGAGAAGCAGTCCTTGAACTGGTCGAGCAGCTCCATAAGACGGCATCTTTCAGTCGGTGTTAGACTCGGACCGATATTAACTGGTGGTGTATGTGGAGGTGATTGAGCTGGGGCTTCCCCTTGCATTAGAAGACAGTCGTGAGAGTAGTCGAGCTCTTCGAGGTACGCCACAGCCGTGCCTTTACCGATGTGCCGGCGCTCATTCGTGAAGTTGGTCAGAAGCACGTCTGCGCGCCCATCCACTAAGCTGACGATACCGCGAGCGATGGCGATGCCTTGGTGAAAAAGAAAGTCAGTGATGCGTTCGGCTATGGCGTCTTCATTACAGTGCACGGCGCAACACACGGAAACAAGACTACATGACAGTGGTGGCACGCAGACGTCGTTGTCGACCACACGTAACACCCTGGGTTCTTGGTCTGGATCAGTGGTCACAGACTTGTCAGCGGCGAATGTGATCACACCGTCGCGTATGTTGACCACAGCACCGTACTCTCTTAAGAAGTCCATTCCCAGTATCATAGGTTTGCAGCACTCCGGTAGGATCAGAAATGTGGCTACAAAAGCCACATTCTCAATAGTGAGTCTTGCTGTACATTTTCCCGTGGGAGTGATTATCTGGCCTCCAGCACTTCGGATATAAGGGCCCGTCCATTCCATCAGGACTTTCTTGAGTTCGTCTGCCAATCGTTCACTCATTATGGAGAAGTCTGCACCTGTATCGACTAAGGCCGTCACTTCAACGCCGTCAATCGTCACAGCGAGGTCGGCAGTCACAGTTTTCTCGGCGAAGTCTTCATCGTCGTCTCTCACGTGTTTCGGCAGCAGTGGGGGATTTTCGGCAATTTGACGGCTTGCAACCTTCCCCCCAGAGGTCGCTGCTTTCAGTTTCCCCGCCGTGGGCTGGGAGACCGACCTCTGACGGCGTCAGCAAAACTACGGCGGCTTGGTGAACCAAAGCGAGCCGGTGATGGTGACCGCGTCCGGAAGGTAGAAGAGCCTTCCCGCCTGCCAGCCTGGTCGTCGTCGATGGGGGCACGGCTTTCGTCGAACTGTCGGCGCGTAGCTGTAGGTGCACTACGTGGTATTCAGCTCGGCGATGTGGGCAAAAACGGTAAATGTGCCCTGGCTCTCCACAGTTGTAGCAGAGTGGTCGATGATCCGCAGTGCGCCATATGTCGGTCTTCCGCATATAGGTTCGCCTAACAGAATCCTGCTGAGCCCAGTCTGCCACAAGATACGGTTCGAGATACTGCGGCGCTGGCATGGGCGTGGGTCGACGAACAGCGTCTGCATAGCTGTATCCGTTCGGCTGGTATGATACTTCTGGAGCCAATGGACGACGCACAGCGTCTGCATAGGTACACGAGTTTGGACGGTGCGGTGGAGCGGAATATTGCTGAGGAGAGGCAAACGCTTGTCGAAGTTCATGGCGAACGACTTCAGTGACGGAGGCTACCGTGGACTCCTGCTGCGGGGCGCCTGTGACTGCAATGTGTATTTTGCGTTCTCCTTCGCGATCTCCTCACGCACGATCTGTCTAATCAGGTGGCGTAGAGAAAACTCGTCGTTTTCGGTAAGTGCGGTGGCGCCTGCAGCTGCGCCGGTGGCCGGGTGATCAGACTGTCGGTACCGTTGCAGTAGCGCACGCTCTATTGCGGTGGCCTCCCTGGTGAACTCGTCCACTGTTGTCGGCGGATTGCGCACAAGACCAACAAATAGCTGCTCTTTGACGCCCCTCATGAAATGGCTTAGCTTTCGAGCCTCGGGCATGTTGGGGTCCGCGCGATGGCACAAGCGCACCATATCCTCAGCAAACATGGCGACGCTTTCATGCAGCTGTTGGGTGCGTCCTTCAAGAAGGCGTTGTGCATTTTCGCGTCGGTCCGCGTTACCGAAGGTGTCAAGAAACCGACGACAAAACTCCTCCCATGTCGTCAATGTTGCCTCCCGGTTTATAAACCACGTCTTCGCGCCGTCTTCAAGGGCGAAGTATACGTGGAAGAGCGTTCCATCGAGACTCCAGTAGTTAAATTTAGCTACCCGTTCGAACTGCTCAAGCCAGTCTTGCGCATCTTCGTTCGGCCGGCCATGAAATGGTTCAGGAATGCGCATATTCTGGACCGTCACCTGTGCAGGACTCCTTGCCATTTCTCGAGAAGGGGTGGTTGTCGGAAGTGTTGCTCCCTTTAAAAGGCCAAATTCTGGTTCAAGACCTTGAAGGCGACGGCTTGAGCGGTGCACAGGCGTCTCCACGCGTGGCTGTCTCGTAGGGCTGGACTCGGGGCTTCTCAGAGGGGTGCTGGTCATGAGGTGGTAGTACCCAGCACCTCCACCAGTGTCGCGAGTTATAAATTACAGGGGGTTTATTTAAAAACACGGACAGTGGGACTTGTAGAGACGCTCTCAGAGAAGGCCGCTAAGATTGTCGTCTTCTTCACTCTGCTGCGCTGCGCCTCTCGAGCGAATCCGCGTTCTTCGTTGTCGTCGCTATCTCGCCGCTAAATGCAGCTATGCACGTGGCAATATGATAACGCTTTCATGATATAACTTTGAGTCATGTGTCATATTGGCGTTTAGTTCTGGGGTATTTGAGGGTATACGAGGGAGCCCAAGCATGAATATTTTCTTTTTGCATCTGTCTGCTAGGCACCCGTATGTTTTATTCATCGGCCATAGCAGCATACTGTGAATGCTGCCAGCTGAAAAGAGTGGAAATGAGAGCTGATTAGCTAAAAGTGGATGGCCGAAAATTTCCGTCGCACCATTGCGGCTTCGTGAAAGGAAAGATGTTTGTGTGGAAGAAAAAAAAAGAGTGAAAGCCGACCACAAAAAAACACTGGCTCCAATGAGGGATAGAGAAACGCGTTCCGACAGTATACGCCGATATATATTAAAAATCATACACGCCGTTTTGACACATATCTTGTTCGATAGGGACGCACAGACCACGTGGCGTTACACTGTATGTAAAACGTCGGTGCATGAAAGAGGGGTGAGAAAGAGCCAAGAAAAATGTCTCCTCTGGAGCGACGATTCATGGGGCACTCGCGGATAATCGAGGCGACACACAAAAGACAGTCATCGTCTCAGCTGCTGGCGGGGTGCTCCCAACGAAATGTCACTGCCCGCTGTCGATAATAGTTCCTGATACGAGAAAAAGAAACTGTGCATGATCTGATTGCACGCTCCAAAGAGAAAGGAGGAGCCTATAAGAGTAGCTTCGAGGGAGCGTAATACGTGATATAACTAAATAAAAGCGAAAAAACAAAAGAAAGAAAGAAAAGAAAGACGGCGAAGCGCGCACTTCAACAGCCGCGCACTCGGCTAGAGAACGACGGGAGTCTCGCTTCACCGAAGCACAACGACGCGCCGTCCACGGCGAAGGTCTCAGAATCGGTGACGTGCGCAGGCGCTAATCGGCAGCGAAGATCGTCGAGCCGCGAATCGAGGGGAGCGTCCACCGGAGCGTCCAGTGACTGGGCTTCCCACATGACTGCTCGGAGATCTCGGGACGCTGATCGGGGAGAGCGGGCGACTCCCCTTATTGTCCTATTTGGGCAAGGAGGCAAAGGATTCGCACCAACGGTCCGAGTGCGCTACCGACAAAAAAAGCACTGGCAGCACACTGTAATGATAAGGTCCAGTGAACCCGGAGCCGTGATTCAAAATGACAGGGCGTCAAATCGTTTGCGACGTTAAAGGTTCGTACGACGCGACCTCGGCGCTACGTTAGAGTGACATTTATACTTCCCGACTTAGAGCTGCCGCCGTTACTATAAATCGTGTGGTTTAGTGGAGAAGAGGTGGTGCTTTTCTGCGCGGGCCGGTAGACAATTGAGGATTAGGTGCCTTCGATTTGGACTGCTCGTAGGTCGTGCGGAGAGACCGTAACCGCGGGCTGATGTTCTCAAGAAAAGAGAGAGAAAGAGAATATCGTCTAATCTTTGTATTCTTTTCGAGGCTTTGGTAACTTTGTACATTTTTGGTTCCGCATGACTTTTTTCATTTGATTCATCGTGAATCAGTAGTGGTGTGTTTGGAGACGGAACGTTCGCTCCTCTTTGAACCTGCTGTATCTTTGTTGTCGAATAGTGCGTTGTTTATTCGTTACGATTTCTGTCGACATCTACACGGGTGCGCAAACGAGTTTTCTGTTTTCTGGGCACTACAACGCTTTTTTCAAAATGCGAAGCAATTCTTTGCATACTGTAAGCACTTTGAGCATCTATCTATCTATCTATCTATCTATCTATCTATCTATCTATCTATCTATCTATCTATCTATCTATCTATCTATCTATCTATCTATCTATCTATCTATCTATCTATCTATCTATCTATCTATCTATCTATCTATCTATCTATCTATCTATCTATCTATCTATCTATCTATCTATCTATCTATCTATCTATCTATCTATCTATCTATCTATCTATCTATCTATCTATCTATCTATCTATCTATCTATCTATCTATCTATCTATCTATCTATCTATCTATCTATCTATCCGCTTACGTCTCGGTGTGCTTTCATGATCACCCCCTTAACTCAGGGTCAACCAAAATTTGTATGGGAGGGTGAAATGGTTTGACGAACATGACTCGCTGTGGTCATGACATTATTATTGCCACAATATCATCGCGCACGTCATCAAACACTTTCATGAAACAATGGCACATAAAAAATACCCGCTTAACAAGGGCACATACCCGCCCGCGGGTATGTGCCACTGGTATGCGGGTATTTACCACAGGTGTTCGAAAGTTTATGTCTACCCTGGAACAACGAGAATACACATGGGTGATTGTAACACTTGATCGTTAAGAAAAAGCATACATCGGCAGCGTTGACTAGACGAACGCAATGAATAAATGTCATCGTCCCAGCAGGAATCGAACCCCAGCATTCTGCGGGCCAATCAAGTATTCTACAACAGAGCCCTGCCAGGTGTCGGGAAAAGCCGGAAGAAATATCCGGAACCTCACGTACGTCTGGACAAGACGCAGGTGCTGGACCTGTGGCGGTTGCAGACGGGCACTTTCACCGACCCCTAACATCGGCACCGCCTGTCGCCCGCGTTGCAGCCGCCACCTGGCTGCCCATGGTGCGAGTAGGAACGGGCCGACATGGCGCATGTGGTTTGGGAACGCGCAAGAAACAACAAGAAGCCACAAGAAAGGGGGACGTCAACTGAAAGACACTCTGAAGCGACACGCCTTGATGAGCGATGAGAAGCTGCCCTGCTCAGCGGGGATACCAAAGACCAGGAAAGGCCGTCCAGCGGGCCAGGGTTATCGCCGATGACCTCGAAGGATGCTTATCGAAAGGTGGATCTTTGGCAGCCTAGCCCCGGGCACAACCGCTGAGACAATGAACTTTATTCAACTCAACTCAACAAACCACAGAGCCTCACCAGGTCTTGGAACTACCTTTCAAATAGACCCTAATGTTCGTGAAACGCCAATTGTGGTAGCAGTGCTGGCTTTCCACTTTCATAAACATTACATATGTACTCCTACGATACAGCCGTCACATCGGGTTAACAAAAAGCGCATAGTCAAGTGTGATCCATGTCATTCTTTATGTAGCAATCTCCATAGCTACGATCCGCTTCAGTTGCTGCTAATATTCATGTTGCTGTCGGCATCATTACGCAAGTGTAAACAACTGGTGATATAGAACATATGCGGCTGTTTAACATATGTCTGTGCGTGCTTTTGTAGATATTTTTAGCAGAACTTCATAAAGTTTCGCTCAATAAAAATTTACAACACAGTCACCTTGCATGCGATTGCTTCGCATGACATTGATTCCCAAGGTAGGTGGGATATCCCAACTTCTTGCCCATTATAGGCGCTTGTATGCTGATGCAGCGTCGGCTTGTGAGTATTGTCATAATCCTTCCGACTCAGTCGCACCTTATTGTTCTGTTGAGGCGTTGTTTGCTAATAAGCTGCGCTGCGCACACTTCTCCTGAGTCATATTTCTACATTTACAAGTCCTTCGGCGCGGGCTCTCAACGCACCTGTGTCGCCATCTATCGCCTCCGAGAACGACTCGGCAGCTGTTCGTTGATGAGAAAGTCTTCTCTGCATTGTCTGCACGCTCTGCTAGAGCGCCGCTCTTTTGTGAAAGGAAAGTAAGCACTGGGCAGTAAGAAACAGAACGAAAACGAAAACGACCCGAAGCAAAGGAAAGAGTAACAAATTTCCACCAGCAACGATGGCGAGGCTTATAATACGAAAAAAACAAAACAAAACAAAACAGAAGAACAAGCGAGAAGAGAAGACACGAAGGACGTAGTACTGCTAGGCAAATAGAAAGAAATATCCAAGTGCTGGAAAAGACGGATATACAGCGTACAGGGCTGGGTGGTGGGGTTTCTGCGATGGTGCGCCGAGACGCGCTCCCCCACTTTGCTGACCGATGACGGAGTTCAGCGACTGTTCGGGAAGGAAGCTGGCTGGAAAAAGGGCTCCATGCTCTAGGGTGAAGCCAGCCTTACAGAAGGCGCTTCCGCGTGCGCAAACGCTATCGATTGTGGCGGGGCCCGCCGCCTTTGGCCGTCATCCCCGGTGACGCCCATTAAAGCAAGACAAGAAGAAAACACCGGAACAGAAAGCATCAAAAGCATTTCGCAGAGTTGGGCGCTCGGACACACATCGACCTGTTAAGATGACGCCGTCGTTCTAGGTAGAGAGACCCACGTTCTTTCTTTCGTACCTTCGGATCTAAGATAATGACGCAGGTGACGTTAAGAATGTCGTTACACACGTTCTGATGGTGTATGTTCAAGAACAAACACGCTGGATTGTCAGTCGAGCGATTCTTGAACTTGCACGCGCGCTGAGCAGTGCCGTGCTTTAAATGTCTTCATATTTAAGGGCTGTACTTGTGGTTCCATCGTTGACAATTATATGGGGTTGGGGCGAGGGTGGACATGTTACTTAGCACACAAAACGTTTTCAATAATGGGTCATAAAATGCTAACGAGAGTTCAAATCTTTACCGTAATGGACGAGACAAGTATGGTATTATATCATATAGATGTCGTGGACGTATTTGTGGTTTACTTTTGTACTTGCACATGATGGAATTGTCTATTTAGACAATCAATCAATCAATCAATCAATCAATCAATCAATCAATCAATCAATCAATCAATCAATCAATCAATCAATCAATCAATCAATCAATCAATCAATCAATCAATCAATCAATCAATCTATCAATCAATCTATCAATCAATCAATGAAAGGTTACTTGGCCACAAAGCGCTAAGAGGTGAAGCAAGCTGCGTTTACGGGCCCCGCTTTACGCTTTCGTGTAGCGCATCACTATTATCCTAAAAATGATGAGGATTTGGAGACATGTTCGCGTAGTGCCATCTATCGTCAGTGATAGCGGTAGCTTGCCGTAACATAATGGGAAATAGGCAAACAAAACCATATCCGACGAAAAAAAAAAAAGCCAGGCCTGTGCGGAAGGCGCAGCACAGTCACAGCTGAAGCTAGAAGAGCGGTCTTTCAGAGCCTTTTCAAAACTCATTGGGTAACTTTTACAAGCACACTTGCTTGATACCCCCTAGGGCATTAATAATAAACTTTTGGATAGTAGGCCGGCATTCGCTATGCTATTTTTCGTCATTCTTCTGAGAAGCGTGGTATCCGCAAAACACTTGCAAGCAATTTAGTGCCAATGGTCCATGGAGTGGCTGACGACGATGAGGAATTATGGCTGAAGTGGGTATGCTCCACAGTTAAGAGGGGAACAAGAACAAGCTGTTGTTATGGGTTGGCGCATTCGACGGCCCACTCGTTACGCTATTCACATTGTGCGAGGACTGGTTGTTCTTTCGCTGTTTTAAAACGCTTTATATGTTGTAATAACGCGATCGCTTTCCCGACATCAAGCTTGCCTAAGGCAAGTTTGCCAAGAAGTCACAAAAACAAGCGTTGAATACTGGGCTGACACCCAGCGTACCCGTGTTCGAAACCCACTGTGTCTTTGGTTGCCAACAAGTGACAAGCACCGGCGTAGCTCAGTGGTAGAATACTGGGCTGGCAGCCAGCAGACCCGGGTTTCGAGCCCCACTGTGTCTTTGGTGCTAGGTATTTTTTTTAACTATCGCGCGATGTAGTTACGGACCCAGGCTGTGGCGGCGTTGGCGGACAACTGCGCGTGACCCGAGTTGTGATCTAATAGCAGCTTTCGCTGTTAAAGGCTAGTTATGAAAAACGACTCCCTGTTCTATACAGCGGAGACTCATTTCAATAGACTTGCAAAATACTACAAACCAGGTGCATTTCTAGAGTATTAATTATTTACCGACGGGGTCCCATGAGTTTCTACGGGCGGCGTTCAATTTTCCTGGGAAGCCACATGCTTTAAAGTGCGATACTGCAATTTTAACAAAATTTACCAGTTGGTCTCTGCTTCATATACCCCGGAGTCGTTTTTGAGAGCTAGCTTTTTAAAAAGAGATATGATATTTCTCAACTATATCCTATTCAGTTATGGAAGGCTGCTGTTCCTGCCGCCGAGAGATGAAGCCACGTTCACATGTCCCCGATTCCTAGAAATGAGCTATTATCTACTGCAGGGTGGCGTATACCGGCTGAAAAAAATGTTCGATACCCCAATTGATTGGTCCAGACAATCGGCGATTGCGGCCAATTCATGTTGACATGACTAGACTATCACTGCAACGGTGAATCGGCTGTTATCGCTCTTACCATGTTATGCTGCGCTGTTTTCGTCCACTCCATGGAGTGGCACTTCAATTTTCACATGCAAACACTTCAGTATCACGTTAAGACTGCGCGTCGTATTGAACAGAACATCACGCGCATTTGTATTTCCGTAAAAGCTGCACTAAATCTACGTTCCGCAACGTCCGGTGGAGTTCAGAGGTAGCACGTGAATCACTCGAGCTGAAAATAACATAATCAGAAGTTAGAAGGCGCAAAATGAAACAATGGGAAGAATGCTTTCCCTAATTCGCATTGAGTGCAAATTATGCTTGCTTGCACATCGTCACCCAACTCGCGCTGCGTGGCGTTGTACGGTCGCTCTCCCGCCCAAGGCACATGGACGGTCCAGATGAATATGCACAGGCCCAGCAGTCCGTATTTCAAGAGACGCCGGCTGCGCCGCGCAGAAACAGCGCATTCGTGAGCCACCAAAGCTGGCGCCGATGCAATTAGCGTTGCTTCGGCTAATTAGTCATACATCTGCGCCCGAGCCAGGCCAAAAGAAATACGATAGGGAGAAAGGAGGGGTGTGTGTTAGTGAGACGCTCATGTACGGCGGGCAAGCTTGACAGGCGATCGGGAGAGTCTGTGTACACAAACGTAGAAAGATGGAGAGTGAGCCTGATGTTTGTGAAGATGCTGTGTCTCACAGCAGTTCTGGACTTTTTCTTTCTCATGTTCTCTCGCTCCCCATCGAGGAGCTCGACGCGCAAGTTCCCAATATTTTTCTTTTCAAAGTTCCATCAAACTAAGACATATAGCCGTAGATTGCAGAAACTGTGCTTTGCCTGCTCCCCCCATTTCAATAATGAGAAAAAATTACAAAGCAAACAAGAGGCTATCTGTGATAGTGCAGAACCTAACACGGATGAAGGAAAAAAAAAAAAACCCAGAGGGAGTTGTCTTAAGCCGAATCGGAAGAGTAACGCAAAGATAATGGGCATAAAAACCAGACTCACTCACTAACTCACTCACTCACTCACTAACTCACTCACTTGCCTATTGAGACACTGTACGAAGAGGCTACGTGTGGGGACTTTTGTTCTACTGGATATCGCTGTGAACTATGCGATTGCCGAGAGATAAGGCGCTTCAGAAGGCTAAGTCATTGAGCTGTGTTAAGTTCCGTTAGAATGTCTAACCCATTCGCCCCACTTGTGTTCTAAGGGCCCATTGAAAGTTTGTCAAAATGTATTTCACAAGGTGGGACATTTCGCTCACTGTAATTTCCCTCAAGGTCATCTCTTGTTGATACGAGCGTACTGTATACCCGCCTTCTCTCGTTCCCCAATCAATCCGCGCGATTATATGCAAGATCATAATACCAGGGGCGCATGTCTTGCGTCGACTGACTCATCTGTCGTTAGCATGATATAAACCCGGTGTCCCACAATATTACTTTCGGTTGCAATGAGATACGGCTCTCTTCTAGAAGCACTATTATCTGGATTGAATCGGTTTTCGCAACACTAAATGATCGAAAGTTGGGACTGCATTAGTCGCATACGGACGAATTGAGGGAACGCAAATGCGACACCCGTGTTGCTTAATACCGATACAGAGTTGCGCGTGGGGATCGATTACACGGGCTGAATCGACGTGCAAACAAGCAAGAAAAAAAATTAGCACCGCTGCCGTCACATCTGAAAACTTGTGTCCTGTACATTCAGTGGACGCATTGATCGGGTGAAATCACTTTCTCTCGACCGGTTTTTTTTCTCGTATGGGAATCAATTTTCCGTTCAGATGGTAATGACAGTGTAGATTACATAGCCTGCTTCGTAGATTTGATTAGGACGTTATTACGGCGCCAAGAAAAGTCCTTGCTACTGGAGCGCAGCCGTTGCAAATATATAGAAACAGAGAGAAAGAGAGAGAGCGAGGGAGATACGCAGGAAAAGCTGGGAGGTTAACTAGAGTATATCCCTGGTTCATTACCCTGCACGTGTGGAAGGGCATAAGGAGACAAAAGTGACAAAGAGAGAGAGAGAGAGAGAACGTGAGTATGCACGACTTAGCAACATGGGCGCACAGTGATGTATATCAGAGACGATTGCTCAATTCAGTTGTCTTCATGAACTACAAAAGAGCTCACGTGGTTTAGCTGATGTGCTGAGAGACCAGCACGTCAGCGAACAGGCTCCGCAATACCTGTTGATGAAAAAAAGACCAATCGTCAAGTACTTCTTAGTGTATTCTGGGGATAATCTATACGGTGCTGTTGATAAAATCGGGGACAGCGGCATAGGACGTGATTTATAGTCTATTAGCCGTTGCAGTTATCGCTCAAAGGTGAGTCCGCCATACCACTGCTTTAGATGAGTTAGCAGGCGAACGCTACACAGACCCTCAGCCTCTACAAGATTGTAGCGTCTCGTTGAGAAATCTTTGTATGCAGTTAGCTGTAGCAGTGAATCAAGAGCGTGTCTAAGCGACGATTCGAATTTAGCCATTGAGAAGTTTTTCGTTGGCGGATGTAGCTGTGGCAATAAGTGACGATCGCGCATAGGTATTTGGAGTTTGGCGGAGAGTTTCATTGCGTCTTAGTATCATATCATGTGCGACATGGCGAAGTCCTATCATAGCGTCTACTCTTGACAAGTGTATATGAGCAGCGACGTGCTACTGACGGCTGCGTGCACATCTCGAAGGGCGTTTCCGGAAACGGCGCAGAAGGAAGCACATTGTTGCAAAGAACCGAAAAGGCAATGCAACAAAACTGCACCGGCTCATGATAAATCCATCTCACGGCAGTGCTTGCGATGAAGTAAGTTTTTGGAGAGGCATCAAAATAAGGGAAATAAACAGACGAAATTCTGCTTGAGGTTTCCCACGTACAGCCACCGCATTAGCTCTGATATAGACGTACCAAAGCACCTCAGTGTTGCCCCTCTTCTGTCTTTCGACAACTTAAGGCCACGGCATCGGAATGTCGAAAGTAGCTAAATTTAGGATACCGATATACAGCCATGAATAACGTGGCTGCTTCGTGACCTTAATATTCACAACAGCTACTGCGAATGCAGTGACAAGACATTGCGAGAGAGGATATAGGAATGGCAGGGAAGTTAAACGAGAAGGTGCAGTTTTCATTGAAACAGCGCAGCTCGTCACAAAGAGAAGCTTAAAAAAAATTGTGGCCGTCCATCTATTTCAGGTATTTGCAAGTTCTGTGGCCTTGATAAGGTAATACTTATTCCTTAACTGCGGTGTTATTATACTGAAAATCATTAAATGCGAATCAATTTTCAGCGAACCCATGAAACTTTGAGCATTTCTATCTGCGCATCCATCGTTCTACAGCAGGCTGCGTCTGGGGGCTCTCGCGGTCGCCTCTTTAACTTGGCGTAGATACTCTGAAATCCTCTTATATCTTCGAATTCAGAAATCGGCAGGGGAGGGTGAAATGATTTCACGAATGAGACTCTCTGGTCATAGCATGAAAAACGTCAAAATCGTGTCGCGTACGTCGCCAAACAATTTATTTCAGACATGTGCAGCACATACCCGTTCACCACGGGCCGCTGTATATGCATGGGCACGCACCACAGGTGATGGACAGTGTATGTCTACCCAGGAACTGTGAGAATGGGCAATGGTAATTTAAATGCGAGAGCGTCAAGAGAAGCTGATGACTGCGGCGTTCACCCGACGAGTGCAAAGATAAAGAGTCAGGATCTCAGCAGGCATTGAACCCAGACATTTTGCGCGGAAGTTGCCAAAGAGCCATGCCAGGTATAGAAACTGTTCTGTAAAAGCACCCTATCCAGGAAACACATGAGTGCAACGTCAATTGCAGTAGTCGTGCAGGCTGTCTAGTTTTACATCAAGGCAATAAATACAACATACGCAGTCGTACGTCCTCATTTGTATTCTGGCCCCACGGGACGGCTTTGTGCTCTCCCATAGTAGAGTCCATAGTACTCTAAATCGTTACCCACTTTTTCTAAACATAGGCTTCATGTCAGGTTACCGCAACGTTGCAGTGTTTGCTCCGCTTTTATATCAGTCTAATTAGCATTACATTTGCATTCTTATAATTCAGCAAGCTCTATTGAAGCGTTGCTAAAACCAGGAGAAACACTCGGACGAAAGTCAGGCGTGACATTCCTATCGTCGCGCCGTAATGTGCTCTAGGTTTTGATAATACTGGTGCATGGGCTGTGACGTGAGTGCTGAAGTTGCGTCAAACCATAAGTAAGCCCTTAAACACCAGTGTTGTCGACGTGCCTGGTAAGTTCACGATGTAAACTTACAAAAAACACATAGATCTACCTCGCAACGTTTGGCTCAGACCCCTGGAAGGCAGCATAGAATTATTCGCATGAAACTGATCGCCCCATGGCTTGGGGTCTGCCGAAAGTTTTAGGAGCGAAGCTTCTTAAGTGCTCACGATGTCCGTCGACGCCGTTGTCGTAGCTTGTCGTCGGATCGAAACACGTGGCACATATACCGCTCACAGAGCGTTCGTAGCGCACATACAGGTTTAAAAGAGACCACATTCTGTCCGTGCATCTATCTGTCCGTCTGTCCACCCGTGCATCTGTTCACCCGTCCGTGCACCTGTCCGCTCATCCGTCCTTCCATGCGTTAGTCCATTCATCTGTCCATCCTTTATACAAGTCTGTGATTTCACTACGTACTACTTATAGACCTTACAACCTGGCTTTATCCCACTCGTCATCATTCACTTCGTGGATCTGCAGTAATTTTTCAGCAACCGATTTTCATGATGCGTGCATTTCAGTACGTGCTGTCTTCACTATTTGAGCACTTTACTTCAGGATTGAGTGTCGTTTTTTTTCTGTTTCTCTTCTGCTGTAATCCAAGAAAGTAATTCAAAACTCCATGTATGCCCAGATGTGGTTGCCGACTTACGCCAGATGTGATCCAATCCCACCATAATTGCGCAAACACGAATTCGAACACGCAGCAACGCGTGGAAAGCACTGCGTTCTTTATTTTCATGTCCCCAATCATTACATTCGAAACACTCTTCCCATTTTCTTTTTTGGGAGCAATGAAGAGCAAAACCAGAAATTTACAAAAAACGAGAGACACCGGTCAGAAGTTCTTGTGAATATCTGATTTAGTGCTCTAATGTTTCCAAAGACTATGCATCATCTTGACAAATTGCAAGTTTTGTTCAACTAAACAGCTCTGTGCGTGCATGTTGGCGCACGTATACACAAAAATGTATACACACGCATGCACGCATGCACAAAGAGAGAAAGGGAGAGAGAGAGATGAATTACATATGAAAAGCAGAGGGAGCAAATAATTAAAGTTTAGCCATTTCCAGCCCATGAAGCTTTCAAATATTGCAATGGTTAGAATTCTAGCGCGAATGCGAAATTCCAACAGGCATAACAAAAAGGAGGTCGAAGTAAACATGACAGTGCACCGCGAAGATGCCTTTCCCCCTACCCGATTCTCGGATCCTCATCCTCCCCCGCCCCCTATCAAATATGCTTTATATATTTTTTTCTTCCACGTCGACAGGCGCGATACCAATTTCTCTCCCGCTACGCATCGACTGCCCTCGCAGACACGACGAGACGTTCCACGCCAACTCATATACAAAGCCTAGACCAGCCGCTTTTATCGAACGTCGGCCAGAGTGAACGAACACACACACACACACACACACACACACACACACACACACACACACACACACACACACACACACACACACACACACACACACACACACACACACACACACACACACACACACACACACACACACACACACACACACACACACACACACACACACACACACACACACACACAAGTACAAGGAGCTACTGCCATATATATGGCAGGTGATCCGCTTTGTTAAGGCGACGTTCTATTCTCGCGTGTCACAAAACAAGTCGGCCGTGAATTCCTTCCTGCAGCCATAACATCGCAATTGAAAATGGAACCGAGGCGTCGCCTCCTGGAGCCTTACGGCGGGGAAGCTGTATTACAGGAGCAGACCAACGCGCGTATACGTACAGTAGGAATGAGGAAGAGTCAGCCAACGGATTCAATAAAGAATCAATACACCGTCTGACTAGCCTGAGGGCTAAGTGCTGTAATTTTGTGTTTCTTTTTTTTCCTGTCCAATCTTACTTTAAAGAAAAATGTCAAAGGTGACGACGAGTCTCATTTTGTCGACGAAATACGCGCGAACTGATCCGCGCGTTTTGAGGGCGGCGGTGTAATGAACGGAACAAAAGACAATGTCGGAAATTCTGCTTCACCAGGAAAAAAAAGAAAAAAAGAAAAAAAGAAAAAAAATCGAAAGGCGGTTCGTCGTCGAAGTTCTCCACGTAGAGAAATCGAATTTAATCCCGTGACACTCTTTTTTTTTTCTTTCTACAGCGACAAAGTGGGTTGCCGCTTCAGAGGCCGAGCAGCGTTATTAAAATGTCGCTCCACAGAATGGGACTTCCGGTTTAAAAGAGTGCGTGCTTCTTCGCTAATGCTCTCTTTATTTTCTTCTTTTGTGATAGGCTGGCGAGAAAGGTGGGCTGGAAAGCTAATGCAGCTGACTTGTATGTGTGCGTGAAGTTTGCGCAATTGGTTGTATTTTCCTCCCCGAAAATTACGTTACACGCGTGAGTTACTGTAAATGCGATATACCCTACCATGACAAATCAATTAGTTGGCAGTTTTGTGTTTTTTTAATTGGACTTTTTTTCGGGTATCCTCTTCTTCGTCTCACCAGGTTGCATGAGACCACTCAATTTGTAGTGTAGTATATCTCGGCAAGCAGACTTTTTGTTGATTTTACAAGCGCCTCCAGTGTTTTTTCAAAAAACAAAATAGAGGAGGCGCTGCTTTTGATTGATTGATTTGTGGGGTTTAACGTCCCAAAACCACCATTTGATTATGAGAGACGCCGTAGTGGAGGGCTCCGGAAATTTTGACCACCTGGGGTTCTTTAACGTGCACCCAAATCTGAGTACACGGGCCTACAACATTTCCGCCTCCATCGGAAATGCAGCCGCCGCAGCCGGGAATCGAGGCGCTGCTTTTACACACCAATGCCCCACTGTGTAAGCAACAACCTGCTCTCGACTCTTGTTCTGTTCGTTCGGGATTACGTTTCGGTGCTAAAACAAGTATGCCGTCAACAACGGGCGCCGAATAACACCCATCATAGCAGCCGAATTTTTACGCAGTGTATGAGAAAGAATACTGGCGTGAGCGAAGCAAGCTACTTATTCAAGCACACGGTCACGACATGAAAGATTTTCTCAGCAGCCTGGATGGGATGTGGAGGACGCTTGGCAGTAGCATGAAATAGGAGGTCGCGGGGCCGCAATTTATTAAAACGATCTTCGAATGCCTGTTATTCTTACTGCACCAAACCTTGTGACGCACTTTGCACGCAACACAAAGAGAGATGCAGCCGAAAAAAAACACACAAACAAATGATGCACTTTTGCTGTTGAACTATATCAATTTTTAAACTGGCGCCCAGACCTTTGAGGCAATAAAGCTCGAATCTAATCAAACTATTGATGACACATACAAAGCAGATATATCTTAGTATAAGAGATAAATGGAGAGAGAGAGAAGCAAAGAAAGACAAATAGAATAACTGGACGCAACAAGTTGCGAAAGCCTGCGTGATGACACAATCCCTCGATCTCGTCGCGATTACTGCACGCGAGAGTGTCTCACTGTGCAATGTTATGAGACTGCGGAGCTCGGCGGCGGCACGTAGCGGCATACCGCAGTCAGAAGCGCATCCGCCCCAAACGTCGCTCTTCATTTGTGGTGGCTGTTGATCAGTAGCAGGCTATATGTGCTGTTCGACGTCAACAGTATAGGTGCCGGCGGCTTCGAAAATGTTGACCACAGGCCTCTGTATAAAATGAGGATGCCTGATGAAAAGGAAACTTCGCGCTCAGCTTATTCTATAGTCACCATGACGAGCTTGACTCCAAGATTTGGCTGGTACATAGTAAGTAGCAGTGTGTTTTACGTAGGGCGTGATTTCTCACCAAGCGCAAGGGGTCGTATATGCGCCCTTTAATGTGCACTAAAAATTTAAATATGTAAGTGTAGTGCAAATAACGGAACTCATAGTGTGCACATAGCCCAATTGCTTTCATGTGGGTTTATCGCTACTTTCGCGGGCGCAAGAACGTGGATTAGTGGGAACGCAGCAATTGACACAAGACATCGACTGCGGAGGGCGGCTACAGTTGTACGTAATGAGGAAAGAATTCGATTCCATTCCGAGTCCTGAAAGTTCACCGCTGGGCAAACGAGCGGTGAACATTTAGCGGTGAGTGAGTGAGTGAGTGAGTGAGTGTGCTCACTCACTCACTCACTCACTCACTCACTCACTCAAACGAATATACTGCTCACCGCGAACGTGAGCGAGTGAGCCAGACCAGTGACTGGTTGGCTTTGAATGTCATACGTGAGTCATGAGTGAGTTACACGTGTGTTTGCGGCAAATCCTACGTTGCCCCGCGTTAGCGGACCCACAAGAAAGGGAAAAGCAAGAAATATTCGCCAATACGTCGGGCGAACTTGGATTAGACGCGGCTAAGAGCACGGCGACGACGGATCGATCCAGGCGTGGTCGTGGTCCAAGACCCCGTCGAGACCACGGGAACGGCGCCATCGCCCCGAGCGTCGGGGCGCACCCCGCCCTTGGCACGCCACTATTCAATTAGCTATACGCAGGAGAGGAGCCCGACGAAGCAGCCTTTCTTCCCGACGCCCCGCACACGCAATTGCTCATGCACATACTCAAACAACTGCGCCGATGGCAGCCGACCGCAGCCTGAGAAAACGAATCAACGAGACTGCAGCGAGAGCGCTATGCAGTTAAGGTGCTTCACCGTCGCGTGACTTTGAAACGGGCATAACCAATCGGATGAGGGAAAGAAAAGGGTCGGCATTTTTTGAAGGAGGCCTTCCCTCCCAATTTGGCTGCCATATTTAAATCTCGGCACACCCTTCCTTCCCCGCACGTGGCCTTTGTTCCGGACCTCGACCGCGACTTGCGAAAACGAGCGATGTCGTGACGTTGTGCGGGTGCCATTACCATCGACTCACGCTACCACACTCGTGGCTTTCGTAAATTATCGTCAAGAAAGTGCGCCAGGTTCCCTGCCGGAGACCTCCATTTCTTCCTGCCTGAATAAGTTTTCGGAAGGAAATTATAAAGAGTCGAAAGATATAGATTACGTGCACTGGAGTACACCTGAAACGAATGTCTTTGATGGGCTTGGAGGAAATTTCATTGGCGTGCACGCCAACAGACAGGCGCATTGCATACCCGCTGTGAGATGCTTACCACTCGGCAATAGGTTATTTTTTTTTCACTTTTTTTGCGAAACAAAAAAAAGATCCTGCAACTCCTCCCTATCCCTTCTATCCAATACTTAGAGCTATTTTTGATGCCGCACCCGCTACTGACTGCTGAACCAGCATATAAAACAATCGTGTTATGGCATGTGCAAAGTTCTGTGAACTTTATAATTCTGAATGAAAGAAAACTGTGCGCAATTTGAAACTATATGCTAATAAATAAGTCAATATTACTGCTGAATTATAAGTAATACCGCTTACCTTGTCATAACTTTAGAACAGCAATTCTTTCCAAATTAGACAAAAGACGTTAGCGCAATAACTTGCACTGCAAGTCAGTCTGAAATTGGGAGCAATGCCATTAAACTTATCCGTGCGCTACCCATGATTCTCGGGGTATTGCAGGATCATTGTACAACAGGTTTATTTGTATAACAGGGTACATCTTCAGACGTCTGCGGCATTTCCTCCTCAAACGCTAATGTGCACCCAATGAGCGCACACTCCCGAATGACATCATGAGCCGAAAGGCCGGTGATTCCGCCTTCGATGAACTTTGCCAAGAGCATGAGCAGTACCATATCTGCTTAGCCGCGCAGGGGATTGGTCACTGCGTTTCGGTGGTGCCTTTCCGGACTACACAGGTTGTAAACTGTTATAACAGGTTATGTGAGAAACCATCCTATACCTCCGGGCAGTGGAAAGAGTCGAAGAGCTGGCTGTCAGGCCCCGCTTGAACGTCATCTCCTTGTGAAATATCCGTAAGCGTGTATTTCTCTCTCGTAAACAAATCACTGCCTCTGATGTTTGATGTCATCGGCGGGTCCACCCGATATCAGAGGCCATTGTAACGACCTGGCGTTCTGACGACCACTCTCTTTTCAAATCGTAATAAAAGAAAGAGCTTGATCATTCACATCCGCATTATGAAAGAGCGTTGCCCCCCATTCAACTAATCGATACCAATACCAGAACGGAAGCGGCACAACACCAGCACACACTTTTTTTTTTTCGTCAGTCGTCCCTCTCTGTATCTTCGCCATCTCTCTCCTCTCGCTATTCAGAGATGCATGCGTGGTTCACGTATTTCGGTGCCCTCTTTGGTGGCCCTCGGCTCTGGTTGATAGCCCTTAGAAATACCAAAAAAGGAAATATACACTACGCAATCAGGACTAGTCTGTAAGTTGTAGCCCCGATTTCATTACGACCGAGTCATGATGCTCACAGTCATGAGTTTTTTTTAAACCCTTCGCTCTTTGTTGTTACTTGTGGTCGCTACCGCATAGTGTTTGTGTCTGTGAGGTACACCCGAAGAATGCAGAACGTGACTACGAGAGATAACCTGAACACAAACGCGCAGCGGTAAAAAATAAATATTTACCTGGCTGTCAGCGCAAAGAAAAAAAGTTGAGAATTGAAGATGACCAGATGATCCGCCCTGCGGGCCCTGTTACTTCTAGTGCACCTTTTAGAATGCTTCGATCGCGGATCGCAGATGACGACGACGCTGTTACACATCGGGGGTCGATGCCCTCGATTCACCTTGGTGGTCACATGAACAGTAAGCTGCAGTTTCTTTTCATTTTAAACATCCGGAATGCTGTTGCGGCTAACTAAATCAGGGCGTCATTGCGAGAAGTAACTGCTACATGTCGCTAAAGATCTGCCTGTTTAGGGTAATAATATTAATAATTGTTGAGGTTTAACGTCCCAAAGCCCCCGTGTTATATTGAGAGGTGCCGTAGTGGAGGGCTCCGGAAATTTCGACCACGTGGCGTTATTTAACGTGCACCTAAATATAGGCACACAGTCTAAGCATTATCGCCTCCATCAAAATGGCTGTTTACGGTAATGATGGCGTTCATGTAACGTTTCGAGCCGAAATTACGCCTATACGACAGGAACCGAATACGATAGAAATGAAAGAACGTACATCACATGACGTTGAATTGACGCATTTCTGTTCGTGAGCACTAACTTTGCTGCAAAATTATCAGTGCCACTTCACATTTCAGAGGAACAGTAAGATGGAAAGGAAGAAATAAAATGTACCCGGAGGTATCACGAAGTTTGCCATTATCAGTATTTTTCTGATTAAGATATTTGGGACATGTTGGCACTTTTGTTTAGCAACGGCTATTCATTTTCACGGATAATTGGTTATAGTAAAAACACCAAAATGAAAAAAAAAACATTCATACATCACAGGTGGCAAAGTTTATTGTAAAATCGGCGTAACATTATCGAGTACACATGCCGGTATTAGACAAAGTCTAGTATAACTCACTGTGAAGCCTGTTTCCTCAAGGAATGAACAGTTGTAAGTGAGCAGCCGTGGTGTCTATGTGTGTTTCTTTCTTTGCGTGGTTGTGAATTCGGTGCGAAGTTGACTATTTAATCAACTCAGTGAGTCCTTTGTGCTTCACGGTTTGATCTTTTTGCGCCTTAATTATTTACCTATTCTTTACGGCCAAGCTGTCTAAAAGGTTAGGTGAAACCGAAATTCGTCTCTGCTACGTACGCAAGAACTCCTAGTACGTATTCGCCTCAGAAATTTGGTGAACCCCAGTAGTCACCAGCACTGGTCGGTACAAAATGAAGGTCATACACTGGCGACAAACATCCATTGAGATTTCTGGGCAGACGCAACCAAAAGTCACAGGGATTATGCAATCGCGTAAGATGACTCTAAGGCGAAAGCCTTCTCCTCTTTTTCTTCTCAGTCGATGTATAGATTGGTTTTAACGTATAGGTTACATAGTGAATCAAACGATAAAGGTAAATCGTTACCATTACGATAGGTTGATTGCATTCACATCATCACAGGTGGTTAGTACCATTCAGACGCACAAATTATCTTATGCAGTCACTACGACATAGCCTACCTTCGTTGTTAAATAAAGTGCAAGGGGAAACATTTAATACGAATACTTTGACTCACAAAAAAATTAGACAATACTTTTGTAAATCGGAATGAACATATAAAAGACATCGTTATTACATTTTCGCATTTTCTGTTATATTATCTACTTCGCGCTCAGTGTTTCAATATACAAAGTATCATCATATTGTGCATCATAGTCATATTTATAGCAGTGCTTTTATTAGTGTTGTAAATACTATTGTTCCTTATGTATTACATTTCTATGTTATTTTTAAGTACCATGTGTTCGTGGGAAATCACTAGAGTTATTCAACATGTTGCAAGTTCCTTGTTTCAATTAAAATGGTGTATTATATTTGGATATATGCTAAACATCTGTATTTATGTTGGTTTTAGTGTTACTGCTGCCATGTGAGGGCCTTCAGGCACATTCAAGTTGTACTATGCAGCTTTTCGCCTGAAGGACCCCCAACAATTTCGTTGGAAAATAAAAGCATTTCTGAATTCTGAAATTATCATCAGCTTGACGAATCCCACTGCAGGACAAAGGTCTTTCCCACGCATGTTCCGCCAGTCAACACGGCCCTGAGCTCGCTGCTGCCACTTTATACCCGCAACCTTCCTAATCCCATCTGCTCACCTAACTTTCTGTCTTCCCCTGACCCACTTGCCTTCTCTTGGAATCCAGTCTTGTATATCTAGTGACCAGCGGTTATCTTGCCTTCGTGCTACGTGCTCTGCCCATGACCATTTCTTCTGGATTTCGACTATGATGTACTTTACACCCGTTTCTTCTCTGATATATTCTGCTCTCTTCCGCTCCGCAGGGTTACACCTACCACTCATTTTTTTTCATTGCATACACATACCCTTACCTACTTCATTATTTCATACCACTTTCTCCTTTGTAAAGTATATTCTGAAAGTATATGTGCGCAGGTTAACCCTCCGGCATTTATTCTACGTTTCTCCCTATGTCTTGACGCCAGGCCTAAATCAGTAAAAATGTAGTTGCCACATCTACCGAAATTCAGTTCTATATATTTGCGCAACAATGTGCATAGCAACTGCGTAACGTAAGCGGCGGCGAATAGCTCGACGCAAGTTGAATAAAGCGGTGACGAAAGAATTGCTACATTTACGATGCAACTTCCACTGAGCGCGAGCGGCTTCCGAAAAACCCCGCTCATAACTCCACGCGTCGGCGTCGGGCGTAGACAATAGCCGAGTGTTGAACAATTGGAAGCGTTAGAACGCAGGAAGCTCGGGGCTCGAACATAATTTGCCCCGGAGAAAAAGCGTGACCAGCAGAAGAAGCGCGTCGTGTGTCGTCACCTGAATGACAACGTGGGGCCGATCAATGCACAGCGTGGCGCAGTGCTCGCCCAAAAATAGAGCCAGACTCACTTTCCTTTTTTTTCTTTTTTTTCGAGGCGCCATCAAGAACAACGGTATAAGCACGCGCGTTCTCCTCGCTTGCCAAACGAGAGCCTCCTCTTTCGAAACTGACTATTGGCCAATTAAGCTGCCGTTGCTCAACTAATGCAGCGTTTTCCTTTTTAGGGGACCCCCAGGCGCTTCGCGACGTGTAGATAACCTTTGTGTCAACGCCGAAGCGTGTGTTGCTTTACGGACGAACACACACGCGCCTGCATCAGTGTACGTACTGCGTATGCATGCGTTTGTCTTCAGCGGGCGTGCACGTTAAGCGGCGCGTCCCTCGTCACCCCTGGAAGGCGACAGCGCAGGAACGAACAATGCGAAGCCGTTAGCGTGGATTTCGCAGGCGACCCGAACGCGTTGTGGCGGAAGGAAGCAAGAAGGCGCGATAAGCGGTACGCACGGCGGCCGGTCAGGGGCCCAAACCACGGTGCGCGAGTTTCGCACGTCTACACCGGGCGGCGCGTGCTATCGGGTCTAACGCTTGGAATGGTCCGGGGTCTTAACAAGGCAATGGAGGCACATACGAAGGAGAGAGAGAAATAGAATGAGCCTCGTTGTAAGAGAGAAGAAGTCATCGGGAATAGGGGGCGCACGCGGTTAGCCTAACCGTGCGATCAGTCTGAAGGGCACGGGCCGTCCCACGTCCCGTTTGAGGCAGTGACCCATCGCCACGCGCGCAACGTGTACGGCGGCAAGCGAGGGATGATACGTCATGCCGAGGAGGGCGGTGGGAATGGATCGACGCGACAAGGACGGGTCGTGGGCGCTATCTCCGTTCGCGAGCCCGAAGCGCGTTGCCTCCATACTTCTCGTGTAGCGAGCATAATATACGTGCGGTTCATCGTTGCGAAAACGGGTGCCGGTGCAAGGGACAGTTTTTTTTTTTGACGAGGTTTCGTTATCCGAGTTTACACGCCTGATGGATGAACGGAAGAGAACAGGGGGCGCGAAGATTGTGAGAACATGCCCTGCTCATACATTCGCGCGGCTGGTCGCAGTGTGCGACGCGTGTGTACGACGACAGGGCGTCCGGTGAAAGGCCCGGCCGACCGTGCACGATATCTGATAGCGGCTGCTGTCCGGCGCGCTCGTGACGGGTCATTGAACGAGCCTCCTATCGGCACCGGTGCACGAGGTACGACAGTTTCTTAATGCGTGTGATACGGCTTCGACAGAACAGTGATTAGCGAGAGTGTTGGGCCCTGTACGAAGACTGCCGATAAGCATGCTACTTGAAATAGATATTTGGCCACAGGCGATGACGTACGAAAGCCTACCTAGGCGACAACGGTAGTTTCATTGTTGCGCACGCAGCGTTAAAGTGAGGATGTGAACGACACGACGAATGAGGGTTTCTCGATGGCCTTGATAGGAGAGAGAGAATAAAATGAGGGAAAGGCAGGGAGATTAACCAGAAATCGGAGCATACGGTTTGCTACCCTGCACTAAGAGAAGGGAGAATGGCGAATAAAGATGGGAAAAAGAAACTCCCAAGCATTTCCCCGAGGGGGAACATGGTTAAGTGCGAATGCACGGGGTGATGCTATGAGGGGGAGTAAAGTTAAAATCAGTCGTCTTGACGCTGGCCTTCATCGCCCTTCTCCGCCTGACGCTTGCGTTGTCGTTCCGCTTTTTGGGCCGCGTTCGCGGCTCGATGCTGACGCCTCATTTCGGCCTCGCGAGCACGCAGTTCACCATCCGCTGCACGCTTCGCCCGCTTGTCCTCGGCCTCGCGAGCGCGAAGTTCGGCATCCTCTGCACGCTTCGCCCGCTTGTCCTCGGCCTCGCGAGCGCGAACTTCGGCATCCTCTGCACGCTTCGCCCGCTTGTCCTCGGCCTCGCGAGCGCGCAGTTCGGCATCCTCTGCACGCTTCGCCCGCTTGTCCTCGGCCTCGCGAGCGCGAACTTCGGCATCCTCTGCACGCTTCGCCCGCTTGTCCTCGGCCTCGCGAGCGCGAACTTCGGCATCCTCTGCACGCTTCGCCCGCTTGTCCTCGGCCTCGCGAGCGCGCAGTTCGGCATCCTCTGCACGCTTCGCCCGCTTGTCCTCGGCCTCGCGAGCGCGAACTTCGGCATCCTCTGCACGCTTCGCCCGCTTGTCCTCGGCCTCGCGAGCACGCAGTTCGGCATCCGCTGCACGCTTCGCCCGCTTACGTTCGGTCTCACGAGCCCTTCGCAGCGCCGCCTTGTCTTCCAACGTCGGCGAAACCACCGCGGTACCGTCACCTCCAACAACGGGTGCAGTGCTGGCATTCGGTTGTACTGCATTCGTTGTTGATGGTAGCGTTGCCTCCGGGACATCCATCGCACGACCCGCTCTCGACGGGAGACTGAGAGAGAAGGCGGGCGCGCGCGAGAGAGGGGTGCGCGCGCAGCTGCAGCGAGCGAGGAGAGCGGAGGAGCGAGCGAAGGGGGAGGGGCTATAAGGCGCGTTAATGACACCGATATCAGCGTCGCGTCCGTGGCTTATTCGGTAGAGCGTCGCGCTGCGGCCCGCCAAGTCCTCTTTCTTTTAAAGATAGAGAGAAGACTGCGGACGCCGCCGACGGCGGTGGATGGTTTGGGGTCGCCTATAAAGTGTATTCACACTTAAAAGGGAAGAGCGAAATAGACACGCGAAAGAGGAAAGCAAAAAAAAAAAGTGAGCTGGGGTGCTATAGTCTATACAATAGGCCACTACCACGCAAGAAGTTCAACAAGGCCTTCACTGATTTTCTCTGCGAAGACAGATTATGTCGCCTTTCAAGCACTGACTGCTCTGACAAGGGTATGTCGTCAAGGCGAGCTAACGCAGCACCTAGCTGCCTTCTTTGCACGCTGTAACGAGGGCAGTGAAAAAGAACGTGCTCTATTGTTTTATCGCTGCCGCAATGATCGCAAGCATCACTGTCTTCCAAACCTTGCTAAAGGGTTTGAGGAAACTACATAATCTGCTCGAACCTCATGTGGGAACGTAGGAGCGAGCGATAATCCTTGCCTTTTTTGAAACTAGAGTGTACTAGAACAAGGCAGTATTCGAAACGGCCGCAGCACCAATGCACAGAAAGTGAAGTCCAAACAAAGTCAATCCCCTCGTGTCGGTATACGTGGTCGGTAGTCTACAATGCGTCGTCGTTTAAGGCGTTGCGCGCGGCTCCACCAAAGGGGTTCAGGGGTAGAATGCCCGCTTCCCATTCAAATGGCCTGGGTTAGAATCGCAGCTGTAGATGGTGCATTTTTACTCTTAGTATCACTTGTTACATATGTATTGTTTTTCCTTTGCTTCTTAAATCTAGCTTTATAGTTGCTATGTATTGCTACGAAAAGTAACGCTAAATGTGACAAGAGACATTTCACAGCAAGCGTATTTATTGGTGAGCGCAAATATTGGTTTACATCATTTATTTTTACTTAGGTTGGCCATGAATACACCGTGAATTTTCGTCATTAACTATTATCTAAGATATATGTTCGCAATATCAATTGTACAAGGATACTACATTTGTATCTACAATGTCAACACGTTCTCCTGCTTACGTACACCTCATCACGGCTTTATTAAACTTACCAGCCGAATAGTTTTCTTTAGTTAGTGTCACGAGGAGATTAATAGAACAGACAGAAGACCGCTGCTTTTGAAGTATTCAAATCTTCGCGGATTCCCGCTGAGTGAAGGTCGTTTACTTTGCTCTTGCTTTCTCAAAGGAAATTTCAGTTTTTTTCACAAGCTTGTGTGGTGTGCAACACGAAGGCCCCCCCCAAAAAAGTGGTTCTATACATTTGAGAAGCCTCGAGCCCCAATTTTACATGGAATACAGCAAGATCATAGAAGTGCTTATACAGTATTTATGCACTACATTACTCACACTAATGCATTATCACAATACAATAGCTATAACGAATACAACACAACAAGATATTTATAGTTTGCTTTATGATAAACCATTCACGTAACCACGTCAACAACTTGAAAATTCTTATACACAATTTTTAATGAAAATAAATAAAGAAAAGTAGTAAAGCTTGGAAATGAGTCTAACATAGTCTGTACCATTGCAAGAAAGAAATGCATCAAACCTTCGGGACCAAAAATGCTTTGATTGCAAGTTCCCAGTTGTTTCCAAATTAATACCGCATTGATGAAGGTCATCTGACAGTTTTGGAAGTGTGATTGATTTGATTGATATGTGGGGTTTAACGTCCCAAAACCACCATATATTTATGAGAAACGCCGTAGTGGAGGGCTCCGGAAATTTAGACAACCTGGGGTTCTTTAACGTGCACCCAAATCTGAGCACACGGGCCTACAACATTTCCGCCTCCATCGGAAATGCAGCCGCCGCAGCCGGGATTCGAACCCGCGCCCTGTGAGTCAGCAGCCGAGTACCTTAGCCACTAGACCACCGCGGCGGGGCAGTTTTGGAAGTGTGTGACGAAGCAATTGTCTTTTTAGCAGAATGCGTGAAAATGGTATTTTCCAGGTATCGTCATTACGTGAAACATAAGGTCTTGTAAGCGGTGTCAATTTGGACTATGTACGTAGTAGTCTGTTTGCAATATGCTTACACTTTCTGGCTAAATTTTATGGGTACAAGTTGTGGAATGAGGTGATATTGTATTTAATGTACAGGGCCAGCGACCGGCGACTGAAAGCAGCGTATCGAGCACAAACAGGCTGTCTCTCGTATTCACTCAAATAATTTTTGCGGAATACAGTGCGGTGGTGCTGCTAATAAGTACGCTCGCTGTCGAATGTCTTCTTCTTTATTTTGATATTTTGCGTCAGTTTTTCTTGCAATACGTGGCAAATCAAGCTAGACTTAAGAAACAAAGGCAAACTAGTACAGCTGTACAAGTGACACTAAGAATAAAAATGCGCCAGCTACAACTGCGACTCGGAACCGGACCTTCTGAGTGGAAAGCGGGCATTTTACAAACGCACCAATTGGCGGAGCCGTACGTAACTTTTAAAACCACGACACATTGCAGACAATCGACTGCAGAGCCGCAAGCAGATGAAACGTCAATTGTGAAACGTCAATTGTGGTTGCGCCGCTGGCTATCCAATATTATGAACCATTACATATGTAATCCTATCATGCAGCCGTCACATAGGGTTGACGCCAATTGTAGTTAGGTGTCATCCGCTGAAGTTGGCTTATGTAGGAGTATCTAGGGCTACCAACCTTACGAGCACCAGCGCTTCATATCAGCTCTTTGAGTTGCTGATATTCATGTTACTGTTGGCATCGTTACGCTACTGGGAACGACTGATTATATAAAAACATATGGGGCTGTTTATTATACGTCTGTGCGTGCATTTGCACATATGGCCCCGCCGCGGTGGTCTAGTGGCTAGGGTACCCGGCTGCTGACCTGCAGGTCGTGGGATCAAATCCCGGCTGCGGCGGCTGCATTTCCGATGGAGGCGGAAATGTTGCAGGCCCGTGTGGTCAGTTTTCGGCGCACGTTAAGGAACCCCAGGTGTTCTAAATTTCCGGAGCCCTCCACTACGGCTTCTCTCAGAATCATATGGTGGTTTTGGGACGTTGAACCCCACATATAAATCAATCAAATCAATTATCTTCACACATCTTTAGTGCCACTTCGTAATGTTTCGCTCAATAAAAATTACATCACAGTCACTTTCTATCCGCATGCTTCTCATAACATTCATTCCCAAAGCTCGTGGGATCTGCCAATTTTTTTCAACTGAGATATACGTGCTTCCATGTTCCGCTTTCAAAAATAACCCCTTGAGGCGTAACGTCCACATATGTGGACGCAACTTGCCTTTGCCAGGTAAGCTTGAAGGGCTCTGTGCGCTCTGCTTGCGCATAGGACGAATTGGGCTTTCCACAACATAATTTCAATATATATATATATATATATATATATATATATATATATATATATATATATATATATATACATATATATATATATATATATATATATATATATATATATATATATATATATATATATATATATATAGGTTCACGTGCTACGTGACGCCAAACATGCGCATAAGAGTGTT
The DNA here is from genome assembly GCF_013339725.1 of Rhipicephalus microplus. Lineage (NCBI taxonomy): Eukaryota > Metazoa > Arthropoda > Arachnida > Ixodida > Ixodidae > Rhipicephalus > Rhipicephalus microplus. The sequence goes on from NC_051165.1 coordinate 321,087,898, forward strand.
TTCACACTCGTCGTTTGGCTTATAGATGGCGCTGACTGTCACTCCTACTTCTAAATTCACATATAAACCCCAAAAAGTGGATGGAGGGAAGGCCGCTGTGGTAGCTCAGTGGTTAAAGCATCAAACGCATTATTCGAAGGTCGTAGGTTCGATTCCTGCTCACGGCTGGTTATTTTTTCATCCACTTTTCTTTCTTCTTATTTACATTCCATTGGTTCTAATAACTTCCCCTGCACATTCCTTGGCATTACTGCCTGTTAGATCTCATTAATATTGTGTTAAAACACGGAAAAACAAGCCCTTAGGTATACACTTCTTTCCCTTATTTATATATATATATAAGACAGGCTCATGGAGAGAAGATAATAAGGGAGGCACGTAAGAGACAAATATGTTGGTTGGCGTTCCCTCATCTACTCTTTTATACCACCTAGGATTTGCTGCAAAGTTTTTAACGTTTAAAAAAAGAAAAAAAATATTATAACCACCCGGAAGAAGATGAGGTATATTGTACGATTATCGCTGCAACCAAGTTTCTACAGACTCTTGATGTATACGCGCAACGAGAGATAAGCAACAGCTGTACGTAAAAGGATAGCAAAGTGAGGTGCTCTCCACTGCAGTAACGAGATTAAACGTATCCAAAGACAAATTGAACGTCCAGTGCTAGCTTGAACTAATGATAGTAATAACGGTAAAAAAAAAAAGCCAGAGCGTGAAAGAGGCCGGAGTCATCTATTGCCTCCATGAAAAAAAAAACTTTAACTGAAATAACATTTTTTTTTCTTTCCAGTCAGAAATCTGGAACGCGAACTTTGTGTGACCAATAAATCTCCGCTTATTGGCTCCCGGAATAAACTGCGACTTTGCGGAGCCCCCTTCATTTTGCGCTCGCTTCCCGGAAGGCTCGCACGAAACGCAGCGGCGAACTTTTCATAATCCTCGCGCCTCGTTTTCTCGGAAGGTGAAGCGATACGTCTTGACGAGTGGCGTAAACTAGTTTCCCGCTACCCGACTACCACTGCGGCTGTCTAGAGGCTTGAATGAGATGTGCGAGGTGGCGGAAGCAACCAGGAAGTCGCTGGAGGGAGCATAGTCGAATTGGGTGATCTTTGTGAGGCATGGCTATCTCTCGTGAGAGTAACTGCGTCCGTATGAGAACTCCGAACGGTAGTTGATCTCAATGGAGCTCCATTATATTCGACAGCTCTGTCTTTCCTAACATTGATTGATTGATATGTGGGGTTCAACGTACCGAAATCACCATATGATTATGATGGACACCGCAGTGAAAGGCTCCGGAAATTTCGGCCACCTGGGGTTCTTTAACGTGCACCCAAATCTGAGCACATGGGCCTATACAGCCTTTACGCTTCCACCGAAAATGCAACCACCGCAGCCGGGACATTCCTAAGATATAGACGGTTATACAATGCATCGTATGTTGTCGCTCGAAATGACTTAATGAAAAATTACTAATGTGAACCTGAAGAATTGCCTGATATTATGTTACAGGTGTTGAATTCTAAATTTGACATATTTGCATCGTGTATATTGAGTGTGTATTTATGACACTATGAAATAGTATGCCTAAAGATAGGCTTTGAGAATAATTAAAACGGAATTGCACACAGATGATGACAGAGAGGCGTGGACGATCCCCATTAGTCAGTCACACACAATAAGGTTATTAAGGACTTGTGTTTCAATTGCTTTTTCAACTCTCGACTAACTGCAACAGCCATGTAAAGGTATACATGTTGCTCTGTGAGAGAAGCGTGAGGAAGAAGTTCGTTTCGTGTACGACAGGCGTGGCCTGGGTTGCCCTAGTGTCTTGTGGGTACAAATATGCCGTGTCAACAGAAGCATGCCGAATTGAAAGCCTAAGATGACACGAGCCCAATTTGTGAACGCCGTTCTGTGGGTTTCCAAGCCACCCAATGTATACAGAGTGCGTTTGTCATCCACAACTTGACGACACTAGCTGAGCCTGAAAACGCGGCGAACAGATGACATACAAGTGCACGTAGTCTCACGAAATCACGATGCTACATAGGTTATGATTGTGTTAGCAGACTCTCAATGTTGTTTTCCGTAAAAGAAGTAAATTTTCGATCATACGTGCGCTAACTTGTGATCGCGAGGCACATTTGCTCCCAATATCACAGTATAGCGGTAAATGTCACACATCCTTGATTTCGTGGAGTTCATCCGCGAACGGAAAGAAAGCTTCGTAACTTCCTCCTCCAAGTGAGTGATGACGTCACCATGACGTCATCATTCGCTCGGAGGAGGAAGTCTTGTAACTGACGTCAAAGATAATCGAATTTTGGGGAGTCATCACGACTTAGTCATGACGCCACATGATGACGTGACCCACGATATCGGTTGATCACTTCATGAAGCGACGTCTTCGTCCCATCAAAGTGCGCAATCATCAACTGATATCGATGATCAGTCAAAGGTGGACCGATAACGGAAGCAGCGCAATAACAACTCAGGTTGAGAGTGCTTCCGTGGAGTGGGGCACCTTTGATACGTGTTTCTCCACGTCGGTCGAGTACGGGCGATGCGCCGACGACAACGGAGACGGGACTGAGCCTGTCAACTTCGCTGGTCACCCATCTTTCCGCAGTGTGGAATGAGTGCGATTTTTGCTTTCTCTTTATGGACAATCAGGAGCCCACCTCACTGCAATCAGGCAAAGAAATGGCGCCGCTTTTCGCCACTCCGCGGGTTGCTCATTCATCCACCCCCGTCCCCCTAAATGGCTTAAAGTATAATAAGCGTCAATTTTTTGTCGAAAACGGCAACCAATGTAAGAGCGGGAGGGGCGGCAAAAGCACACACCTTCAAAGAGCAAAAGTCAAGTAAGCTGCCCGTCGCGCCAGTCTTGAAACTATGCCCCCACCCCCCTCAAGTTTTTTTTTTAGTTTTTCTATTTTTACTTTCCTCTCGAAACCCACTTTCTTGACGGAATAAATCCCCGAGGGGCGTTGTGTATCTCGCGGTTTTTCTATTTCACTTCGGGGGAAGCTATAACGCTCGGGCGAGTTTCGAGCCGTGTGCACTCTACAGTAATACACCATGACAAATTGGACAGAATCGGTGGCGAAGATTGGGCGCTCTAAGGAAAGGTGGCCGACCAGAGAAGTAAAAAAAAAGAAATAAATGAGAAAAAAGACTTGCAATTTGCAGGTTGTTCTATTCTGTTTTATTTTGAAAATTTGAGTGAAAATTGATGTTAAACTCTTTCTTTTGAAGCCCTCGAAGATCTGCTGTGTCAATGCCGGAGAGCGAGATCGAGATGAGATAATCCCCAATGATAAGAGATCGAGCGGATTTGTGCTTCGGCAACTGACATGGAAGCGGGTAGGTAGCTTTATGCGGGCTGGATGAATTGAAGAAGGTGGGTGAAGATGTAGAAGAGCAAGGAGGAGGGAATACTTTGTGGGGCGCAGTCAGCCACAGTGGTGAGCCATAACCACGGTGACCTGTGGACCTGGCACTAATGACACTATAATAACGAAACTGCGCTAAAAAAATCACTTCTTTGGCGTTATGAGAACAAACATGTCCATGTCGTTTCCTCCGAACATTGCGGGGCTGTAATAATGATACAAGAAAGAAATTACTTTGCTGGCTAGTAATTCTGCACTGCAACGAACGACATCAAGCGAGTGACCTACAAAAATATACTCGTTACTTCAACAATTATTTTAGCGTTTTATCTCCGTTGAAATGTGACCGCAGTGGCCTGACTTTCGGATTGTTAGCTGAGCCCCACAATTGCTGCCGAGCACCACCAGGAGCACTGCATCCCGAAGTTGTAGCCGCTTTTTGACTTCAGTTATTTTGGCCAACCAGTTTTGCGGAAGCCACAGTGGCAGAGCGAAACTTACTTGAAGATAAAAGACAACACAAAAAACATCTATTCACTCGTTACAAAATAAACAGAAAGAAAACCCGGATGAATTTTTAAGCAAACATTTTTTTAGATGATAGAGAAATTTGTGCTTCCAGGATTAATTCATGCCGAGAGGCGATTTTCCATGTATGAGTATTTAAAAAACAGCGCGCAATCAAGAAGTCGCTGGCGCAGCTTAGTCTTTTCCTCCCACGTGCAATAAAAAAGCAAGATTTTGAAGCCCTCAAAAGTTTTCGCCAGCAGCTCACAAGTCACTGTGTAGTTAAGTTGCAAGTGCACAATCGAAATACACAACTGAGAATACATAAGTTAGGCCCGAAAAAGAAAACTATATATATATATATATATATATATATATATATATATATATATATATATATATATATATATATATATATATATATATATATATATATATATATATATATATTCACCTGTTGAGCATTGCTCGCTTCAAGGTGATAACTATAAGACAAACAATTTAAGTTGGTCGTTTAATTTGGTATGTTAAAATATAACATTATTGACTGTCAAGTAATAAAAAATATTTACGTAATAATTGAATTTAATTGCTGCAAAATACTCTACACTTCATTCGAACAGTTCCACTCGCATCAAATCAGGTCCTCGAAACTTTGTCGTGAAACTGAGTAATTTCCCCACGTTTATGAATGATCACGATGCGGGTCGTGATGGGATAGTATGAGTAAGACCAATGTCGACATTAGAGCAGTGCGATAATGCTTAGATTTACTAAGCATGAACGTACACACTTTCATGTCGTTTAAGTGGGAAGCTATCCAAGCGAACCGAAAGTTGTATACCACATCGCGATTCATAAACGCATATGTGCTGGCTAAGCCTCGCTACTCACCATTGGCCCACTAAAGATGAAGAGGGACAAAAAAAAAAAGTGCGACAACAAAAAGGCTGCAACGCGACGGAAGTGAGCCTAAGATTTGAGTGCGTACGACGTGAGAATACTATAGTATTCTCACGTCATGCAACAGAAAGGCATCGGCGGCTGCGAGAAGACCTCAAAGCGATGGTATAGACATACATCAACGACGGGGTGCCCGTAGAGCAACCAGAGGAGCGAACGCTTTGTTACACGCTATTTCTTTTTGTCTCACTTTCCTATCTTTCTCCTCCTTCTTTCGATATCCCCCTAGCCGTTATCTCGTGTAAGATAACAAACCGGCTACCCTGGACCAGTTAACCTCTCTGCCTTTCTTTCTCGGCGATTTCTTTCCTCTTGTTTCAGCAACGCAATGGCGTTTGGGCATGGGTGTCGTGTCTGTGACCGTCGGAAAAACCTAGCAACACCTATAGCTACAGCCTAGCAACGACCTATGGAAGTAACTTGATTACTCTTCAGAATCGTCCCGTTTCGCTGCTCCAAGCCTCACACGGCTCAGTGCAAGCTATCCTGATTTCTGTTTACTTATTACAAGTTTTTGCAATACAAGACTTACATAAAAAAATTTCGCATAGAACTTGATTGACATCTTTCTTATCAGCGTGCGTCGGTGCAACTATGAGAAAAGAGGCGGATTTGAAAAGACGCATGTTTTTTTTGGCGACACAAACGACCATCATAAATGAGATTTCGCCGAAGTGGGTCATCGATTGCGTCGCTTTTCTCGCAGTCAATCTTATCGTGCGAGGAGACCACGAAGAGGGGTGAATGATGATGCCAGCATTGTGTGCGCCTCTCGCATCACAGCGTGATGCCGGTTGTTCAGGGATGTAGCTATACACCGCGACAAAAAAAAAAAAAAAGAGTGAAACACAGTTTGGTTCCCGATAACAGCCACCTGTGTACGCGTAACTGACTATTGAATAGAGTCTTTTTGCTCGTTTATCTAGATCCTGAAGTTTTCCAGCAAGTCCTTTTCAATCAACGTGTGTCATCGCTTGTCTCTTCTCGTGCGTACATGTTGCTTCCGCAGGGCACTACGCGACGCCCTTACGTCACGTGAATGAACTTACCCGCAACGCCGTACTTTTTTCACAGCTTAAAGTACATTCAATGTACCCATGTCCGTACATACACATTTCTACGCTTTCATCAATTGTAAGCCCGCGAGGAAAGCTTTACGTTCGTGTGCTGTCTCGTTTTTTAGATAATTGTTTTATGGGAGATGTTAGCGTGAAGATAAGCCCCCCCTCTCCCCTACTTTTTTTTCTCTGATAATCAAATTTATGATTTCAGGGCAATGAAAAAAAATACATAAAAGAGCACATTTGATCTAATTTATGCAAATAACCAACTGTGTTTATTCATATGGTTTTACAATGTATGCTGCATCTTAAAACAAAGTCTTCATTTTCGATGCTAAACGAGAACTACGCAGTCGGTACGATCGAATGGCGCCAATGACTCCTACAATGCGTCGTCTAAATTAAACAAAAAATAATGAAAATGCGTGTATGAAGACGTTGTGAACACAGCAAAATACGCTCTGAGGCGACTTCGCAAAGTGATGTCCCGAGTGGCACGTGGCTTACCCAGCATTGGAACCCGATAAACGTCGAGGAAGTCGAGCCTTTATTGTAATGGCGATAGCCTCGTCGGTTTACGCTGGCGTTACTCCTCCACGAGTATTCGCGAGACACGTTCACAAAACCTACGCGACCTCAGGGTGAGAGGCGTGCTTCGAGGGAACGATAACACCATCATGAAGCCTCAACATACGTCCAAGACTGGCAGAATTGGCAGTGGTGCAGGAGTATTCCAGCATTTAACGTCTACCGAAACGCGCTTGAAATGCAGTAAATATCGTAGCCGCCACATCGGGCTCAGCAGCACGAGGCCATAATCGCTATTAGGGAGTTTTAGAATACCGTTTGCAAGCGCTGCGGGCATTGCGGGCGTAGCGGGCGCCATATAAGCTTTGGAATAGCGTTTGCCCTGTTGCCAACCGCAACGCACGATCACAGCGACACCGTAGCCTCGAAACCAGCGCTTGCGGGCCACATGCGGGCCGCCATTACCGCACGCAATTTCGGATTTTTTGCGTGTGGTCCGCGAACGCGAACGCCTACTCGCGTTACGACGCATGCGCAGTGGCAGTGACCACACCGCAAGGGCTCGCGGTGCGCTATTCTAAATCTCCCTACTATCAAAACATTTTCAACAGATAGCGTTTACTTCGCCATATTGCGTTTGTGCAATGTATAGAGTAAGTTGTGCAAACACAAGTGAAGGCTGTGTCAAAACATGAGAGCAAAGGCACCCGTAAATGCTGAGAGTTAAGACTCCGGCACTGAGAATTAAGGAAAAATATACGACTCACAATATACATTTAAGCTCACAGCATTGAACTTGACTGGTACGCGGCACCCCCCAGAGTCGGGGCACAATCAATAAGTAGGCAATCGATGGCCGTTATGGGTGGTGGACACAGCCCGCAATTACGCTTTTGGAACGAACACAATAGTGCCAAAGCTTTCAGATGATGCGAGGTTAATGTAAACTCAGGCAGGCGCGACACACACGAAGAAGACAGTGAAAAATGGGCGATTGCACGAGAGATCGACACGGGTCGAAAAGTTGATATTTTGAGTTTGATTGTTTATTTTATATTTTGTGCATATACTACCCACTAGCCTGAAAGCGAACTTCGTTTTTTTTTAATTGACGGCATAGTTTAGGAGGAAAGAAAAATATTGAACTTATTTTGTACAGGGGGACCAATTTCGTCCCTCGTCATTTTCGAAAGTTAACAAGATAAAAAACACAAATATTAGCTTGATGAAGAGGGTGTAGGGAACTATGCGAACGACGACGAAGCAGCATGAAACGGCAAGCCACAGCGTTGGTGCATGCGCGACCCGAGCTTGCGTTTGTTTTGTATTTTCGGCCTGTTGGCGTTTCTCGCTCTTCTGGCGTTCCTCGGCCTTCCAGTAGGTCCGTACGTAAATAAACTGCGTGACATCTGGTGGAGGTGTGTGGACTCCCGTACAAACCTGGAACTTTGCTCCCGTACGCTTCCCCCTCTACGTGACACGAACATGGCCACCGAGACGCCTCTCCAGGTGGGACCTTCGACCGTCCATGACACTTGCGGTGCCGTGTATCCTCAACGAGACCCTCCTATCTTCACGGGCTCCACTGAGTCGGACGTCGAAGATTGGTTGGCGAGGTACGACAAAGTCGGCGCAAGTAACAAATGGGACGACCCAAGTAAGCTGGGCTACGTCACATTCTACCTTGCGGACACCGCGCAACTGTGGTTTAATAACCACGCAGCTGACATTACTACGTGGTCTGCATTCAAGACGGCTATTACGGACGTCTTTGGACGACCTGCGGCACGCAAGCTTCAAGCCGAGCACCGTTTACGTCACCGTGCGCAGCAACCAGGTGAGACCTACACGGGCTACATTGAAGATGTGTTGCATCTATGCAACCGCATCAACTCTACCATGCCCGAGGAAGAAAAAATCAGGCACATATTGAAAGGCATTGACGACGGCGCCTTTCAGATGTTGCTCGCGAGAAATCCCCCCACCATTGCTGTCCTCGTTTCCCTCTGTCAAAGCTTCGATGAATTGCGTAGGCAGCGCGCAATTGCTCGTCAAGCCCTCACGACGCCAGACACGCTCGCAAGCTTGCACCTAGCTGCCCATCCTACCGATCAGCAGCCGCTGCTTTCGACAATCAAGGACTTCGTCCGCGAAGAGGTAGCGCGCCAGCTGTCACTGCTGCCACTGACACATGAGCCCACGCAAGCTTTGGCACCGGACCTCCAACACGTCATTGGGACCCAAGTCGCTGAAGCCCTTCCGCCGGTGCATCAGCAACCACCAGTCACTACGCCTCTCACGTACGCCGCCGTCGCTGCTCGTCCTACGCAACAGCGTATGCCATATGCTCTACCTGCCACGCCAGCCTATGTCGTGCCTACAACCCCAATTGCTGCGCCGTATTCCTACGCGTGATCTTCAGCTCCATTTTACCGTCGCTCAGACGCTTGGAGGACGCCGGATAATAGGCCCATCTGTTTCGCCTGTGGTATTGCTGGACACGTCGCCCGCCACTGTCGCCGAGATCCCCCTCCAGTCGACACCGTGGGCAGGCCAATGGCGTCGTCGTCTAGGACGCCATCAAAGTACACCACTGACGGTCCTCGACCCAACGCAAACCAACCACCGTTTCCATAATCTGTGAGACCTTATGCCGCAAGTTGAAAAAGGTGACGACGCCTCTTTCGGGCCTGATGCTCCTCACGGCCAACTCGCAGTGCATAGAACCTACAGCTGTGTGCACTGCACGTGTCATTATCCAAGGTGAACTTTATGCCATTGAATTTTTCGTGCTGGCATCCTGTTCCCACGAAGTCATTCTTGGATGGGACTTTTTTTCGCGTCATCGGGCCATCATAGATTGCTCACGTGCAGATGTCGCCCTTACACCGCTGCCAACCTCTTGTTTGGTGGATTCTCTTCCTGAACCTTACAAACTTGTCGTTGTTGCAGACACGGAAATAGCACCGAGAACATCCACCCTTGTAGCCCTTACCTGTACGGCCGCTCCTGCCTGAACTGTTTTGTTCACTCCGTCTGACGTATTTACCCGCCGCCGTAGCCTACACCTGCCCTTTGCCGTACTCACCGTGGAATCCGGTGCTACCGCCATGCTCGTCGCGAACTCGCTATCGTCGCCAGTTACCTTACTTCGCGGAGAATGTTTGGGTAACATACAAGACGTTGACCTCTTGCGCCCTCTTGAGTTCGCCGAACACGCACCTCACCTCCAGCTCAATGCTATGACGCCACCTGTGGCCACACTGCCCGCGCCAGACTCATTCCAGCCCTCTGTTGCCGCTGAGCTATCGCCGACACAAAGAAGGGAACTCTTGTCCCTTCTTCGAGAGTTCTGTTCTGCCTTCGATTGCGCTCAACCATCTTTAGGTCGCACAGCGAACATCACGCACCACATTGACACCGGTACTCATGCTCCCTTACGCCAACGACCATATCAAGTTTCAGCGGAAGAGCGCCGTATTATCAACGAACAAGTCAACGATATGCTCAAGCGTGGTGTCATCCAGCCATCGCAGAGCCCTTGGTCGTCCCCTGTTGTACTTGTGCGCAAAAAGAATGGGTCTATCCGATTCTGTGTCGAATACCGCCGGCTCAATAAGATAACTCGGAAGGATGGGTACGCGTTGCCACGCATCGACGACGCTCTCGATTGCTTGCAAGGGGCGGAATATTTCTCCTCTTTAGATTTACGCTCAGGATATTGGCAAACTCCAATGGCTGATCCTGACCGATCGAAGACTGCATTTGTAACACCTGATGGGCTGTATGAGTTTAACGTCATGCCGTTTGGACTCTGCAACGCCCCAGCTACCTTCGAACGGATGATGGACACCATCCTTCGCGGCTACAAGTGGAACACGTGCCTTTGCTACCTAGACGACATCGTCGTATTTTCTCGCGACTTTTCGACTCGCCTTGTTCGTCTACGTGCTATTCTCACGTGTCTCACCTCAGCTGGCCTTCAACTTAACATCAAGAAGTGCCATTTTGCCGCACGTCAGCTCACTATACTGGGTCACGTCGTCTGCAAAGAGGGTGTTCTCCCGGATCCGGTGAAACTCCGTGCCATGGCCGACTATCCGAAGCCCAATTCCATCAAGACACTCTGAAGTTTTATCGGCCTGTGCTCATACTTTCGTCGATTTGTGCGCAACTTCTCTTCCATCATCGCGCCTCTTACCAACCTGTTGACAACTTCCAAAGGCATTTCTGCTTGGTCAAAAGAGTGCGACGAATCCTTCACCGCGCTTCGGCGGTTATTACTATCACCTCCAATACTACGTCATTTTGACCCTGATGCGCCTACGGAGGTCCACACCGACGCCAGTGGGGTCGGTCTTGGTGCTGTATTGGCTCAACGAAAACCAGGGTACCAAGAATACGTGGTCGCTTACGTGAGTCGAACCCTCAAGAAAGCCGAGTGTAATTATTCCGTCACGGAGAAAGAGTGCCTCGCAATTGTCTGGGCTTTGACGAAGTTCCGCCCCTACCTTTATGGCCGCCCTTTCGAAGTCGTCACGGACCACCACGCTCTATGCTGGCTATCATCGCTCAAAGACCCGTCGGGGCGCCTTGGTCGTTGGGCACTTCGCCTACAGGAATACGACATTTGTGTTGTATACTGATCCGGCCGCAAGCACTCCGACGCTGATGCGCTGTCCCGCTCGCCGCTACTGGCTGACCCAACCTCCTCGTCACCTTCTTCAGCTGTCATAACACCAATCGACTTCACAGACATAGAATCGGAACAACGCAAAGATGTGTGGATTTCCCAACTCCTCGCCTTTCTGACTGATCCGTTAGCTAATTTGGTCTCAAGAACTATCCGCCGTCAAGCCACACATTTCGCTATTCCAGACGACCTACTCTATCGGCGGAATTACACGTCTGAAGGTCAGAGGTGGCTGTTAGTGATACCCAACCACATGCGCTCGGAAATCTGTACTGCTTTCCACAACGACCCGCAAAGCGCTCACGCTGGCACTCTCAAAACGTACAACCGTCTACGTCAGCGGTACTACTGGCGCGGCATGTACACATTTGTCCGCAAGTACGTACGTGCTTGTACTGCATGCCAGCGACGTAAAGTCCCACCTCAACGCCCTGCCAGTACACATCAGCCTCTGCCTTGTCCAGCGCGTCCGTTTGACCACGTCGGTATCGACTTATACGGACCACTTCCCACGTCGTCTTCTGGAAATAGGTGGATAATTGTCGGCGTGGACCACCTCACGCGTTACGTGGAGACGGCAGCACTACCCGCAGCAACCACGAGGGAAGTTGCGTTTTTCATCTTGCGCAACTTTGTTCTTCGCTTTTGAGCGACCGGGGGCGTGTTTTCTTGTCTGATGCCATTCAAGCGTTGCTCGCTCAGTGCAACATGGTTCATCGCATTACGACAGCATATCACCCGCAGACGAATGGCCTCACAGAACGATTTAATCACACTCTCGGTGATATGTTGACGATGTACACAGCTTCAGACCAGACCAATTGGGACACTGTCCTTCCATTCGTCACATATGCGTATAACACCGCTACGCACGCGACAACAGGGTTCTCCCCTTTCTTTCTGTTGTACGGACGCGAACCATCGTGCACGCTGGACACTATCCTCCCATACACGCCCGACTCCTCTGAGTACACATCAATTTCTGATGTTGCCAGGTACGCAGAAGATTGCAGACGATTGGCCCGTTCACTGACAACCGAGGACCAAGGCCACCAGAAGCTACGGCATGACACCGACCGACATCTCTCTACTTTCACGACTGGTGCTCTCGTTTGGCTCTGGATTCCACCGAGCACTCCTGGCCTTTCGTCGAAATTACTGGCACGATACCATGGGCCCTACCGCATTCTCGCCCGTACGTCACCAGTCAATTATGAGATTGAGCCTTTGACACAGTCTCATGACTTACGCCGTCGTGGCCGAGAAATTGTGCATGTGAGTCGCCTGAAGCCGTATTACGACCCCGCTATAGTGACTACGCCTTAAGTCGCCAGGTTGCCTACGCTATTCACCGGGGGCCAATGTAGGGAACTATGCGAACGATGACGAAGCAGCATGAAACGGCAAGCCACAGCGTTGGTACACGCGCGCAACCCGAGCTTGCATTTGTTTTGTATTTTCGGCCTGTTGGCGTTCCTCGCTCTTCTGGCGTTCCTCGGCCTTCCAGTAGGTCTGTACGTAAAACAACTGCGTGACAAGGGCTTTTTTTCTAGTAAATGCACACGTAGTTAATAGTGAATAAGCATTTTTTGAAGCTTGTATGCTGAAACAAAGTGTTTCTGAATAATGTCTAAACAAGTGACAGTTTCTAAAAATTGCTTGATTTGAGATTTTTTTTCCTTCTAAGCTAAAGCAGCTAGTGTTTCATAACTTGACCTATTAGAACATAATGGTTATAATATTGTATGTCAATGCTGTTGCTGTACTTCAAACACATAATTTTAAAAATGGCCACAGACTTTCGAATCCGTCGACAGTAAAGCGTATTGAAAAATCAATATATAAAAAAACCCTAGCTTCGATTTTTTTAATCACATAAAACGTTCCTCACAGATGATAGAAAAAAGAATATTAAAAAACAATTTGCAATATTTTATTTTCAGCGACATTATTACACGTGGAAGTTCCAGCTTTCCGAGCATGCACTCAGGCGATAAACGCATGAGCAACCAGGCTAAGAAAAGTGAGCTTGAGCTTCTGAGTTGTTTGAACAGGTCCATACTTACAGAGGAGAAGTAGATTCAGCACATTAAGGAATAAATTTCGGTAAAGGCGCATTTCTGGTGCGCTTCGTTCAGCTTTGGTGTCGGATGAGCAATACATGAAGACACAGTCTAAGGCGATCCGTTCATATTTGCAGACTACTCGATGAATAAAGTGCTCTAACACCAGCATAGGACCACAGAAGATAGTACATGAACACTTAGACTGACCCCATCCTATATTCCCTCTTAAGCTGAAGAATGCAATGAACAAAAGCCATGGTGTGCTCAAAACGCTGCATTTTTTTCTAGATGACTTACAGCAGTGCTTGACACTAACAAAACACGACCATAATTTGTATCGTAAGGGGAGGGTTGACTTAACGCACCGAAAACATAGCCCTGCAACACTTGGCAAAAATATGCACTCAAGCAATTTTAAAGTAACGAATGGTCTCTAGGTATTCTCCATTTGAATAGAGCCTTTTGACATTATTCAGCCATATGGTCTTCTACACCATCACTTCAGATGCCGGCTTAATCACTTCTAAGCTTGCCGCTTTTAGGCGGGAGAGTGAGGTTTCGTGCTTTTACAGGCTTTATTAGTTACGTTTCGTTAAAGTTACGCATTTGTTACCGTTTCTTGTAATTGAAACCCTATGATATCATACAATGCCTACAAGAGGGGGCGCGCATGAAATTGTTGAGCAGGTGACCGGGGAAGGAAACGCTAAATCGTGTTTAGGTTAAGGAGGCGGCAGCAGCGTTACTGAACCTCAATATTCGTTATGCTTCGGTGGTTCCTCTCGCGAGCCTATTCACATTTAAGTGTACTGAACCGAAACGTTAAAAGCAGACGTCTGTAATAGCTGCATCATTTAACCGAAGTGACCAACCGAGGTGCCAATAACTTGGGCGTCTCAAGCCTCGGTTTGAAACGGCAAATTGAGGTATTTCAGAAGGGCGTGCTTAAAACGGTCAGTTTCGTTCACCAAATATGCTTTTCCTCTGTAAATATGGTCCCGTTAAAACGACTCAGAAGCTCAAGCCCACTTTTCTTAGCCCAATTTCTCATGCGTTTATCGCCTGAGTGCATGCTCGAAAAGCTGGAACTTCCACCCGTAATATTGTCACTGCAAATAAAATATTGCAATATGTTTTTCAATATTCTTTTTCTATGATTTTTGAGGAACGTTTATGATACTTTTAAGAAAAATTGAAGATGGTGTTTTTTATATACTAATTTTTCAATAGGCTTTACTGTCGACGAATGTGAAAGTTCGAAGCCACCTATAAAACTATGTGTTTGAGGTACAGCAACGACATTGACAGACAATATTGTAAACATTATGTTCTGATAGGTCATCAAGTTATGAAACATTATCTAGTTTAGCTTAAAAGGAAAAAAAAACTCAGATCAAGCAACTTTTCGAAGCTTATACCACCTGTTCAGACATTTTTTTCGGAAGCACTTTGCTTCAGCATACAAGCTTCAAACAATGCTGCTTCACTCTTCATTACGTGTAAATTTACTAGAAAAAAGTAATCATGATCAAGCTGATATGATAAGGATATGATTTGTGTTTTTATCTTGTTGTTAACTTTCCGGAAAGGACAAGGGACCAAATTGGTCCCTCTGTACAAAATAAGTTGAATATTTTTTTCCTCCTAAACCATGCTGTTTATAAAAAACCAAGTTCACTTTCGGGTTACTTGGCATGTGCACAAAATATAAAATAAACAATCAAATCTAAAATATCAACTTTTCGACCCATGTCGATCTCTCGTGAAATCACCCTAATGCTAAAACTGAGCGGGCGCTAATTTCGCATATTGATCCGAATGGCTTTGCCTACTCATTCGTGCGTTGAGAGGCTTTGTCTTGAGAGTTTCGGGCTTTGATAAACCCAACTGCACTCAGTCTGCATAGCCTGCTGTATGCTCTGGCCTGACGAGTAGTGTATGGGGACGCATGCCGTCAGTTGTGGATTACAGCGGCATAGAGCTATTTTGCCCAGCATTGGAAGTGAATGTTATAATGGGTGTCCTTTCTCGTCCCCGAATAAAAAGTCCGACATATAAAGAGAGCGCATGCCCGTAGTCCTGCCTCCCTGTGGGACATGTTGTCGTGGAAGTGAGCGTCCACGTCACATTGGTGGAGCAGGATTGATGCCATTCAACGAGTGCACACTCGTTGAATGGCTTACGTTAATGCACTTCGCGCACTTTACGAGACATGTGGACACGTTCGCGGAAAGTGAACGCAGATTACCTACGTCTTTTGTCGGCAGGATTCAAACAGCCTTTGTCATTTGGATTACGATGGCCCCGCTGAAGAACAGACGCTGCGAGGAAATCACGTCCACTTTCCTTGGTCGATGGTGACAGCCACACGTCGTGGTAGTAAAACTAGTGGAGGAGGAAAAGCTTTATTGCGTCATAGAGAAAACCGTTCAGGAAATGCGAGACAGTTTTTATAAAAAAAGTTTGAGTAGAGTAGAAGGGACAGGTACGCGTTGATATAAGGAGTGTAGAAGCTTTTGTCCATAATATTTGAGACGCTCACTGTGAAGGTAACAGTGAATGAGACGATATGAGAAGCTCTGGAAGTGAACGATGTCGAACAGCGTAAAGTAACGACAAGGGGGAGATGAACAACCAGAGAGAAGGCAGGGAGGTTAACCAGGCACATGCCCTGGTTTGCTACCCTACGCTGGGGGAATGGGAAGGGGACATAAAGATGAGAGAGAGGGGAAAATTGAAGAAAAATAGAGAGAAAAAAAAAAGAGGATTGTCAGTCGATCGGCCGGCACGTATGCAGCGGTGGCACTACACAAAAGTTAAAGGCTGTCACGTAGGCCTAAGTCCTCAAAAAGCACAAGACAGCTTTGACTACTTTTTGAGCCGACGAAAGGCGAGGACGGTGTTCCATGAGCACCTGCATAGATAGGGGCCGATCGTCCAATTGAAGATAACGACAAAGTTGTACTAAAGCTCAGGTGATGTATTCCAGACTGCGTATGTAATTGCGCACACTGCCGTACAATATCGTCATTTTGATTCCATTCCATTTTTTACGCTGGAGTTTGTATTTTGCGTGGGTATTAGCAACTCACGTACAGTTTGTTTTTACCCCTACTACACAGTATTCATCTGCAGTTTTGCGTTTCAGATGTTCTGTCGTCACATGTACAACCTACCTGCCTCCCGATAGATTACAAATGATGAGTAACAAGACCTTCGATTAGACAGTGCTGGTGTTTTCCGTGTCGAAATCATGATTTGATCATGATGCATGCTGTTGTAGAGGGCTCTGGATATCTTTACCACCTTACGTAAACAGGCACATAAATCGTGAACATGTATATAAGCTATTAGACCTATATAGCATTTTGCCTATATCAAAAATACGACCACCACGGCCAGCGTCGAAACCACGTCGTTTGGTTCATCATCCGAGCATCGTAACCATTGTAAGACTCTGACGGCATGAATGTGTTTAGTATGACTAAACGATATGAAATGCCAACCAACGTCATTATAATTAAATTTTAAAACCAGAACTGACGTCATCAACTTCAATACGAAGTCAGAATTTATCACGTGGTGCACACGAAGCAGCTCGGTGGTTATGTGAGTGTTTGGTTGTCCAAACCATCCAATTTAACAGGTGAAAATTCAGTGACTAAAATAAAGTAATGAAACCTTCACCGTTCATCCCGATAGTTCTTAATGCGAACATTGAGGGCAGTTTCGTGCTCGGGCAACGTCAACTGTGATTTGGAATTTCGCTCTTTGCAGTAGTATATGCATTGCCACAGAAACTGGCAGCATTCGAGTGCTACGCACACCACTCTTGCAGGAGCGCCTACTCTCATTTCATTATACTCTCTGGTACTATCGGGACCAACGAAGAATATACCCAGAGTGAAGGTGAAACGCATGACAGGATAATGATGTTTCACTTTTTCCCCCTCTGGTTATTCTCTTTAAAAACCGCTGATGTCTCGCTTATGTGCTACAGCCACAGGCATGTACACAAAGAGGGGGGGGAGGGCGGGTACAGGAGGCCCTGAGTACTGATCTTTGCACTGGGTACTGATCATAAGCAGCCCAGTGGGAGAGATTTGAGAGGAGGACTGTGGCACACGAAGGCCCCCCCTCTTTCCGAATGTAGAGCCCTGCGCATGTCTATGGTGCGAGCGATTGTTCATAACACTAGCACAATGACACTCCCTCGTTTCGTAATGATGGGACCTGCTAGATATGCATCAACGTCGTCATATGTTCGTCGTCAGCCAAGTGGCGTGGCGTCAAGGAACATTAATTCTGAAAACTGAACTTACGCTATACTCTATAGCGCGCCCCGGGTCGCCACTTTTTTCGGAGAGCACTAAGCCGCTGCGAAGAAAACATAAAAAAACGAGTGTCGTCAAAACTCACGATCGCAATGCAGCCTTTTTAGGAACAAAAGTTTGCGGATAAGAAAAAAAGCTGTATTCTCGTCGGCGCCGGAGCTATCGCGTATTGCTACTCAATGCACCCCCAGACGTCCATTTGCCACATATACCATATATACTCGAGAAGATGTGCTGTTTGAAACTCGCCACGATGAGACTCTCGAAGTGCGTTTAGCTGGAGACATCATTTCGGGTCATTTTCATTGACCCCACGCGAAGGCCCCCCCTCTACTCAGGACGCGTGGCACACAGCGACGCCGCACATATGGCACAACCAGACGACACGAAAGAAGCAAAAAAAAAACAAGACAAAACATTTCAAGAGAGAAGAAACCGGGCGCGTAGAGTGAGCGCGCCATCTTGACTGGCGAACTTCCAGAAGGGGGATGGCCCGACGATTCCAATTTCCTAAAAATCGCGGTTGAAGACTTCTTCCTGCCACGGGCCGGATTTCCCGACTTCGCACTGTGAATCTGCGTGTCTGTGCGTATTGCTTGTACGTTTGTGTTTGCGTGCGTGTGATGCACGGATACAAACTCAGGCCTTTGCACACGTTTCACAAAGGGTCTCTCCATATCCCCGTCGCGGATATTGGCAATCGGACAGAAGGCTCACCGGCCGAACGCGGGAGTTTCGGGAGCGCCTGCTTTTCTAGAAAATCTCTGCGGGCGCGCGGGCGCCAAGGAAAGCGCATGTAAATCACATGCGAGGCATTGTGATGTGTGGTGCGCGTTCAAAGTGCGCGCCTTCGAAAAGTGCGCGAAATTAAAGGATGACCGAGTGCACGTGCTGGGTCGCCTGAACAACGACGACGCCGAGGACCGGTACACGTGAGAGCGTGGAGCGCAAGCATCCAAGACCATAAAGAAAACAAGGGCCAATGGCTGATCACCACGGAGTTTTGAAAGGCCAATGAGAACGAGACAAGTGGGCCAGAGCTGAAGCAGGAGCCTGAGCAGACCAGAGCAAGGGGAATTCGAGGCAGGCAGTGCAAGCGGAAGGTCGTCACCGGACCGGGCGCTGAAGATGGGCCGTTGGGTTCCGGACCCGAGCCTACAGGACTTCCACCGGCCGGGGCCTCCTGCTGTCGGGTTCCCGCTCCAAAGGACCGTGGCCATCCGGTCCTGAACTCCTTTCCAGGGCCTGCGGACTTTGGTTCCGGCAGGCGAGCTACAGCCGTCGGGCTCCGGGCCCGAGCTGTGCGCCCAGCTGCTTGACTAGGTCGACCCTAGTTCCCGGACGCGTCGCCACCAGCCTGCGTTCTCCCGTCTCCGACGTGTCCACGCTCCTCAAGCCGAAACCATCACGATTTGGTAGGGCTTTTCGACGTGTCGCCAGCAGCCAGCGTTCCCTCGTCCTCGTCCAGCCCACGCAGTGACGCAGGAGTCACGGCGTTCCGGTTTCTCATCACCGCCGAAAACCAACTTGTGGGTGAGACTGCACCGATACTCTTGCGCTACTCCCATCACTCAGCCCCTTTCGAACGTTAGGTTTAGTTACTGACTTTGAACGTTCTTGTTGGGTGTTTACAGATGTGTTTCGTCATGTCCAGTCAACTGTTTATTAAGTGTTTTGTTTTGTGAGGAATCTTTGCCTTTTTACTTTCAATTAAACTTTTTGTGTTTCTTGGAAACCGAACGGCTTTGTCCTTATTAACAAAACTCTCTGAGGCTCAGCCCGGGAGAAAAACAAATCAGCAACAAAGAACCTGCATCACAAATTTGATGGTTTCGGCTTGAGGAGCGTGGACACGTCGGAGACGGGAGAACGCAGGCTGGTGGCGACGCGTCCGGGAACTAGGGTCGACCTAGTCAAGCAGCTCGTTGTATAGAAAGAGATTCACGCACTGTAGATATCTATATAAAAAAAGTGAAAAGGAATAGCATCACCGACTGGTGTGACTGAAGAGGTAAGGTTCTGGAACTATAGGGAAAGGAAGAAAAACGCATTCAACTTCCCACCTTCTCATATTCCAGGCTACTTCTTTCTCCTCCGCACAATCCCAGCGCTCCATGGCCTCTTCGCCTCGGCCGCCTCTTTCCCCCGAGTGTTGGCTATGTAAGATATAAGAAAAAAGAAACTTTGGAGAAAACGCGTCGAAACGAAATGCAAACGCTCACGGGTCGTGAACAAGAATTTATTGGCGAAAACAGAAACAAAAGAACAGTGGGACGCTTTGGAATTGACGTGAAGGAGACAAGGAAGCAAACATGAAGTAGTTTCAAACAAGGGACAGTGTATCGATAGGCAAAGTTATGCAGTCACTCGCAGGCACACACGAACGAGTGAGAAGAGGGATGAAGAAGGAGGCAGAGAAAACATCGGGTAGCGGGGAAGCTGGTTGCACAGCGAATAAAGAGGCAGCCCGAGCCTACGACCCCGAGGTTCGGGTCCGCCGTACGAGGTACAGGAAAGAAGAGAAACCCGACGATCGAACCAACACAACCAGTGCTTCTGGCTTGTGGAAGACGGCGCCATAGGCGCGCGCCTTTGCTCTCCACCCGGAAGATAAAGCGAAGAGTAGGCGGGGGCTGGAAGCACTCCGGGCGCCCGGGTTCGAAGTCATTTCCTAAGGCGTCAATAAGGTTTCGAAGCGGAGCGCACGCGCAGAGAGAAACGAGAGCATAGACCAAAGAAAGAAAAACGAAATGTGAGAAGTAAGAAAACCACTCGGCTGCTTGAAACAAGAATGAGCGAGAAGGAACAAGGGAGATTGAAAAACAAAAAGAAAGGGAACGTGAGTGTACGGCCTCCGCGGTGCGCCCTACGCACACTGCTCTAAGCTGTTCGTGCGCCACCGCCCGCGAGGGCGCACGGGATATGCCAGCGCGTGTGCTTTGCTTCCGGCCGAGTGAAATCTTATTTATTGAGTTTAGATGCACTGCTTACACTTGGTACTTTGCATGGGCCCCACCCCATTGAAATTGTTTCAATCTAGGCGTTCGATCAATATTCGCACGCACGCACGCACTAAGAAGGGCTGTCGCTCTCGCACGAGCACTTTTCGATGGCCGTGCTCTGTCGAGCTAGGATTTACTCCCAACTTACTCTGTGCATGCGTCCATTTAAAAGACCGATAGTATTTCTTGGGTACATTCAATGCGAAAAATTCGCTGTGTCTGTTTGTCCGCCCTTAACCCTAAAGAAACTATACAATACACCTAACAGCGGACCCTATCCGCAGCGCCCACCAATATTGCTCAAGTTTTAGCGCGCATACGTGTGCGATTGTCAATTGAAAAGCAACTATTCCGCATATCTGAGGCACCATAACAACACGTCAATATTCTGTATGTGTGCCTTTATACAAGAAAATGCATACATAGGTAATTCTAAGGTCCGTAGCGCTCATCACGCTGTGCTGATAATGCAACGCTTCCATGAAAAGGCAAGCGTTTCCAACGATTTGTTAAGACGACACCGTGGCGGCACCTACCCGTCTCCTTGCGCTCTACACTTAGCTTCCAAGACGGGCGCGCACGCCGCGCGCTTCGTTTTCCAGGATAACTGCCAGATAGCGCTCATGTCTCCCGTGTGACGTGACTTGATGCGCTCAGTTCGCTTCCTCTGCACGCTCGAGGCACTCTGACGCAGCGCCTCCAGAATACCATTTACCGATTCTCTTGCGCAGAACATCAAATAAACGCTTTTGTTCACTCTCTACAGACGCAAGACTAGTCGTCTTTCGAATACCTTTGCAGTGTAACATGCAGAACGGGGCCAAATTTTTTTGCTTTCTTTATGTCGTGGCTGACAAGGCCTCTTGTGAAACCACGATGGGCACTTGCAAGCGTTCGCCTGTGTACGTTGCCAGAGTCACCAAAGAGCCCATGTCTGTTCCTCGGCCGTGCATCAGAGTCTATTGGTTAGTTGGACTGACAAGGGCCCCGGCAAAATTACTTTTTAAAAAGTGAAATAATGTTCACACTGTAAAGACTTTTTCTGTAAGTGCTATTTGTCCATTAAGTATACGTATTATGTGTTTCTGACGAGGCACGTTAGAGCCACGAGACCATCATTTGAAGGATGGAGATCACGTGACCATCTTCTGGTGACCCTCGAGACGTCGATCTTTAGAACAACTGCCTCCAGGGTCGTTCGCATTGGAAACGTTACGTGATGGGCGTATGCTGATGTGTCTCAGCGGGGAAAAGAAATCGTGACCATCAGAGAAAGAGAAAGATATCAGTAAAAGCCATTCTGGTGACACACTTGACAAGCAATCCCCGGTGAGGCTGCGAAGGACTGAAGGAAGCGCAAAATAAAACAAAATCAAAAGAAATCGCACACTCAATAACACTCGTAACGGAAATGCAACGTTAACTTGTAAGAAATACGCCAGAAACTTTGCGGCAGTGATCAAAACAATGGCGTCAACAGTGAGGTAAAGGATCCCGCTACCACTATATACCTTGTGTCGTTGGGTTACTTACACGTATCTTAGCTTTTCTTCTAGATAACTCGAGAATGGTTTTTAACAAACGCGACTGAGGTTTTGAGATCAGTGACTGTTTGCTCCTGTGTCTGGTACGTATAGACGAAAACAAGCAGTAATACGATGAATTAAACGAGATGTCTTGAAGGCATGCACTGCGTGTGCTGGGACCATTCGAGCGAAAGGCGACACAGCAGTGGTTTCAATGGCTGTTCTAGATTGGCCTTTAGCAGAGTGCCGAGCTGGCTTAAGCACACTGCCTCCGCTTCGTTTCCCCTCTCCCGTTTGTGTCTCTTCGCTACAGCTGTGCGCTCGTATGTAATGCGGCCCGCGCTCGCTCCCATTAGTTGTACTCTCCTTTGCAACGGCGCCGTGGATGCTCGCGAAGATGAACGGCAACACCGTCAAGCGAGTCTCGAAGTTTCGGAAGAAAACGCGTGTTCACTGTGCTTCCGTCAATCTCTCTCTTTGCAACGGTGTGCGAAACGCCATGAACAACGTCAACGTCGGTGCTAGTCGCAGTGACAGCGCTACCGCTGCGGAGCAGAGGAAGGCTCGGGAAGCCGAACGTGAACGTCAGCGTCGGCAAGCGGTAATTCAAGCGCCTCGACAGCCACCGTCTCATAAGTGACATATAAGAGAAACGGAAACTCTACGCGCACCCCTTGGCGATGCTTTCGCATCCCACCATGACTGACCGTTGGGGGAAATGATTCATAATTTTTTCACTTTCCCTCTTCTTCCAGCAGCTAACTAGTTTGCCATGAAGGAATAGACAGGGTAATAAAATGCCACTGCTTCCTTCCCTTTTTTCTTATCGCCATTCTAGCTTGGCCCAATCGATGTTATTGTTTCCTCTACTCGATCCTTCGTGAGGGATGGTTTTTCTTGCTTAGCGTCCACATGACCAGCGTTGTAGAGCGGCTCGCTGTCTCGAGAAAAGCAACCCATAAATGAGCATGAGCCGCGAAGGCAAGGCGTCGGGCAGGGCGCCCACGTCGAGGTTGATGGGCGGGGGGCTATGCACGGGTCGCTGGCTTCACGGCGCGGGAGATTGCCTCTCAGCCAGCCGGGGCCTCGCAGGCAGCGTCGCCCATGCGGCACAGCACTCCCGAAGAAAATCGCTTTGAATAGGGAATCAGCGTTCGCGCTCCAATCCCCCCCCTCCTTCCCTCACCCCTCGCGACTCGGCGCACCCCGACCGACTCCCCAGGCTGCCGAAGACCTCGCCAGTGTCGAATAAATTTTCGCCTTCGTGTTCGGGCAGCCACCTTCCAGCAAACCCCCGGTCAAGAAGAAACTGGTAAGAATAAGTGGACAGGCCTGTATAGGGTTTGTTCCTGCTTCGTCCATTATCGACGCCATCTCGCGGGAGAGATTCTCCCCGCTTTCATCGCTCGGTTTATAGCTCTTTTTTTTTTTATTCGTCTTCACACCTTTACACTCGGATACGGAGTTCCTGTTCTACACCTTAATTCTTTCTGTCTTCCATTCTTCGACTTTGTCCAAGGTTCGAAATCACAAAAAATTACAGCATATCCACGGAGTGAATGATGATGAGTGGGGCGAATCTTCGAAGGGTTTTACCAGCAAACCGTGAATCCTCCGCTGGCCGCGTCCATTCGTCCGTCCATCCGCCTGTCTGTGTCTGTCTGCCATCTGTCTGTCCGTCTGTTCGTCAGTCTGTCCACATGTCTGTTTGTCTGTATGTCTGTACGTCTGTATGTCCGTCTGTATGTCCATCCGTCTGTCTAGTGAACACTCCAAGTACCGGCACCTTGCATTTTTTCATCATAGATTCATCATATGCAAGTACCACCATCCAGCGGACTCTAAGGACTAAAACGAAAGGTGACTACTCTCGCTTTTTCTGCCATGACTCGCTTTTTCCACTTAAGAACCTGCTTCGGTGGTAGAGTACGCTCGGACATCAGGAATCATTTATACCCTGTCAAATAACATCCTAGCAACGTCTTGCTGTCGGATGACCCCAATGGGGGTGCCGTTTGACTAGAAGGAATGAGCGCGACCTCGTGCTGGAAAAGGGGAAAAATAAGGCGTTGATTTAGAGTGCGTGCGCAGCATCTGCTACTAACGACTGACGTAAAGAAGTGGCCGGCCAGACACACTATAGGACAGTGTCCTATCTTATCACCAGTAAAGCGCTGTATACAAGACGAATTTTCAGGCTATGTGCTTTTCTGCATCACTGGTAGGTCTGCACATCGCAGTGGTCTTGAATCATGGCAGTATCTGCGGCTCTATTTTTCGACCCTCTCTGTTCTGATCCCATGCACAGATCAACCTTTTTTCTAGGGCTCTTTCTCCCTACGACGAAGTGTTGCAGTGAAAAGGAGCTTACCTCGAGTCGATTACATCGGTCGTTTGCTAAAGTAAGTTTTTGACATGTTGTATAAATTAACTCTAAGAACTTGGATCCCGATCTGCAGCTTCGTCTTCCCTCAGGGATATCTCGAGCTGAGGAGACTCTTCTATGCCGCCTGTGGCTAGAAGTGGCCTTCACGAACGCATACGCCTATCTCATTGAAATGACCAGCTCTGCTACATGCCCTTACTGCAGCTGCGAAGAAACCATCGCGCACCTTCTATGTAAGTGCACCCAATTCAACGCACCAAGACAAGAACTGACTGCAGCTCTGGATAGACGGGATGAACGGTCTTTGTCGGAACAAAGAATTCTGGGTCATTGGCCGAGCCCACCCTGAGCCCAGAAGGCTTTGAAATCTTTACTGCGCCTTTTGCGGACAACTGTCCTCAGAGACAGACTTTAGAGTCTTATACTCTTTGGTGTTGCCTTTCCTCTGTGGCTATTTTTCTTTGTAATTTCTCTCTCTCTTCGCAAAATTTTGTTTTATCATCTCTTATTCCCCCACCCCTTTCCCCAGCACAGGGAAGCCAGCCGGTCTAGGAACTGGCTAACCTCCTTGTCCTTCCGCGTAAACTTTCATCCTCCTCTTTTCTCCTCCTGCGCCCGAACATTGCGAAAAAGTGGCTGCATAACACCCTACGTGGCATCGCGTGTCATCCATCAACGGACACAGTGCGTGCAGCCGCCGCGCCGAGTTGGCCCGCGGAGAGCAGAGTACGAGCGACGACAGGCCTGCGCTCATGCAGGTGCGTTGCAATTTGGACATTCTTGTGTAGTCTGTGGAAGGCTGTGATTTGATTCTTTATTGTCTATGTCAAGGAAAGTCTCAGCGTCAGCCAAGGAGGCTACGTTAATTCCTTCAGCCAACCAGCTTCTCTGTTTCTTAATTTTTACATGGGTAGTGTAACTTCTTTATTTTTTTTTCATATCAGATGGTAAACACATTAGCAGAAACATTTCGGCCGTGTTCTTGATGATTGAACATTTGAGAGGTTTAACTGCATGTTCGACGTGAAGCGAACGTGCAGTTAAACAGTGTAACTATTATGGACAGTGTGCCCATTATGAAGATAAAAGAATTAAGAACGACGGTGACTAAATGCATACAAGTTATTTTCAATTTAGTTATTTTGCAAACCACTGGTCAGCACAGAGACAAACGCAATATTGAAGTGACTATCAACTCACCGCTCAGGCAGTCATGGCACAAAAAAAAATGCCATCATAAAACACTGACATAGTAAGACCGGACTGCATTTGTTGGCTTTCTGAAAACGATCGAAAAATTCATTATTTTTGGAGAACAGGTGGGAGCAGCTTTTCTCAAAGAACATAAATTCGATACGGGATATTTAGTTTACCATCAAAGGTACTTGCTATTTGACTGTTCATCTTTTTTTTTGCTCTAGCTTTCACCTTTGTTGTTCTTTTTACTCTGTTTTTGTAGTCACTTGAAGCAATTACCCGTTGAAGTACCTTTCAATAACAGGCTTATCCTTTTTTTCTTCTTGATGCATTGTCTCTTTGGTCATCACTTAAACCGGGTACAAACCTCCTTACGGAACTGTTCCTGAGAAATTTCGACAAACTAACACTAGGGCTGCAAATAACTTGGTCCAGCCTGCATTAAATATGAAGTGTTTGATTAAATTGGATAGCTTGAACCTCGACATATCGTACTTTCTCGTCCTCCCAACAAGCAGGCTGGACATTACACGTGTCTTGAATCTCACAACATTACTTGTTTTGTTTTATTTACCTCTCTTTACATAAAAGCAGCTCAACTTCTATATCGGCTTAAGGACGTCAATCCTTCGGCGAAGAAAATTCATTCGAAGCTTCCCAATGCAAGATGCTACAGTGAAAATAACAATAAGAATAAAAAAAGGTCTGACAGTTCCTCCCAATTACTGCCTCTCGGCGATTGGCTTCTGCGAGTGGCCGCTCCTGGATAGGACGCCATCAAGGAGGTGACGAGATAAGCCTAGCCGACTCATGTGCTGCTTCTCATCGCGTTAACGTTGCTTCTGCTGCTGCTGCTGTGCAGTGTGACTGCAACCCGAACATGACGAAAGCACGTGCTCACAGGAAGCGGACGAAAGCAGAAAAGTTGAAAACCAAAGCAAAAGCCGGATGCTCGCTTGAGTATACCGTAATCTCGATCGTGACTGGGCCTTCTTCATTTTCCTTAAGCCGGCGAGAAGAGACGGTAACAAGAGAGGGTGTGATGAAAGGGTAAGGGAGGGCAAGTGTTCTTGCCGAAGCTTCGATCAGCAAAAGCCCTTCACAAATCGTGCTTCGAGCGTGCGGGGCTCTGACGGAGATCAGGAAACTAGGGAAGGCCTGGCACAGCGGCTACATTGTTCCTTCTGCAGACGCAGCGAGTTAGAAACAATAAAATAAACGAACATCTAGAGAGAAAGCTGCATAGAAAGAAATAAACGAGCGCTGCCCGACAAAAAGAACACACTCAGCTACGTATAATGAAATGGGTAAGAAGCTAGAACGCATTTTGTTTCAGCATTTCTGCCTCACTTCCTGACACTATGTTTTCATTTTCTTTCGCTTGGGTTGAGCACTCGCTGTGAAGACGATCGGCAGCGATTACGCTCGTGAATCAAGTGGGCGAAGTAATAAGAATAATTGGGACAGAAAAAAAAAGAACAAGAAACAAAGGCAATATATGGCTTGAAGTCGGTACGTACGAAGCCCGGAAATGAACGTACGTGGCAGGATATGACGTTAGTAGTGCGTCGTCTATTCTTTTGAATCACCCCTTGGCAGCTCCCTCATGCACTTCCGGCCTGTCTGGCAATGCAAATTGGTACCCGTTGTTCTGGATTCGTCGGATGTCTGGTTGTTTCACGCGCTTATGCAGGAAGACGCTGTTATTTCCGTTGTTATTTCCTTCTTTCCCGAAAGAGAGTCGTGCCCCGTCGAATGTGTTCACGCTCTTTCGTCGACACTTGTTAAACTATACAGGTCCATGTCAAGTTTTGAAAGGCGTAGCTTCAATGTTTTTCCGAGTCGTGCAATTTCGAATCATGACTGTGACGGGAAAAAATTTCAAGACTCACTTTTGATATTTGACTTATTTATATACGCCCTGTCAAAACGCCATTCCGGTTCTGATCGAATAACTGTCGTCGGAAGCGAAATTGCTGTTCAGTTCACGGGCCCGTGCCGTGAACAACGAGGGTTTCGCCGCGTTAATCCACCTCGTTGTACGCGGCTGCGTGGCCTCGAAAACGGACGGAAAGAAAAGAGGACGGAGGAAATAAAGTTCGAGTAAACTTCGCCACGACTATCTTGGCTGACGTTCTAAGACAATAGCTTGAAAACGTCGAGCAGGGGCCAATGACTTCCGCTGTCGCCCTTCCCGTCGCTGACGCCACCGGAAACAGAGCTGTAAGCCTTTTCCAACGACTTGCGCAAGTGTTGAGGGCAAACAATTGTCAAGCGAACTTATTTTTTATTTTTGCAAAACACGTTCGTTTTGTAGCGAAACAAGACATCGTTGCGGAAAAGCGATTAAAATTTTGTGATATTACTATGCCCCTCGGTTCTCCTTTAAAAGTCTCACCAAAGCTTCAGCTTGTGCTATTGGTACGGCATATTAATGCAGTTTCGCTTGGCGAATGGCTCGAAGGACCGACGCATTAGCGATAATAAACGTCCCTTCTCTGTTTGTTCTAACCCGTTGCGCTGCAAAGTATTCCACGATGAATAAACGCCTCCTGTGATATTCCTTCTAATGCTTCGCGTCTTTTGATCAGTGCAAGTACACTAGAATTTGAAACGCTATCGAGAATTAACAAAACAAGTTAAATTACCACCGTGCCAGTCAAGTGCGACCAGCGGTGTGCTCATTTTGTAAACTCAAGCGATGAATTGTGAGAGCTGAGCTCCAGTCACGAAAAAATTTCAAGTCTTGCACGAGTTCTGTGGTACGGAATAGAAAAAAAAAGCTCTGCTGAGGAGCAGAGAGACCTTATAAAGCTGGGATGTTCTCGGTCAACATCACTACCCGAATATACAAGAAAAAGAAGTGAGCCCTTTTCCGTCAAGATAAACGTTCCGCCTGAAAGAGTTACCTTAAACTTAAAGTAAAAAAAAAAAAATATTGGGCAATGGCAAACTATAGTGAAGCATACACCACTGTTAATAAGACGTTGCATTGAAAGCTGATTAACGGGAAGTATACCTGCTGTGTGAAACAATAAAGTGAAACAACAAACCAGTTTAGACATCAGAGCTTATTGTCATTAATTTCGAGGTCATGAAACAATGAATAGAACAGAAATAAAAGGTCAGTGCTTCATTTCCAAATTCAGCATTGAACCATGGCACGTTTGACAGCTTTAATTTTAAGTTATTTGCTTATTTTGGACACGTTACTATTCAATAAAACTTTTTAAAACTTGCTACGTATGTAAATACTTCTGGTCACTAAGAACACAATGTGCAAATATTTTAACGAATA
This sequence comes from Rhipicephalus microplus, assembly GCF_013339725.1. Lineage (NCBI taxonomy): Eukaryota > Metazoa > Arthropoda > Arachnida > Ixodida > Ixodidae > Rhipicephalus > Rhipicephalus microplus. Next base: position 321,116,860 of record NC_051165.1, read on the forward strand.
AACTGCTGCATAAGCCTTGGGATATTTTTTCGAAATCTATGACGTAAGGAGAAGATGATACGGTAACCTCCAGGTGGCGTCACTACTTATATTTGCTTCTTGCTCGTTATTTTGCTTACCAAGCGTCTTCGCCTAGTAAGAGGGATGTTTTTCGGTATCTTGGAACTGTACTTCCATAATACTACAAAAATACTTTTGCCTTTTCGGCCTCCCTTTAATGCTTGCCAGTTGTGTGCACTACATGAAGCCCGAGAAAGCCAATGTATTACGATACAACTCCTGACTACCATTTACGAAGTCAATCTGAAGCGAGGCGGCGGAAATTTCTCGGAAAAAGTAGAGAAAGGCTGCAACATTACGGCGAATGCCCATTAGCATCGTTACTCACAACGCCGTTCGTAGTCGGAAAAGAACTGGCGAACTACATGAATCCTAGTGTATGTCCCGCGTCCTGCAGTAGTTACCCCCGTAAGTTTCGGCGAACTCTGGAACGACATTTCATCGGACACGTATAACGAAGTCTCCACTGGTCTGGCGACTGGAAGCGGGTCTCGGCCCCGGCTGCGCATCCCTTGCCGCTCCCATGTAGTTGATTTAAGACTCTCTCGGGCGTTCTCGCAGCGCGCACGTATTCGAACCACGCACGAAAGCATTACGAGACTCGGCGCGTCCGCAATTGGAGAGGAAACGGAAGCACGCTGCGCCTGGACCGAGAGAAGCGTGGTGGAACCCCAGGTCGGGACTTGGCGACGACGCCGGGAAACTTCATTTATGTTTGTTCTTCTTTAATGTAATCGGTCCGCTACGCTGTGCTATAGCGGTCCTGGATGTCTGCGTGAGCGGCGCAATAGCGGCGAGCTTACTAGTGTGCAAGTGCGTGTCCATTCGCCTCACTTGCTGTCATTCAAAATTCAAAAAACAAAAACAAAAACTTGTGCGCACCCCGGGGCGAAGGGTAAGCGGCACCACTGGTGAGGCGCTCGCTTCAACGAAGAAGGCACGGGGAGACGTGGTTAGGCGTTTCTGTGAGGAACCGGGCTAATGAGCGCCGGAATTCCGGCCTGCACGGGTGATTGATAACGCTGCGCCGATGGCCGCGGAGCTAGGCCTATCCCGACCGGTGCTGGAATCGCGATGGGTTCGTTCGCCGCGCCCCAAGGGTAAAAGAGGCGAAGGGAGGCGGCCACCGGCGAGGAGATGTGGTGCAGAATGGAGCGAGCGTGCCCCGGTTTTCTCGTTGTGCCCTCCGTCCCAGCTTGTTATCGCATTCTCATGCCTAATGTACGTATTTTTGTAGATGGCTGCGGTCCAGTGGACGTACAGTACAGTGTCGACGTTTCGGTAACGCTTCTTATCCTTCCGGTCAGGGCCCTTGCGCTCGTGAGATGCTTGCTTCGTTTAAGCATACGCTAATTCGTTTTCAACGTACTTCTCCCCTACTTCTTCCCTTATTTTCAGTTGTCGCTGACTCGTTGTATACTATAACAGAAAGGGGATGAAAACGCTTCAAAATAGGTTGGCTTATCGAAACATGAACCTGCTTATCCAAAACAGATCGCGGGGATTCTCTTCTTTTAGTTCTCTGTGCGTTTTCATAAGCCAATCTCCAAATAACATCTCCTCTCTTCTCTCAACGTAGTTAAGGACATTTAGATGGTCTGGCTACACACACGAACCTATCGAACTGTAACCGGCGAAGTTGAACAGAAGTCCTACGGTACTATAAACGAGGTATGCGCTTTTGTTGTGAAAGAATTTATACGGACGAGTCGCATTGGCGCCGCTGTTGCCACTCGTATCGGACATTCCTACTACTCGGCGCATGTGCAGATCATTCGTGGATGGTTATAGGTCTTCCCTCACATAGAAGAGTGTTTCCAATTAGACACAATGCATTCGGATGCAACGACGACGAGCCGAAATGGATGTATCTTCAACGCAAACTCATTCAACTCACTAATGGAGCCAAGGGCAGTGTTTTACATTATTATCAGCACGACCGCTCCATTAAAAAAAAAAGGCTTTTTTTTCGATTGAGTGGCCGTATTCTCAGCATGTAACATCCCCATTGACTACCGCAAGCAAAGTTGCATTAGTACAGAGGAGCAAAACAAATCTAACCTCGCACTTATCACACAGTGCAGTTATTTTCAATATTTCACTGCTCACTGTCCAGCACCAATTGCCTGGCGTAGATTTTATCTGATGCAATATCGTGGTACGGAGACCGAATGTATATTGGCGGCGTTCCTGATGACATCAGCGTTTTGAGTGTCAGCTGCCAAGACGCTGTGCACCTACTTCGCAGTAGGAATCATCTTTCATGCAGCGTCATACCAACGTGTTGCAAGCTGCCATATATTTGAGAACGCAGTTTGGAAAACTTAGGCGATGAACTAGAATACTGAAATAACGCCCAGGGCACAACTGACTTAAGAACCCCCTCCCCAACAAACAGGACTTCTTGCGCTTCGAAGGAACATCGGTGCCTGGTCACGTTGCCTCTGCACTGATCAAAAAGATTGCATTGATAAAGATTCTTAGTTCTGCTGTAGTGGAGCTGGGGGAGAAAAAGAGAGGAACCGAAATATTTCGACAGTCAATTCAGTGGCTGATGCCTTGTTCAAATACGAAGTGGTAGAGCTCCTTGCTCCAGGAACTCGCTTGCTGCTTCCACCATCGTCTATGGCCTGGCGCCGAGATGCTGGCTTTCTAGGTCCAAGAGGGTAACTTGGGCTTCCGATATTTCGGCCAAATGGCCTTGGTTTGCGCAAATATAAAAATAACAAACTAAGGTGAGCTGTTACACCATGACTTACGCACGAACATGGAAGTGAATGTTTATTTGTGCCCTCGAAGCTCGAACAGCGAATGATTGCAATTATCTACCCGTAAAAGTCATGCACCACTTCAGCCACACAATCTTTGGTGACAATCATATACCGACTAAGTATGTTCGCCCCTCATAGAACGAGTAAGTGAATAGCTGCAGCCAACAATTTATTTCACACGCCTTTAGTAATTTGTTGCCTTGTTTCTCGAGACTACCAAATAAATATTACCACTTCTGATCGATTGAATGACGAATGCTTCATCAGCGTTTGTTTTCGCGCACACTGTTATCTTTCCTGCTCCTTCTCATGTTTCACTTCTATTTCTTCTTTATCCCCAGACTAGGGCAGCCAACCAGGCTCAGTATGTGTAACCCCCCCGCCTTATCTTTACTTATAGCAACTCTCGTCTTGTACAAGAAGAAGAAGAACAAGAATAATGGCAACACATTGAACATGCAAAGGGGAAACTGTGGCTTCACTTTGCGGAAAAAGCTCGCTGAAAATAGCGACATACTTTCGCTCCAGTGCATGCAGGGTGAACCTCCTCCAGGCGACACCCTGCGGAACCTGCGAATCTCATCAGGATTTCAAATTGCCGCCACGTTCGACAGTGGCGCTGCAGTCGGCGGTGGTCGAAGAAGAGTCGCTGGGGCGGAAACAAGGGTCGCCCCGGCTGATCCCGGTAATTAGATTGGCCACCCCACCACCGTCCACGCCTGGAATTCGCACCAGTGGGGGAGGGGGGATATATAAGTGTAAATACAGGCAACTCTCCCATTCCACTTCCCTATTTATATGCTCCGGGAAAGGCGAAAGCAGTTTCGGGTTAGGAAGATGCCAGGAAAGCAAGAGAAGTGGCTAGCGAAGGACGCAAATACAAAAATAAAAGACTGAACGGGCAGCAAGAGTGTGAATTTTCGGAAGGGGAAGCTTTGCTTCCCTCCCAAGTACCGAATTGCCACAGGCTATTTTATTTCGGGTCAACTTTCTCTCTCCCTAAAACAAAAATCAAAATGGTCCCTCATGCATTCACTTAAAACAACTCGAAGAAAAAAAAACACCTTCATCTTCGGTTTTTATTTTCTTTAGATGTATTTATTGTCTCCCGTTCCCTCCCGAAAACATTCTGGACGCAACGCAGTTTTGCACCTCCACCAGGATAGGAGGGATATTGCAAGGTTTCTGCTCCTCACCTGATTTTTCAGCGTGATCGGCACATCATTGACCCAAGCGACAATATCACGTATGTGACGAAGCGATGAAGTTACAAATTATGGTCACTCATGACGTCATACGTGGCGATTATTTTTTCAATCATTCTTTTTGACGCCGGCATAACCGATGCCAAAGGTAAGCTTTCGCGTTTGATTAGACTTAAAGGCATGCACCTTAATATTGTGACAACGGATGACTGAACATTCTATCTTCCGACACACCCGTGTTACAGCCATGGATATTTATTCCGGTCCACAAGCAGCTGCAAAGAGCCTTGCAGGTCGGCAAATGCAACGGATGGAACTCCCGTCTCTCGACACCAAAAAGAGAGGTGGTCACGAGCGGCTGGGTCAGCGTCTCGCTCATCCATGGTTATACTTAGAAAATGTACACAAGTACGGGGTATGTAAGAAAGGAAAACCTGATGTTTACGATCATTCGGTAATTAATCTTAGCAACTATTATTCCGGTTTAACGTCCCAAAACACCGTATGACTAATATAGACGCCATAGTGAAGGGCTCCAGAAGTTTCCACCACTTAGGGTTCTTTAAGTTGAACCTTTATCGTTGCGTACACTAGCCTCAGGCGTTTTCACCTTCATGGAAAATGCTGCCGTGGTGGCGGGAATTGAATCCCGAAGCCTTTGGACCTGTGGTCGAGTGCCGTAGCGACTAGACCACCGAGGCGGGTTTCGTTCAGTAAGCTCAGTATTTGCATTGTCAGGTTGGTAGTCGATGCGTCTGCATATGCGGTACATATACGAACGACGTTGCCCATATAGTAAAACAAATAAGAACTACGCAGGATGACGACACGTTGCAGTTATAGCTGACTAGGTGACGGGAGCCGGGCCCTCCACGATTTGACATCTACACTGGTGTGCCGGGGACATCCTTATCCTCCTACACATGTGTAGGATGCCTCCTACACATGTGCGTAGGAGGCACCCTTATTTAGCGGAACAATAAAGTTTTCATCCATCCATCGATCCATCGCTGACTAATGCGAGCTATATTCGTAGACATATTCGTCTAATGCCAGCAAATGTCGTCGACGCCTTAGGCGATGTTCTATGTCGATCCATCACGCTTCAGTGTTGTGGGAAGCCATGTCCTGCTTTAACTTTTTTTGACTTCGACACCCATCAGACAGTGTCTACTTGATATCGTGAAACCTTCACACCTTACTTCAAAAACCTATATTACATCGACATTAGGTTTTGCATTGGCCTCTCACTTATATGTTCAGAATACTACGCTACCCTGTCCATTAATTAAACCCTTGTAGTCGATGTCTTGAAATTTTTATCTTCTTGTGAAGCTCTATCTCGTTTGAACTTTTTTTTTTTTTGAAAGTTTGAAAGTTTGAAAGTTTATTGAAATTGATTGGTTACAAATGGTGGTTACAATGGGGTTTACTACTGATACAGAGGGAGGTCCCAAAGTCAAGAGACTGTACAGGGGACCTCCCATAAGAGCTGAGTAAACAAAAGTACTTTAAAGCAACAAAGATGTGTACACAAAGTAAACACTCAAAAAGAAGCAATTAACACTGAAACATCGTTGGATTATTTAAAAATTACAAAAGAAAGCAGAGAAGATGAAATGATGAAATGACTATGCTGAATGCAGATAATTCCGAAGGTTGATTTTGAATGCGTGGAAATTGGAGATATTTTTAACATGGCATGGTAATGAGTTCCATAGTTGTGTGGCTGAAAAGTTAGTAGTGAACTTACCATAATTAGTTCTGGGTTTCGGTAATAAGAAGCTATTGCTGGATGCGAAACGTGTTGACAAAGAGTAAGGATACTGGCTTTTGATGATTATAGGGAACGGGAGCTTTCCGCTGATGGATTTGTGGATTAATATTCCAAGGGAATATTTATGTAGTTTTCCCACCGACAGAATACCGTTAGAGGTGAGCAAAGGCAATGCTTCTGATGTGTAGGTGCTATGTGTCATGATGCGAATAGCCTGATTTTGAGTGTGTTGCAATGGAGATAAATGGACTGGATACGTGTTTCCCCATGATGATATGCAATAATTAATATACGTATGAATGAAAGCGTAATAAAGGGATATTAGTGTGTTCATATGAAAAAAATTGCGAACTTTAATTAATATCCTAATGCCATAAGCTGTCTTCTTTGTTAACGATGAAACATGCTCATCAAATTTTAGGTGCTTATCTAATGTGACTGCGAGAAACATGACACTGTCAGTAGGATAAAGTGTGTTTGAAGCGAAAGTTAAAGATGGTGAACCTGAATAAATCCTATGCTTAGAAGAAAAGATGACGAACTGAGATTTTGTAGCATTTATCTGTAGTTTATTTTGCCGGCACCAGGTAACTATGCTGTCCGCGTCGTGGTTAAGCTTGTAGATTAATGAATCAAGGTGGTTATCTGAGCAGAAAATAGTAGTGTCGTCAGCGTAAAGAATACAGTCAGATGATTTTAGGCATTGTGAAAGATCATTGATGTATATTAAAAATAAGAGAGGTCCTAATATTGATCCCTGCGGTACCCCAATGTTACTTGTTTTAGGGTGTGAGTAAGTGTTAGATATAGACACAATATATTCTCTATCTTTAAGTAGTTACGTAGTAATTTCAGTGGCGGGCCTGCTATTCCAATAGACTCTAATTTAGCAAATAGTATATTGTGAACAAGTGAATCGAATGCTTTAGATAAATCAATAAAGAGCGCCCCAGTCAAATTACCTGCATCAATTGCCTGCCGGATTTTATCTGTCAAGTAAATTAATGCTAAATCAGTTGAGTATCCCTCCCTAAATCCAAATTGATTTGTTGATAAGACATGAAATTTTGAAAAATAGGAAGACAAGCGTGTTACTATTAGTTTTTCAACAACTTTGCTAAAGAATGAGAGTATAGCTATAGGTCGATAATTAGATGTGAGACGCTTATCTCCCTTCTTGAAAACAGGAATTATTTTGGCTTTTTTCAAGGAGCTTGGAAAAATTCCCGTGGTAAAAATAAGGTTTACTATGTGACAAAATGTTTCAGATATTAAACTTGCTATGAGTTTTATGAAAGAGGGGCGGAAATTATCAATACCGGGCCCGGTATTTTTTAGACTAGAAATGATAGTGACTATTTCTTCAGGTGTCACGGGGTGAAGGAAAAAGCTGTGAGGCGTGCGTGGGTAAGGCTGGGTCAGAGGATCGTCTTCCCGTTGCTTGTCTGTACAGAAGAAGTTAATAAAAGAGTTAGCAATGTCTAAGGGATTATCGAGAAGTAGGTCTCCCGATTTTATCATTGTTATTTCGCTATGCTGGTTGGATCTACCCAAAAACGAGTTTAAAATTACCCACTGTTTTTTTACATCATTACCGGCACACTTAATTTTATTTTCATAGTACTGTGTTTTGGCATGTTTGAGTAGTTTTCCTAAACGATTAGAATATTTTTTATACCTATCATGAAGCGCAGTATTGAACGGTTGTTTTTTTGTTTTTCTGTAAAGGTTATCTTTTTCTTCAGGCAATCAAGCAAACTGCTAGATAGCCATGGGTTACGAGGAGCTGAGAACGGTTTTTTACAGTTCATTATTTCGGTAGAATCTGCAAGGGCATTGGAAATTATCTTTGAAAATGTATCGTAGGCAGTTTCAGGGTTATCGCACGCGATGACTGGGTTCCAGTCTGTAGCAGATATTAACTCAAAGAACTTTGTTGAATTGAGCTTCTTTCTGGTTAGGCCTGTGACAATAGCGCAAGGAGTGTAATTTAAACGCACAAATATTGGATAGTGATCGGTAACAGAGGCTTCGACAACGCCGCAGTCAGGGTTAGTAAGGAGATTTGATAAAACGTGGTCAATAAGTGTACCTTGTTTATTTGCGGGACATCGAGTTGGAAGCGTAACTAGGTTTTCATACCCAAAGCCATTTAGGCAGTTAACGTATTCATTGAACAGTGTGTTGGATGGATCTAGGAGGTTAATATTGATATCGCCCATGATAATGACATTTTTCTGCTCCAGTGATAATTTGTGCAACAAATTACCAAGGGCCGAGCAATAAGCACTTCCACATGATGACGGTGAACGATAGATGCAACCAACTATAAGGTTTTTTTTGTCCTGTGAAAAAAATGAATCGTGAAATTCAACCCAAACAGATTCGCAGTTAGCCACTTTGAGTGTCAAGTCAAGTCGTCTATGAAAACGCAGTTCCGAGGACACGAAAACAGCCGCACCACCATGATTACTATTATCGCGGTGACAGTATTCAGCAGAGTATGAGGGGAAGGTATACAAGTGATTATGAGATGCGGAAAGCCACGTTTCGCTAATACAAATCACAGAAAACCTGTGACTAGTTGATGATAAGAAAGTTGTGATACCATCCATGTTTTTTTGCAGACTGCGTGCATTAAAATGAATTAGTGAACGGCAGGGCAAGGAAAAATAGGTCTGAAGTTCGTGAGGTCGAATGTACGAAGCCATTTCACGTAACTGAAAGATTGACTACTAGACTGATTGCAAAATGTTAGGCAATATTGCATAAATCAGAATCGGAAGCAATGCGAATTACCCGACTGTCGGGAGACTTCCGCACCTTAATCTGGCAATTTTCCGTCCAGATGAACTGCCATCCTTTTTCTTTCTTTAAGGCAAGTGCCCTAGAGAACAAGCGCTTATTGTCTGGTGATAGGTGCTCATTCACAAATATTGCCTGTGCGTTCTCTCCTGAATACCCTATACTTCGAGTGTTCAGCCGCGCCCTTCTGGCTTTCTTCATGAACTCGTTCTTTTTTTCACGAGAGCAAAACCGCACAATTATATTCCTTTGACCGGACTTTGCAGGTACACGATGTACCGTGTCGACATCGCTAGCCGAGACCTTACAGTTGATTTTGTCGCCAATGGCAGTCAGGATTGCGGAACAATCCTCTCCTTGGGTAGAGGGCACCCCTTTTATTTCCAAGTTATTTAACCTTGAGTACTGCTCGAGGTTGGCGACTTTACTTTGAAGGGCCTCATTTTCTGCTTTTAGAGCGCGATTTGCGGCAGTCAGCTCGAGCTGCTGGGAGCGTGTCGACTCGACCACCTCGTTCAAGAGTTTTAAACTGTCATCCATACGACCAACTTCAGCTCTCAATTCACCGACGTCTAAGCCTGCGTCCTGAAGCTTGGTTTGTATATTAACAACAAGCCGGTCAACCAATTCGTTCAATCTAAGTTTGAATAAATCTTCTAGCTCGTCTAAGCGCTTGCAGAGTTCGGCATTCGTCGGCATCGTGTAAAATGGCTAAACACGTGAGTACAAAGTGAGTATACAAGCCGTAACACCAACAGTAGCAGCAGCAGTTGCTAGACTAAGAAATTCTAAGGAAGTGTCAACATTCCTTACATTTAGAAATGCAAGAGCTAGGACTGTCTTTTCCATGGCTTGAAATATTTATGGTCACGTGAAATTTATCTTCCTGCAAAGCCTTTATGGTAAGACAGTCTGAGCCTAATATCACCAATAACAACTAAGATTACTATAGAAGTGCAAGCAGAAATGAATGCCTGTCTTTTTTATTCATAGTAGCACCTATAATGCACGTTCTAGTGAACTGTGCGTGAATACGCAACGACATTCGTTGATTTATATGAATTTTTCGCAATGCGATACTGGCACCCTTTAAGTATTCCTGCATTTCCAGATCTGATAAAAACTGTCCAATGAGATGAAGCAGTCTCATGTTCCGAGAATGACTGCGTTTAAGTGTTACTAAATGTTCTTACCACTCAAAGGTAAAACTGATAAGCCAGGACGCCATTTTTCCTGTTCAACACGCTCAGCTCGTGTCGAAATTGAAGCGCACGCAGTTATTTGCCGTATTTCTGTTCAATAAATTTCAATTTGGCCTGCTAGCCCCGCCACGGTGGTTTAGTGGCTAAGGTACTCGGCTGCTGACCCGCAGGTTGCGGGATCAAATCCCGGCTGTGGCGGCTGCATTTCCGATGGAGGCGGAAATGTTGCAGGCCCGTGTACTCAGATTTGGGTGCACGTTAAAGAACCCCAGGTGGTCGAAATTTCCGGAGCCCTCCACTATGGCGTCTCTCATAATCATATGGTGGTTTTGGGACGTTAAACCCCACAAATCAATCAATCAATCAATCAATCAATTTGGCCTGCTCACTTTTTCAGATTTCTAGGGCCCTCGACTCGACATAGCGAATGAGCTAACTCAGCGGACTTATTTTAATGCAGCCCGCAAACCACCTGACACTCAGCAACCCTGCTCCCGACATACCGGAGCTGTTTTCCCGCTGCACAATCCGGACAGATAGATGACGTCGTCATCAAGTTTCAAGTTTTATTATTTCCAAAAACAAGGTACAAACTCTACGATATACAGACGAGGGTCCCAGAGCCAGAGACTTTAGTCAACACCTTAAACGCCGCCATTACTTAATGCCTCCTTATCACCCATCCACGTCGTCGTTTGCATAGTCTTCGTTTCTCGTCTTTGACGCCGTCTTAACTGCAGGGGTATTTCGCCGCAGGGCCTTGGAGATTCGAGATAAAGCAGTCGACGCGGAGAAAGGAAGAAAGAAGAACTCTTATGAAAGTAAGGAAATCCCGCGAAAAATCTCAGGATCCGTGTAGAGGGGGCATTACGAAGCGTAGGCCCTGCTCCCTTTGATGCAGTGGTAATCCGCGTCAGCGTCACTTTCGCAATGTGTGCCGCCTAGCAGTGTGGGAACAACGGTTAAACACGGAAGTGATCAGCTTACGCGCGTGCTTTGCACGCTGGTACATAAAAAACTAAAAAAAGCAACATAAAAACAAAATACAGATCGAAGAAATATGACAAAGAATATAAAAAACACATGCGTTTTTTTCCCCCTTATTTTTTTTCTGATTTATTTCATCCATGCTTCCGAACAAAGGCAAAAAAGGGAGCAGTTAGAAGCTGCAAGTTCAAGCTGGTCCCAATTAACGGGGTTAATTTTAGCAGTGCCGTGAGGAACGGTCTCAGGCACGCTGTTTCTGGCGGCGCGTTCGTTCTTCATGATCGACACGCCAGGCTATTCTCGTAAAGTGCCGTTCACCTCGTCTTAGGTTTTCCATTTATTTTACGTTATATTACTAGCTTTCCGCTGAGTTCTCCTCTCCCTCCGCGTCTATTTCTCTTTTTACCTTTCTGCGTTTGTTTTTACGTCTCAGTTTAAACATCGCCGGTGCGTTACTCCGGGTTAAGAGACAGGCCAACAGCGTCACTCAACTGAGACTGCCCGCTAACGCCGTCGTGGACCAATGAAAAACGAGGAAGATATGAAAGCGGGGAAGGGGCGGGATGGTGATCACCGTGCTCACGAAGATGACGTTCGTGATACGCCAATCGAAGTTCGTTTTCTTGTTTCCGGGACCCTCACGGTTGGATTGAGTTTAATTACACTTTTAATCGAAGGGTGCCCCGTGCGGCTTAAGAAGGTTTTCACGCCTCAGAGGCTCGACCTTAATTTGATTTTTTCTTTGTCTTGTTTTGACATGTGTTCTGTACGTCTCTCCTAAAGTGTAGCACTTTTTTTTTTCTTTTGTCTCTATCTTCGTAACACGTGGCGGGCTAAGTATAGAGCAAAAGGTAATAAGGTAGCGGAAGAAGAAAAAAAAATGAATGATTGATTAGTCGGATTTGACATCGAAAATTTCTGGGGCTTGAAAAACAAACAAACGCATGCTTGAATATTGCACAGAAAGGACAAATGCATACTAAAGGTGAAGTAGAAACAAGAAAAAAGAGGACAAAAATCTTGGGAATGAAATAAACATTTAAAACAATTGAGCCTCTTCATTTAGAGTTACCAATATTTCTGCATCTTTCGGTGGTCTAGTGGCTAAGGTACTCGGCTGCTGAACCACAGGTCTCGGGTTAGAATCCCGGCTGCGGCGGCTGCATTTGTGATGGAGGCGGGAATGCTGTAGGCCCGAGTGTTCAGATTTGGGTGTACGTTAAAGAACCCCAGGTGGCCGAAATTTCTGGAGCCATCCATTACGGCGTCTCTCATAATCATAAGGTAGTTTTGGGACGTTAAACCCTACATATCAATCATTTCAGCATCTTTTTTGATTAGAAGGTTCAAGGATATGAGTACGTACTTTTTGTTATTACCCCATCCATGTAGCCATAGGAGGTCTCCCTGTCAGATGGTAGAAAGATGAAAAAAAAAACAACATTTCAAATAATAATGTTACCAGGGAAGGACTGGGGAAGAAAACGAATGAAATCCAAGGAAATGATAGGAAGGACTACCTGGATGGCGAGAAAGAAAAAAAGAAAAGGAAAGAAAAATGAGCTCCTAATAAAGAGCACGACACCGAAGCAGTACTCTTTTGGCGGGCACTTTCAAAAGATCATAGTGAACTCTCAGTGCACCGTTCTCAAGAAAAAAAGACGACTGAAGTGTGCGGCAGTGATAACAAAAGCTACACTGCTGACTCTTACAGTATGGCAGCAATTCCGAACAGAAAGGGTTTCTGGGCTTATGAGAAAATCGTGGAAGTTCGCTGTAAAAGGGACAGCCGTAAAAGGGTGCGTAAGAAAGAATACAGAGTTCACGGTCAGCAAGTTTTAGTTAAGATTGCTCTGAAGCGAAGCCAGGTAGATGGACACGTGGTTGTACCCGCTTAGGTAGCTTACTGGCAATAGCATAACTCTGTGGAGCTTGGGGTCGTGGGTTCGGGTGCATTGCGTTTAGACGTTATGGTTCAAAACAGACATTCTTCGCATTTTAGGGTGCATCTTGAATAGGTACAAAGAGAGTCTTAGTGCCAATAGGTAGCAGCGGGTGGCAGCAATCACCCGCCAATGAATGTTCTCCTACATGGTTTAGTCGTCAACGCGTAATTTGAAGATTTAGAGGGGCACATAATGAGCACAGGCTTGCTGCTTTACTGTGCGGTATTTTGGGTCTCCTTCGAAGAGTTGATGATTGATTGATATGCGAGGTTTAACGCCACAAAACCACCATATGATTATGAAAGATGCCGCAGTGGAGGGCTCCGCAAATTTCGACCCACCTGGGGTTCTTTAACGTGCCCTTTCAAATAGTCACGACCACGGTTAAACAGTGTGGAACTTATTAACTTCATTGACAGAGTATCACCTTACAGGTTCAGTGTATTTAGCGCATTGTTGGTGCAACTTAAAATTTGGAAGATTAGCAGCTTTAGTTGTAATGGTTATTTACACATTGCATCACAAGCACAGTTTCACACGATGCTATATACCAGAAATCACTGCCGTAAATGGGCCAGTTCATGACGTCATCACTTTGTGTTTCATGCTGACTTGTGTTCTCCTGGTTTTCTAGCTGTCATCAGTCTGTCTCTCAGCAGAGACACGTCTGGCTTCCTGTAACGGTTCCTGCTTGCAGAGCTGCTAGACGTTATGGTACCTCGAGTGGCGTCCATGATAACGACGCCAAATAAAAAAGGAATATTACGACCGTCGGGTTTAGGTTTCTGTATTTTCTATCATCACCGGAAAAAACTCCCAGAGAGCAAAAGAAGCTAGAAATAAAGGAATGCGCCGAAAGTTAGCCGTAGCGTCTCAGATCGATTTTGAAGATGTAAAAAAGAAGTCATGCGAAAATTGCACTAAGTAACGCAAGGCTTGAAACACCGAAAATTAACGATTATATAGGCTAACATGGTGGCGTTTAGGTTATTTCTGGGCCTTACCTAAGCAGTGAAGGTTGTTTCTGGGTTACGTCTACGTCGTTACAAGGCTTGATGTCAGGTGATGCTAGATTGTTTCAACGTTGATTCTGAGCTCACAGAGATTCGATTCAAACCACATGCAGTTCCAGACATGACACGCATGTCTAAACTTTCGATAGAGAAACTCACACTGAAACCAGGCGATAACACTTCTCATAGATTAACGGGCACGTCGTTGCCATCGTAACACTTCAATCGCTTCTGAGTCTCCTCGCAGCCAACACTGCCTTTCCTGATAGCCAGTATTCTTTTCTTTTACGTGCTCGGGGTTTACGGCTCACAGCCGTGGCTACGCAGACATTTCTCGCTGATCAAACTGTTGCCTCCTTCACATTTAGTGGACCAGTATTTGGTTGCACCCAATGTCTGGCACGTACACATGTATGATGATGATTGCTTTTTGGTTCGTTGCACAAGGAACGTTTCGCTGAACAGCTTCATTATTTAAATAAAAGAACCTGATGTGAGTTAGCTGCAACAATGAGAACGATTACGAGGAAGAAAAGAAATGTCACAGAACTGAAAATGGAAATCTTGCAAGCCGTCTATAAATTGGGCATGATTTAGGTCGAGACGAGATGCAACTATTCAGAACTCAAGCTTAGAGAGGCTTGGCATTTAACACCCATACGAGTGATAAAGCACTGGTAACCGTAATTTGCACTTTTGTCAATATTTACTTAGTGCCCCTGGTGGGCCGGTGTCATCGTCTTTTTGGTGGCTAATCAGGACATCGCACCACCTTCGGACTTGCACGAATATGCTCATAGAATTCCATTAACTTTACTGTAGCTCACTTACAGCGTTGTTTTTCGACCGTAATACTGGGAACCTACTGGTGCACTTGAATGTTGCAGCTGTACTATGCTTTCCCATCACTGTGTGGCACGTTTCCAAATACACGATTCTCTACAAATGCCGGACAAAGTTAGGAATCTTCTCTTTAGCGATACCCTCAAATAAGGACGTTCATCTTCTCTCTTCCTCTCACGCCTAGAGAGACGACACAATGTGCAGCGAATGAAAAAGGCTTCATCACTTTTTTTCAGTCAAGCAATCTAAATAGATGGAGGGCTGACGAGTCATAGCTAGGTTGGTTTTTTTGCCCGTTCAGTATCACAAAAACAGCCCTTCTCGAACAGTTTGTGTGTTGGCTGGAAACAGGTCAGCTGTTCCACTGGGGGTAACAATAAATTCCGAACCAATTAATAAATAGTTATGAAGCAAAAAAGAAGACGTATTGGCAGGCCTTCTTCTGAGCAGCTCTCTGACCAAACACGACGGGAATGAAAAGCCCTCCAGACTTAGTTCTCTGTTCGTTTTCCGCGAACAAATAAAGGATGTGTGCTCATTACTGGGAGTGGCGCTACCCGTTCGACCAGACTTGTGTTGGCTGACGTTAATATAAGCCGTATCGTTCGAAGCTCAGAGTGCCACGCGCGTGCGCAGACGAGCGAGAAAGCTTGCGTGTGGCCAAACGATGCCGGGAAGATGCGGCGTCGTCAGGGAGCGAGGCAAAACAGACACAAACCTCGACGATGGCTCAGCACATCACGTGCCCGAGGGCTCTCGGTAGTGCGTCGGCCTAAAACCGGAAGCACCACCGCCACGTGCCACCAGCGAAACCCAATTATGCAAATGCGGGTACCATCAAGCGAACCGCCCCTGCACGTTGTGGCGCCAGCTATTTCTTACGCACCGAAGACAGCGCGCTATGCAGTCGTAGAATAGGGAGCATTACTTCCGCACCACCTAGGTAGTTCCTCGAACAACTCGTGTTGGGGAGGTGTGCGCGTGTGTGTGCGTGTTTGCCTGCGTGTGCATGCGTGCATGTGCGTGTGTGTACCTCCGGGTGTGTTTGCGCGTGCGTGCGTCTGTGCGTGTGTTTGTGTGCGTGTGTGTGTTTACGTACAGGGTGGTGGTCGACTTCACACCACTCGTTGCCCTGGTGCCACTTAGAAGACGAAGTTGAGTTGCCTATAACCACAGCGACGCACGGTGGTGGGCCCGGGTCGTCGAGGATGCAAGCACCATTCCAGGAGGTGCCCCGAGTGCTGGCGTGGTGCAGGGAACGAGGCAATGTCTCGCCATCCCCCATCGCCAGTGACGTGATTCATGGCGTTTCTTGTCACCCTTCCCGAGCGAACGTCGAGACCATTCTACTGGCTTCAACTCTCTCTCCCCGACCCGAAACGTGGCTTCACTCTCGCCTAATTGAACCGTGGCTCCTGCCACATATCCCATATAATACATTATCCCGTGTGCTCCACAGTCTCATCCTACCCCTCTTCCGTTCCTTCAGACTCTTTCCGTGCCGCCTATAACAGCCACACCCGGTCTCTCCTCATCTTATTCTCCCCCACCATTGTTTCGGCGTCCCGCTGTTGCTGCCTGAGCTCCGGCTTGCATGCCATCGCGAGGCATGCATGAAGGCGCCACGTGCCGGCCCTGCATTAGGACTCATCAGTCACGACTGCTGAGAAGAAGCCGCGCATGCGAGCCACCGGGTGGTCTTATTAGGACGTCAACGAGCATAGGGCGTAGAGATGCCAGTGACGTCACGGCATCAGGAAGCACCGAATAGCGGCTTCTGACTACTTGATGAAATGTGACTGATTCGTTTCCATTTTTTGGTCAACTAAATGCATTCGTTGCATCCCTTCTTTTGTTTTTGAAGGTGTTTGTTTTGTCCGTGTTTTGTAGCTTCGGTAAAGAAGTAAGGATATGGTGGATTTTAAGTGACACCTGGGGATGTTTTAAAAAGTATCATTATTGTGTGACAAGAGATGTCGGCTCGGTGATGTATGGCACTGCCTGGTTCTTGGCTCTCAAACCGAACATGTTAGCCGTTACAATTCCACTATTAGACGTATATTAACCCACGACATTTTGTACTACAATAGAAAGTCCTAGTAACATAATTGTTATGCAGCAAAAGAACACAAAAGTACAATAGAATAAGAAGAAAGTGTTAACTTAGGGACATCATCGAAACACTCTATCGTGCACAAGATAAACTGTTGTGACAACGTATATAAGGAAGGTTGGTGCACAGACTGTAGTTACGGCTTAAATAAACAATAAAATCACCTCCCAATATCGACTTAGTATAAGGACTTATTCTCTGTCTCAGCCGAAGTTACATAGGTCTTAGTCAGTCACTTTTGGAATGCTCCAGGCAGATTCATTTCCTTGACGGGTATTTCTCCGTCGCATTTCAGCAGAGATTGATTCAAGTTGTCCGCACTGAAATGAAACCTATTGTTCCTCAGCGCACATGCTTTGGCGATGCCCCGCGTTACCTAATTTCGTAATAATACCCTCCAGGCCAAAGGCATTATGGAGAGGGGTAAAACACAAATTTTTACTAATACAATGTTAGCTAATAATAAAAAGAAATGAAAACAAACAAAAACAACAAAATATAAGCGTTAAGTACAAATAGAATTATTAAGTAAGTATGGGCGTTTATACAATGCCAGTTAGCGCAGAATGAAACAAGTGATGATCGGTCAAGATGGCCACAGATCCGGGAAGGTGGTTCCAGTCCACTGATGTTCTGGGAATAAATGAATCGCTGCATGTCTTGGTTAGAGATGACATAACGCCAAATTTATTAGGATGATCAATTCTAGATGATATGTAAGAACGCTGAAAAATAAGTGCCTCGCGAAGAGTTTATTTATTTATTTATTTATTTATTTATTAGAATACCCTCAGGGCCCGTAGGGCATTACAGAGGGGGTGGGTACAACATATATAACACGCAAGAAAAAAAGACAAAATAAAGAAACAAGTATCAGATGCGCAAATCAGGAAGGCAATAGAAGTCAACTAAAAATGTGTGAGAATTCAAGCACATACAAGACAAAGATAGATAATGGAAACTGCGTATAGTTACAAGCATTGCTGAGAAAGTGCAGTCTTGAATAACAAAGTTGGAATGTTATGATAAATTTTTTGAAATAGACAGAGGCGGAAGAGCATACGACGAGAGGCAAGAGACGGCAGTTCGAGTGAATTTTTCATGGCAGAAATGTTAGAGTGACCACTGTAGCTGTGAAGAATGAAACGAACAGAATTGTTTTGAATTAGCTCAAGAGCATTGATTAAATTAGTTGAACTCAGATCCCATACTGCAGCGGCGTATTCTATCTTGCTACGAATCAGCGTCCTGTACATTAGTAGTTTAAGAGAGACAGGTGCGGAAGAGAAGTTGCGACGAATGTACCCAAGCATGGGGTTTGCGTTATTAATAATGGAGCGGATATGGAGTGACCAGCTTAAACAAGTGGTGATGTGTACGCCTAGATAATGGTAAGAGGTGACTGATTCGAGTGGGGTACTGTTAAGTGAGTAAGAAACAGGAGAAGATGATATTCGGGAAATGCGCAATACCTTGCATTTGAAATTATTTAGTTCCATTTGTCAAGTCGTGCACCAGTTAAAAATAGGGTCAATGTCATTTTGAAGGGCAGTGATGTCATTCAGGCTGTTAATTTCACGGAACATCGCGCAGTCATCTGCAAACAGTTTTATGTTAGAAAAAACACATAAAGGCAAATCATTAATGTAAACTAGAAATAAAAGCGGTCCTAAGACGGAACCCTGTGGTACTCCAGAGCGAACGGCACGAGATGAAGAATAGAACCCGTTGGCAGTTACAAACTGCGTGCGGTTAAGTAGGAAATGTTCTGTCTATCTGATGACGTTATTACCAAGGTTTAGTTGTTTGAGCTTTAAGAGCAGTAATTTATGACTTACTTTGCCGAAAGCCTTAAAGAAGTCGAGAAAAATAGAATCAGTTAGGGACCTACGATCTAAAGTAACATGAAGTTGGTGAATGAAGGATGCCAGTTGTGTTTCGCAAGATCGCTTTTTGAGAAAACTATGTTGCGCGTCTGAAAAAAAAAAAAGAATGTGTTTCCAAAAAATGAGGCAACGTTAGTGTAAATAAGGTGTTCTAATATTTTGCAAGAAATACTGGTTAATGATATGGGGTGGTAGTTTAAGGGTGAACTTATACTACCTTACTTGTGTATCGGAACCACCTTCCCGACCTGCCAGTCCTACGGAAAGCGCCGTTATCGATGGATTGCTGAAAAATATGTGCAAGAAACAATGACGAAATGGCACTGGTGCTTTTTAAAAATTTTGGAGTAACTGAGTCTGAGCGAGGACTTGATGATGCCTTCAGTGAATCAATTAGCTTAGAGATACCAGAGGGTCAAATGATAATAGGATCTATGATTGAGTTGTTATAACCGGGTTGATATCTAATAACTTTCTATCCTGTGAAGCCGACGGGAAAAGGCACCTCCGGAGCTCATCGCTCAATACTCAACTCCAGGATATGCAGAGGGCCTAGGAAACGGGGGAACTTCACGGTGTCCCAGCCCCGACTTGGACGCGGCCAGTGGCTTGCATGGGTCTTCGAGAATGGTTCACGCGAGAGCTCCTCAGGATCTCACACAGTCCTATCTATCTATCTATCTATCTATCTATCTATCTATCTATCTATCTATCTATCTATCTATCTATCTATCTATCTATCTATCTATCTATCTATCTATCTATCTATCTATCTATCTATCTATCTATCTATCTATCTATCTATCTATCTATCTATCTATCTATCTATCTATCTATCTATCTATCTATCTGTCTATCTGTCTGTCTGTCTGTCTGTCTGTCTGTCTGTCTGTCTGTCTGTATGTCTGTCTGTCTGTCTGTCTGTCTGTCTGTCTGTCTGTCTGTCTATCTATCTATCTATCTATCTATCTATCTATCTATCTATCTATCTATCTATCTATCTATCTATCTATCTATCTATCTATCTATCTATCTATCTATCTACTATCTATCTATCTATCTATCTATCTATCTATCTATCTATCTATCTATCTATCTATCTATCTATCTATCTATCTATCTATCTATCTATCTGTCTGTCTGTCTGTCTGTCTGTCTGTCTGTCTGTCTGTCTGTCTGTCTGCCTGTCTGTCTGTCTGTCTGTCTGTCTGTCTGTATGTATGTCTGTCTGCCTTCCTGCCTGCCTGTCTGTCTGTTGGTCCGTCCGTTCGTCGGTCCGTCCGTCCGTCCATCCGTCTGTCTGTCTGTCTGTCTGTCTGTCTGTCTGTCTGTCTGTCTGTCTGTCTATCTGTCTGTCTGTCTGTCTGTCTGCAAGTGCATTCACGACAAATAGTTCAGAATTAGGTGTAATGTTTATAATACTGGCCAGATGCCTCTATTTTTACTTCGGCATCCTTCAAATGCAACGAGCGAGCTCAATTGAATTTCCCGGTGCGCAGTTTTGCAAGGTTGAGGATAATAACGACAAACATCTGAAAAAAAAAGGCACTTAACGTAATTGTGAAGGCGTCCTAACAATACCGAGGTTCAGTGATTTTCGGTTCGGCGAGCTGAAATGACTGGGGGGGGGGGGGGGGGGAATACAGAGCACACAAGAAAAACGAGGACACGGGACGACATGCATGGTCATACGCTGGCAAGGCTGCTGATTGCATTCCCACTATTCCTCGTCCACTTTTTGAGCATCGTTCAGGCGACAAGCCTGCTTCTGCGTCGTTATAGCTGTGTTCTGGATCAAACAAAACACATTTCAGTACAATCACTCGATTATGATCATAATACGTTTAGTGTAACGACGCTCATATATGACTTAGATTCCTTTTACTGCTTCATTGCTATCATGCCTCGCTCATATCATGTGCGCAGCGCATTGATAGACTGATATGTGGGGTTCAACGACCCAAAACCACCATATTATTATGAAAGACGCCGTAGTGGAGCGCTACGGAAATTTTGCCTACCTAGAGTTCTTTAACGTTTACCCAAATTTAAGCACACGGGCCCACAACATTTCCGCCTCCATCAGAAATGTGGCCGCCGCCGCCGGGATTCGATCCTTCGACTTTCGGGACAGCAGCCGAGTACCTTAGCCACTAGACTGCAGCGGCGGGGCATGTGCACTGCGCATACATTGTACGAACTGCAGTACGTGCTGCAATACTTAGCCCTCTAGTTACGTCCTTTCGTTAGGCACAAACGGCACTAATATATTGCGATCTCTTTGCTAGATGCGTTGGCTTCTCCTTCTCAACAGAAATATATAGCAACAAAGCTAGCTTTACAATATCACACCAATGAGTGTAAACGCATGTATTTCCGTTCCTGGGGCCCCACTGTATGAACGAAATAGAAAGGTAATTTGATGTTATATAAGCCTCACCTGACTGAAAACACTTCATAACTATCCCTGCCTTCCCCCATTTCTTCCTAAGGCCTCGTTCTCCTGAACGGTTTCACAAATAATTTATGCCTTTTTTTATCACCTCCTAAGTTTAGATGAAGAAAAATATGCACCGTTTTTTTCAATGCGCAGGCATCGATGGGTGCAAGTCAGTGCGTGACTTAGTACACGGACAGATTTTAGAAGGCGTCCGTGCGATCTCACCTGATTCTTGTTAATTTTGGGAGAAGCCTTCGTTTAAGCGCAATGATTACTAGGTAGGAAATGCCGATGCAATCGTGCGAACTAGATAGAGCGCGCAATCGCGACAAAATCGCACTGCACGAGCTGCACAAGTCTCCCGTCTAAGTCAAATGTTAACGTGACGTGTTAGCTCCGTGCATAATTATGTGACAAGTTGCATGCGTTTGGTGATGTGGCTAACCGGAAGCTAACACGCTAACA
Organism: Rhipicephalus microplus; assembly: GCF_013339725.1. Lineage (NCBI taxonomy): Eukaryota > Metazoa > Arthropoda > Arachnida > Ixodida > Ixodidae > Rhipicephalus > Rhipicephalus microplus. The sequence continues at coordinate 321,138,373 of NC_051165.1, forward strand.
CGCATGTACGACACACACACACACACACTATATATATATATATATATATATATATATATATATATATATGAGAAGGTGAGTCCCATTTCTTTCAAACAACAATACTAACACTGTCACACGACAGACGCGATGACCAAGGTGCAGGTAGGCTTAGTGCCGTTGTTGGCTCTGCTGGTGGTGATGTTGCCACAGATGGGTTTAGCCTGGTACACCTGGCCGGCAAATACGGCACTTAAGCTATCTTGCCCATACATTCAGTATTTTTCGCCATACATCACTTAACCCGGTTTCTCGCACAAAAGGTAAAAGAGCAGCATCCACCTCCTTGCAAGTCATCGGTGCACCTTTCCGAAGCACAATCTTTGCAACGCTTCAGTGGGAAACTCTCCTATTTTCCTATATAGTGTATTAGGCTCTACCTTTCAGAGAAAAAAGCGTTTGCGTGACCAGGTGTAGTAGTGGATATCCGCAGCTTCATTGCACTCAGTAAGCAATGATGAAGCGTCCTTTACATCGAACAATCATACAGGTGTCGTAAGCATCGCAGCTATACCTTCCAACAGTGTGCAACATGTGCCATCGCAAGCGTGTGCATATCTTGTTCCTGCAGCAAGTGAGCCAAGCATGCCTTTGAGAAGTTTCTTGAAGTGGACATGCAACAATTTTACAAGTAGCCATGGAATGAATGGACAAAAAAGCCTTTTGTTTCACTAATTCACTTCTGAAAAAGTTTTTTAGAATTAGTCTATTACAAGCGCAGCTACAAAGATTTGTCGCACACTGCATTCGCATTGTCTCTTTTCTCGTCCAGGCGAAAGTGTTGGAAGCTAAGCAAAGAATAATAGCACAAAGTCATTACGTCATGCATGCCTCGTGACCTTGAGCATTCTTTTTCTTTGATAACGAAGCTTTTTCAAAGTGATCGCGCGAGTGCGCGCGCGCACGTAGACAAGTGACGGACTTTTTCGGCGATCTCCTGGACGACCGATTGCACCTTGTTCACATCAGCCAATGGCTGATTGAAGGACTGTGACGAGGTACTTTTGAGCTCCTTGCGTCATTTGTGGAGAGCAAAAAAAACAATTTTTAGCTTACTGAGAATTTATTGTGAATTGCAGGTCTCCTGGTGCACTGTGATATTTGAATTGCGTGTTTTCGGGAGCATCAGCTACCGATTGGCGGCATTTTTTACTATGCTAAAAAAGTGTTCTAACGCACCTTTGACAGAACCGTAGTATCCTCCCCCCCCCTTTTTTTTTGTTCGTAACTCACACCGCGCTTCGCCATTGGCTCTTGCACATTCATCCCGATTTACCTCAGTATCAGTTAGTCGGCGAGAAAAAATGGTATTCAACACAATGATATGAATAAAAAGACTTTACGAAACCCAATCACTTGTTTTTAGTAAATATTTGTGATTCCTGGTATGTAAAAAGACATAGAGAAGGCAATGTTATACGAAATATTATCCCATATCTAAACTCAAAACTGGAAATGAATGCGCACCGCGAAACCCATCCTTATGCTGCGGTAAAAATAGGCTTAATGCTGAAAGCGACCGTTAAGACTTCAAGAATGAGCGGTGTGAGGGACACTTGATTTTGTGTAGCGGCCATGGCCCCAAAGGGTTGCGTGAGCCACCAAAAACCTACGTCAATGCGGCAACCAAATCCTTAAATCGGTCGCATTGTTGTGAGCTGCTATTACGGGTTTTCGCTGGGAAATATCACTTCCCACAGCGTAGGCGTGCAGCTTTTTTTGGACTCGTCACCAAAAGAACAAAAATAATGAACGGAGGACCTAAAGAGTACTTTCATCAAGTACAAAAAAAAGAGACAGTACCCGAACAACGATTCCGAAAATGAACCCACCTTTCAACCACGCAGGTAGCACTGTTCTGCATTTTTTCGTTTTTTTTTCTTTGTCGTGACGCGCATGGATCTTTACACGAGCTATTCACGTTTCCGTTTCACCATGCTGCCAGCGCGACATTGGTTGACGCACCGTATATCACTGATTAAAAAAAAAGAAGGAATGAAACAAACACAAGTGCCCAACCACAAAGCGAGAAATAAGCAGCAAACGATTAACTGGCGATGTAAAAATAGGTGCTGCGCAGAGATACGACAAGGGCGCGAGGTGTTCCGACGTGCGTGGTGACCGGAGCCAGGTGGTCGCAAGCGTGGTGCAGACGCCGCAGGCAGCCACCCGTGGCGACGCGAAATACACGAAAGTTCACTCAGTGGCCACTCTGTTCGAAGCTATCAGTCTCGCAGTTTTATTTCTTTTTTTTTGGTACAACGTATTTCTCGTTCTTTTGTGCGCTAGCGTCATCACGTATAGACAAACCATGAGCTGTACTGGAGTAAGCATTTTTTAAGCCTCCACAGCACTATGTTAGTTGGTTACACTGGTCTATATTTGACACATAAAAAAGCACGAAGTGAGAAATGCGTGATCTCTGGGTAACAATTTTGACAGATTGGAAGAGTAGTTGAAATGCAGAGTTAGACGACAAGCCACCTGGTCGAAAAGAGGCATATGATGAGAAAATGCAAATACATAAAATTCCGACCAAAAAGAATGAGGTCTAATATCAATATGTCCTTTCGGCTTCCGTATGCAAGGTGCACAAGGCATTCGTATGGTTGCTCAAAAGTCTTACTCTTTTCCCGGCTCTTCATCTCTGTCGGCCCTTCTTATATTTTATTTGTGACCATACATCTGTAGTTGGAACGTTTGCATCTATGGACACGCATCTATGGACACGCACCTGTGGACACGCATCTATGTACAAATAGATTTATATTCTGGTATTTACCTACACCAAAACGAAGATGTGACTACAAGGTACACTGCAGTGAAGGTCTGCAGAATCATTTCGGCCATCTGGGGAGCTTTAACGTGCCCGTAAATCTATAAACAAGGTCATTTTTTATTATTGCTTATAACTTCAATGGTCTGGCATCGAGTACGTGCACTCACGTTTAGTGGCACAACGCCACAGGCGCACTACAGGTAACCCTGCTGAGAAGAGAGCGATGGTCGTAGCTGAGCAGGTTTCCCCAGTTCGGCAAATTGCTCAAGCAAGCCCACCCCAGATAAGCAAGAATAATCAAGGAGAGTTATTGTTTAATGTATGCAGTTGTACTTAGGCTTGCTTTATACACATATAGTACAGTGCTTATGACTCGAGCTTCTATGGACATTTTTATTTCGAGGAATACTCCGAGTATCGCAACATGCGACCAGCGTAAGTCAATAATTATTGTATTCTCTATGTGGCAAGACATGCAGGCGTCGTATTTTCCTTGCGTTATGCAAATACAGCATGTGACGTATGAACCGATGGTTGGTAGAAGCAGAGGAGGAAGAAGTGCAGTACAGAATAAACATGGGGTATGAGCCACGCCACGTCACCCAATACATCATAGCGTCACACAAGTCGACAGGATGGAGACCTGCATGCCCCTTCATCAGTCGCTCATCATGAACGCAGTTCCCCACAAGACACCCTGACTATAAATCATCTACCGATTCATCTTCAACGAGGACACAACAACCAGCACCATGACAGATTCATCGGCTGACCTTGACATCCCCAAGTACACCGGAGCAGCGGACGATGGACCCGTGCAGGACTGGTTCTACCTGTACGAGCTCCATGCTACCGCTGCATCATGGTCGGAACGGGAGATGATCATCAACTTTACCGACTACATCTCCGGTGAGGCTTTCAAATTCTACCTCACTCACATATTTCAAAATGACGAGTCATGGAAAAAGATTAAAGAAGAAATGACCATCCGATTTCAAGAATACAATGACGATTATGACGAAGACTCGCTTATAACCAACCATCCACATGCAATCGCACTCGGTTGTCAATTTCACAAGCAGTATTCAAGCTCACGAATGCTCAGCATGAATCGACCACTGCCACAACAAAAAGTAGAACATGAGTACACTTACAAGCGACCAAGCGTATTTCGGGAAAACCACAGCCGTCGCTCGGGCCTCCGTTTTACACGCAAGACGGCACTTCCAAAATCATCGCTTCAGCGTATGACACGAGACGTTGCCCAACCACGCCATGACAACTCGAAAAGGTGTTTTTCATCACAAGACTTTATTTCGATGGCTCAGCCAAGCTCTGGCCCTTCTGTGCAGATGCATGCACCAGAAGAGCATGCATCGTTCGTTGCACAGAAAGACAGCCATTCCCAACTGGAATTTTACCAAACCACGCCTGATGCGGCGTCGCCATTGAAAACAAAGCCATCTGAAAGCCCAAACACAGGAGGCTCGGAAGCGACTCCAACAGGTTGCCAGGTGCCAGAAGACTACGTAATCAATGCTGCCGAAGGCGCCTCTGATGTTCCTCCAGTCAAACCTGTCTTACCAACTTCGCTGCGTGAAAAGCTTTGTAACAGTTGCCAACTGAACAATACGTCAAATCGCCAAGAAAAGCATTGTCTAATTGCAAAAAGGCTGCCACCTCATCAACACTTATCGCAACATCAGCAAGGTCAGAACAATGAAATCGCCCAGATTAAGCATCTTGTTATTCGACACGGACAACTTGAGACGTCGGAAGAACACACATGGTGTCAAGAAAAACGTTTACAAACGACTCAACCGAACGACAACCTACTATCTGCTAGTCACATCAACTATGAAGAAAAAGCAGGCTCGTGTTACTAAACGAGTACCACCTCGTAAGATTCCGCAACATCAGCAGTGCCATCAAGAACTCAAAGAACTCCTGAAACTACGGCAGTTACATCAAGCACAACGACGAACTAAAATGAGATCACAAGCAGATCTGTGGCTTAAGGATGGTCGTCAGAAACGACACCAACTAAAGGAAAGACCAAGTCAACATTTGAGCCATATTCGTAGAAGGAAACGTCAAAGAAGTCTTCTGTACGAGATATCAAGGCTTCGTGTACTCTCCTACCGATGGAGATACCACCACAGAAAACCACGAAAGAGACTGAACGTTACCATTTGCAAATTGCAGGTACATAGACATCGTATCATCAACTTCGGATCTCGTGAACGCAATCCTGAAGCAATGCTTCTGTCTCAGCCACGACAAAGAATACAGCACCCGCGGCAGAAAACTCGGCGCCTACGACGTCCAACCTTCAAATTCTACTAGGACGTCCAGCATCGTTGGTTCTTCGCAGCTGCTGAAGCCGTGTCATGGTCAGTGCAGTTGTGCATGACGCGGTTATCTTCTCCAGAACGCCACAGTCAGCCTCGACCACCAGAACTCCTGCGTAAACCGGACTGCTGCACTATCTCCTGAAGTCTTTGAAAGTTTACGGAACTCCCCTGAAGCATAGAACCAATTGTGACTTTTGACATTCGTGACTTTTCAACCTCTCCTTGTTTAATTTTTCTTGTTCATAATTCATGCCTTCTTTCGGGGGAGGGGGAATCGTGTGACGTATGAACCGATGGTTGGTAGAAGCAGAAGAGGAAGAAGTGCAGTACAGAATAAACATGGGGTATGAGCCACGCCACGTCACCCAATACATCATAGCGTCACAAGCATATATGAGGTGGCTGATCAGCATTTTTTGAACCAACAGTCTCCCCCATATATATTAGTTTGCGAACAGACACGCGTTGCTCTCGGCTTTTTGAAGACGATTAGACTGACATGTCTGTCAGTTGAATCCAAGACTGAGCGCATGTTGCTGTGACTCAACTTCGGAATCTAATCTCTCCGTATTTGCGCACTCTCACTTGTTTAAACACACGCTTTCAGACTGCCCCAGACGGTGACACGCAATCTATAGCACCGACGTGTTGCACAATGTGGCAACGTTCCATTTTTCAGTACGCTAATTTTGAGCAATTTCAGTGCTTCATCTGGGAGGCTGTCTGTATGAAGCCAATAGTCACAAGCACAATGATTGCGTAATCTGTGAATAGTTTTTCTCCCCGTTTCTCTGTTTGAATTCACTGTGAGAGGCGGCTGTGTGCCGACGCTTTAGAACGTGATCACGAAGCTGCAGTAGCATCCAGCAGATATGAAGAAACTTGCTTGGGCTCAATAACTCGCCTTGCCTCCGGATGTCTGTAATTTACCTTATCTACATACACCACCGCCACAACCACGACTACGATGACAACAACGACAACGACAACAACCGACATCGCTACCACCGCCTCCTCCACCACTGCCACCACCGCCACTACTGCTGCTGCTGGTATACTACTGCTACTACTACTACTACATCTTCCACTACTACATCTACTACTACATCTAATACTTCTACTACTACTTCTACTACTACTGCTCCTGCTGCTTCTACAGCTATATACTACTACTACTACTGGTGCTGCTGCTATGACTACTACTACTTCTACAATAACACTACGGCTGCCGCTACTTACTACTGCTCTAATGCTGTAATTTAATACTATATGTAAAAAAAAACAAGTAAAAAAGACAAGAAATCAGTTTTTATGCAATCTGCAACTCATTAGTTGTTGCTTGTCGCAAAAAAGTGGCGCATGACCACATTTGCGTCATTCGAGTTAATTCATCTTGAAAAAAAAAAGCGTAGTTGTTGAAACGATAATCAAAACATTCAGGGAAAAATGTAGCTACTATGATGTGCATGCAGCTGCAAAATTTAAGAATAATAACAAACTTATGACAAACACTAACTACCATTTATTATTGTGATATATGAGCGATACTGCCTCTTCTAGAATTTGCTTTCATTCACTTCACAAGGTAGCAGCTCGTGCGGCAAACTGAGGCTGGTGAAAGCAACCGCAATTCACTTTCACCTCTTTTGCAACTTCAGAGGAGTGTGGCCTCTTCCCAGAGTACAGAGGAAAAAAATATAAGCGAGGAAAATGAACAAACTAAAAAAATTAATTTTATTTCCGCACTAACGCAATGGACACTCCTCTGAAGGAGCACCGCAGGCACACGGTTCGCATAGGCAAACATGGAAGCACTTTTAGAAAACGTAAAACTTGCGTTCCGCTTTCCTTCCCTTCTGCATTGTCAGCAAGTAAGCGCACGCCTCTGCTCCAACAAGAACCCAGAAAAAAAATTGTCACAAAGGCAGTGTCCTTCTATTGTGAACCTTTGAAGAGAGTGCTTTCTTTCAGTTTGTGTTCGAAGCTGTCGTCATACGCGAGGCTCCACCCCCTTTAACTTGACCTTTTTTTTTTCTGTTTAAGTTTACCATGTATATAGCAGCTTAAAGCGTCTTCTTATAAACCCGAGTTCAACTTCGCGAATGCGCAAATTCTATTTTGGGCTTTTCTGTACAATAAAAACCTAGGCTGCGGACGTACGGCTAAGAAAAAAGAGTTGTAAAAATGTGTTCCAACGCTTTACTCCCGATCACTAATCGCACGAACAAAAACCTAGTTATTCACTATATAACGAATAAAGCGGTAAATTATGACCTCTCCACTGTAGTCTGGTTAACCTCCCTGTCTTTCCTTGCATCTTTATCTCTCCCTCTCCACTGTTGACGTGGAGTAATTTGAATTCTTTATCGGAGCTAGGCGAAAGTTCAGCAAAGATGCCTGAAGAGCTGAATATTCCTGACTATGGGTTGTCACTGGACTCAATGTTTCAAAAATTTTCTTGTCTTTTGACAATTGTTTTTGGCAGCAACTGCCTCGGAAAGGGCAATACCGCTTGTGGAGCCCTACGCTTCAGTGACGCACCACGTTCAAGAATATTCGTGAACTTCGTAAGCTCTCTTGCGCAGGTGCGCACGTTAAAGAACCCTAGGTGGTCGAAAGTTCCGGAGCCCTCCACTACGGCCTATCTCATAATCATATGGTGGTTTTGGGACGTTAAACCCCGCATATCAATTAATCAATCTCTTGCGCAGATCTTGATGTCACTTGTTATAGCTGCATTCTCGCCAAAAATTGCAAGGAATCCAATGGACTCAATCATTGCACGTATTCAAGGCCTGAAATATTCATAGCTGATATATTATCATTATCACGATGCTGAATGCTTGGCTCACCACCTATAACTCTGAGCTTTCCGACATTGTTTGTTTGCACGTAATATCAGTGGTGGCTGTTGCTGATATCACACTTTGACTTCAGTTTGTGATACCAAGATCAACCACTAAGTGTTGTCAGTGTCACCTCTTGTATACAGATGGCATGCACCACCGGAACAAGTTTACGTTGCTGGGCATTACTCGTTCCAGCAGCGCGCGTTACGCTTCTGATTACATCACCAAACCATGATGGCGTTGAGAATAGCTCCAAGTGCATCCTCCTGCGAAAGCAGCAATAACTTTCAGGCACGTTTCAGCCTCGCACAGGAAAGGGTATAATTCTAAACAAGACAGTTTCTGCTGAATTGTGCAAACACGAACGACAACGTGGCTGAAGCGTAAACATCGGCACCGAAGGATTATCGAGGAAGAGTGAGATAGAAAAAAAAAAAAAAGACGGCGAAGAAAGGTATGAAATCTCGTTCTTTTTTCGACGCAACTGGAGCGAGCGTCACTAATGCGCCGCGCGAGCTTAAAATGGCACGTCGCCTGAAAATCACGCTGCCAAAACCTCAGGATTAAGAGCGAGTTGCGGCCGAGCACGTAAACTTTGTTTATTTATCGAAGGAATTAAAAGGACGCGTCCACGCTGAACAGAGAAATCTGTAGGGTGTGTTGGAGATGGGATGGGGACGAAGGAATGGGTAAGCTGAAACGCGACTGAAAGGGGGAGGGGTTGATTTTGAAAAGGGAACATGAGAGGGTCGGCACGTGAAAATGCTTTTTCGGGGCGGGTCCGTCGTCCATGCTCTTCAGCCTAGCCGGTTGCATGGGCTCACAGTGCATGCGCTCTGGCGGGGAAATAAGCGGGCTTGCTGCTGCCACTACGGCTGCGGCTGCCGTGTCTGCATTGTGTGGGCGCTCGGGCAAATAGCGGAAAAAGAGGCAACTGCCTCCCTCCCCCGCTCTCGAGAAGAATTGGCGATGGATAATATGTGTCCCGTGTGCCAGGAGGGACATGACTCAGCGTTATAAGCCACCCGACAGCTGACTGGTGCGCTTTCCGGCATAACCCCAATTCCCCTAACTCCGTCATTTTTTTATTCTTGCTGTTGGCTACAATCACGGGCAGTTCGAGGACATGCATACACGGGAGCACATGTTACGCTATATCTCTACGCATTCTCCAACTGTCAATGTTCGGCTGTCGATGTACTGCGCGTCGTATGAATAACAGGACTGGAAGGCCTGAGGTGCGGACATGCCCTCGGTAGGCCAAGACGCCGTGGGCCGGCAATGGCGGGAAGCTCCCTAGTTATCCTAATACTTAAATGCGCAAAATCAATCAGGACTGGAAGGAACACAGAAAGAGAGGACCTTCCGGTCCTCGTTGACTTTGTGCTTCCAAGTATTAGGATTATCAACCAACTAGTCCAGCAACCCATACTTTTAGGCTATATCCCTAGTTCTCGTTGCGTATTCATGACGGTCTTCCTTCTGTGAGTAAGACACTGTTGAGCAGCGTGAGACAGAGGTCGTGTCTCGGTACTGTGCAACCAGGCGGCCTGAAAAGTCCAGTTGCGGATTTTCAATATCGGTCACTTACCTAGCTGGTTAGAGAACGAAGTATTCGTAGGCGTCATACAAACTGTTTTTAAAACATCATACGCCTGGTATTCAACGGGTGATTTTATGGAATTGAAAAAAAAAATAATAACTGCGAAATTGTGCATATTGACGTTCATGATGAAATAAAGGAAGGAAAAAAAAAGCACCAGGAAAAGAGGTTGAACACAACCGCAAATAATTATGTACTTTGGTGGTGCTGGCCATTGTTAACACGCAACCTTGAATAGCAATTGTACCCTTCACTAGCGGAAGATATCTCTGACCTTGCTTATTGGAGCCTGACTTCGCATTATTTTTTTTTCCAAATGGGGAATTCCTGAGAAGTTGAGAATTATTAACATTTCACGAGTGCGTCACCTGACTGATGCCTTCAGTTGTTCGGTTGTATCAAAAAAAGACCGCAGAACTTAACACACAAGAACTACATCTAAGTGCAGAATTTTCTAGTTTATAAACTTGCTCTTCCTTTTAACCAAGGCGAATATTTCTGTATTAGACATTGTTGTCGCACTCGTCATGTAATATTCACGTAGTTGTAGGATCCTAAAAGACATGGGGTTCCCGAAAATTTCCGCTCATCTCACGCTCATTTCTTGAAGTAAAGAATATTTTCATGAACACTATAGGTTTTAAAATATCGCACGGCGAATTCTAGTTGTTAAAATTTGCTGAAGCAAACATGAACGTGAAAATCACATTGGTGGTGTGGTTACAAAACATACTACGCCTGGCCTCCTTGTTTTATATTACCCACAACCAGTATGCATATTCGCGCTGGCTGCATGTGGGGGTCACTCGTGCTAAAGACAAATTACAAGCCACCATAACCAGCCGAGTTTCTTGATCGGGACTAAAACACACCATATGGCCCCCAACCAACACATACCGCATAACATAACCGACGCTCCTTCTTAGTAATCGTTTACGAAGAAGATAATTTAGCCTAAACTCTGCCTCATCGTTCAAACGCCTACTCCGCCACTATTAGTATATATACATGTTTTTCGGCCTGCAGTACCCCAGTATAGCTCATCGCATTTTGCCTGTTTTTTCTTTCGTGCGATATACCGTGCATCTTGAGTTTCACAGAGCTTCCGTGCAAACAGGGCCGTGGTGTAATTATGCCCTCACTGTAAAAGCGAGCGCACCGCTGCTCCGGCCGAGATATAAATCATTCTCCCGCGGAGGACAACAAAGCCGCGGTGCGCTATCTTTGTGCGCGAAGCCTATGCAGATTTTCTGTGGACACAAACACAGGGCGGAAAGCTTGGAGCATAAGTAAAGAAACAGAACAAAGCAATGGGCAAAGAGATGAAGGGATAGTTCTTGTGTTAGAAGGGAGGTGGTGAGGATGATGTAGCAGGAGAGGGCGGGGAGTGAGTTGGAGGGGATATGCGTAACCCGTGTTTTCAGACGATTCTCTCACCGATGTGACGAATCATCGCTGGGGAGCACTCAAAAGAGGCGCGCTTGCAAGGCGAAGCAGTCGGAGGGAGGGAGTAAAGGGAGGAGGGAGTGTTTTTTGGGCGCGCGGTTCTCAAACAGATGAGGACGGTTTGTTTGGATGGGCTTTGAAGCCCCCCCGGAAGACGAGTCGGCAAACAGAGCACCATTGATGTACGCATGCAATCACGGTTGACTTTGTGCGCTTAATTGAAGCATGGCAAATTGGCATGGCGGGGAGATAGAAAAAAGGTTTAGCCAGACAACATGGAAGCCTTACTGATGTTCAGGATGGCCAGTATAGAAGAGGCCGCTTGCGCCCCTGCCCGCATTGTCGGGGTGCGTGGTTGCTTCGCAACCCCGAATGGAAGGCTTTGCACTGTCGTTTTCCACGCATGGATAACAAAATTCGGTCCTCACGCACCGACAAGAGTCTCTCAGTAATCTTCCTATATAACTTCGTGTTTTTCGTGAAGGCGCTTCGATTGGGTGTACACATGATTATCTCGTGGACGTCTCAGTCATCCCGGACACGTGGTACCTGTAGAAAACGATGCGAAAAATCGCGCCTCATTATTGAGCGTTTTCTGGCTGACCCGTACCAGCATTGGCAATCCTAACCGAAAAAGCGTGTCGGGTCCAAGGTAGAGCATTTCACCGTATAGCACATACAGAGCAGAAAACGAAGCTGCCAGTCTAACTTCCCTCCTTACTGGGGATATCCGAAATACGATTGCGTTCAGGACACAGTCCCACATTATGAGACAGAAAACTGAATAAAAAGAAATACTGGTGCTGTAGTTACCATTAAACTATATCTTCGTTCATTCCTAATCAACAGTTTTGTGCAAAATTTGAATAAACAGTAAAAAAAATACGCGAGACACCTGTGAAAGCAAAATAGAATATCCAGTAAGGAAAAGTATAAGTCACTATGATGCTAGTGCCGAGTTAACTGGATTGGAGTCGCTAAAGCAAGATTTGACGCTTACCTGCTAGTAAATTGGTATGACGTGGACAACTAGCACATATAATCAGACACACTGAATGACGGTTCAGGCAGCAAGCTATTACGGTATGATGTAGGAGTTGAACTGATTACATTTTACTGCGCACGCGGAAAACGAAAATGATTCCTTGTGATTCACGGCTTTCTTTTCCCATTGAGAAGAGGACATGAGCGTTACAACGAGCGTACAGGTTGGAAGTGTATATCACGTCTAAATTCACTCTCATTCATTTTGCTGTCCTCTCAACGCCAGAAGAGAAGCCTGCCAACGCACTGATCTCTGCAATACTATTGGACCTCGAAGAAATAAAGCTAGTGTAATGATGATTGTAGTGGGTCATGCAAATCTCGGCACACACATTGTCAGTGCTAAGCACGAGACGCTCGGTCCGGACTGTCGCTGATTTTGATAGCTAGGCCTACGCTCCTACCTGGTCTCGGATAACAGTTTTGACTTTCTCCGTTCTATATTATAATTGGTGGAGTTTGCTGGGTCTCCTTGCAATCCTGGAGTTGCGAAGCCGGACTCTACCTGCTGTCATGACCACTGCATCTGCCACAAGCCCTCCTCCTATGGCTTCCCAGGCCATCGTGTGCTCCGGCGCGGTCCGTCAGCGGGATCCTCCTATATTCAGCGGCACTGACGACTACGACGTCGACGACTGGCTGGCTACTTATGAACTCGTGAGTGTCTTGAACAAATGGGACGAAACCACGAGACGGGCCACTGTCGGCATTTACCTCAGTGGCATTGCCCACTTATGGCTTCGGAACCATGAGACCGACGTTCCCACCTGGACAGCATTCAAAGCGAAGTTCAGCGATGTCTTTGGTCGTCCTTCTGTCCGCAAACTTCGTGCGGAGCAGCGCCTTCAGTCGAGGTCTCAACTGCCTGGTGAGAACTTTACAAGTTATATAGAAGACGTCATTGACTTGTGCAAGCGCGTCGATGTGAACATGACAGAGGTGGACCGCATCAAGCACATTTTTAAGGGTATTGACGAGGACGCTTTCCAGATGCTCATTTCGAAAAGCCCTGCTACTGTCGCCCAAGTTACCGAGCTCTGCCAAAGCTATGATGAGCTCCGCCGGCAACGTCTCGTCACCCGCCGTGCTGTCCCACATCAGGAATCGATGTCCGGCTTAACTCCCTCGCAAGACCCCGTCCTCCTCTCGCAGATCAAAGATTTCGTGCGCGAAGAAGTTGCCTGCCAACTCTCGCTCATCTCTGGCCTACCGGAGCGCAGTGCACCACTTAGCCCTACTCTACGGACTATTATACGAGATGAAGTGTCTGAGGTCCTTCCTCCACAGCTGGTGCCACCAGTCAATGCACCATTGACGTACGCCGAAGCAGCAGCACGACCACGACCACAGACGTTCCAAGCGCCGCCTCCACAGCCTGCTCCTGTTTATGCCGCCCTGCCGCCACGACCTCCACTTCGCCGAGTCCCTAATCCATGGCGCACTGCCGACAACCGACCGATCTGCTTTTCGTGTGGCCTACCTGGGCACGTCGCACGTCTGTGCCGCCGCCGTCCACTCCACTCACGTGAAAACCTACGTCCATACGAAAACGATTACACGTACACTCAATACACCCCAGACCCCGAATTGCACGCTCCTCGTCCAAGCCACCGACCAGCTCCTGATCGCCGATCTCCTTCTCCACGTCGACGCTCGCCCTCCCCGATGCGCCGACGCCCCCCTACAATCGACGCGGAAAACTAAATGACGCAGTTCCCGAGGCAAGAACTGCGTCCTCGTCGCAAAGCACAAGCCCTCTTCGTTCGCCGCCGAATGTAATTAATGCCGTTCTTGAAGGTGTACCTGTACTTGCCCTTATTTATACTGGTGCCGCAATTTCTGTCATCGCCGAAAAAGTTTGCCGTTCAATTCGAAAAGTGACAACGCCTTACTTGGGTTCATGTCTTCATACTGCCACTGCACAGCCTGTGCAGCCTGTGGCCGCGCGTACTGCCAGACTTGTAATTCAAGGAGTGCCCTACACAGTCCAGTTCGTAGTACTCCCGCACTGTTCTCATGACATCATTTTAGGTTGGGATTTTCTCTCCCATCACCAAGCCGTCATTGATTGCGCCCGTGCCGAAGTCGCCTTTTGTCCCCTTGGGGATGCGCTACCAGTGCACGATCGCCCTTCCGACGCGAAGTTGTTCATTAGTGACGACACCCAAATCCCTCCACGCGCTACTGTCTTCGCACCTGTGTCGTGTTCCCCCGTCGTCGACGCTACCGCATTCTTCACGCCTTCCGCTGCTTTCGTTCATCGCCACCTATCACCGCTCCCAACCGCTCTCGTTACTCTTCAAGGTGGTGCGACCAACGTGCCTGTGAAGAATCCGTTCCCATTCACGATTACGCTACTTCGAGGCGAATGTATTGGTTCGATAGAATCATTCGAAACCATCGCTACACTTGACGTTCCTGATGAATCATCGGAAGTCAGTGCCCTCTCCTGTAGTTCCGTGAATGACCCTCCCACTACCGACATTTTCAACCGTGTCATCGACGAAGGCCTAAACCCACAACAGAGGTGTGAGCTTTTGAGCCTCCTTGACGAGTTTCGACAATCTTTTGACAGTCACAGCGCTACTTTAGGTCGCACATCTACCGTATGCCACCAGATCGACACAGGTAATCACCCACCACTACGGCAGCGACCATACCGTGTTTCGCCAACTGAACGCCGTATCATCGATGAACAAGTAGGTGACATGCTAAAGCGAGGCGTCGTTCAACTGTCAAACAGTCCTTGGGCGTCGCCGGTTGTTTTAGTTAAAAAGAAGGATGGCAAGATACGCTTTTGCGTAGATTATCGTCGCCTAAACAAAATAACACGAAAGGATGTTTATCCTTTGCCTCGAATTGATGACGCCCTCGACTCTTTACAAGGCGCAGAGTTCTTTTTCTCCCTTGATCTACGCTCTGGGTACTGGCAAGTGCCCATGAATCCGGATGATAGGCCAAAAACTGCATTTGTTACACCAGACGGCTTATACGAATTTAACGTGATGCCATTCGGGCTATGCAATGCGCCGGCAACATTTGAGCGCATGATGGACACTATCCTACGAGGCCTCAAATGGAACACATGTTTGTGCTACTTAGACGATGTAGTGGTATTCTCACCCGATTTTTCCACGCACCTTCGTCGCTTGGAACAGGTTCTACGCTGCCTCTCTGCAGCCGGCCTCCAACTCAACTTGAAGAAGTGTCACTTTGGAGCGCGCAAGCTGACCATTCTCGGACACGTCGTGTCGAAGGATGGCGTTCTTCCTGACCCCGCTAAGCTACGTGCTGTTCGCGAGTTCCCGAGGCCCGCGTCTCTCAAGCAGCTGCGTAGTTTCATTGGCCTTTGCTCATACTTCCGCCGCTTCGTCCGAGATTTCGCCTCGATCATGGCGCCTCTGACAGACCTACTTCAGGGAGACCGCAATCTATCTGCGTGGTCTCCAGCTTGTGACAGTGCCTTTGCGAAGCTCCGTGAACTGCTTACAACACCACCCATACTGCGTCATTTCGATTCAAGCGCTCCCACAGAAATCCACACAGATGCTAGCGGTGTCGGTCTTGGCGCTGTACTCGCCCAACGAAAGCCTGGTTACCAAGAATATGTTGTTGCGTACGCGAGCCGCACTCTTACAAGAACAGAAGCAAATTATTCGGTAACTGAGAAAGAATGCCTAGCGATTATCTGGGCCATTACAAAATTTCGACCTTATCTGTACGGCCGCCCTTTCGATGTTGTTACCGACCACCACGCGCTCTGCTGGTTATCCTCCCTCAAAGATCCCTCAGGACGCTTGGCACGATGGGCTTTACGGCTCCAAGAGTACGACATCCGCGTCATTTATCGCTCAGGCCAGAAGCACGCCGATGCCGACGCTCTTTCGCGTTCGCCTGTTTCTACTGATATTGCGAGTGTCTCCATCCAAGACAACTTCCTTCCACTATCAGGACCCATAAACATGGCTGCGGAGCAGCGCAAAGATTCGTGGATTGCGTCTCTGATGGATTACCTATCTGAAACACTCGCCCACCCGCCATCTCGAGCGCTACACCGACAAGCCTCTCACTTCGCCATCCATGATGGAATACTTTATCGCCGCAACTACCACCCTGACGGTCGCAAATGGCTACTCGTCATACCCAGGCATCTCCGCGCCAGCATATGTGCTGCTTTCCATGCCGATCCGCAGTGTGCGCACGCCGGTTTGTTTAAAACCTACGCCAGGCTACGTTTTCGGTTTTATTGGCGTGGCATGTACACATTCGTTCAAAAGTACATTCGATCTTGCACAGAGTGCCAACGCCGCAAGCACGATCCTAGCCGTCCTACTGCACCAATGCAGCCGTTACCGTGCCCAGTGCGACCATTCGACCGGGTTGGAATAGACCTTTATGGTCCTCTACCATATACATCAGCTGGGAATCGCTGGATTATTGTAGCGATCGACCATCTCACGAGATATGCAGAAACGGCCGCTCTACCAGCCGCGACGGCACGTGACGTTGCGTCTTTCCTGCTGCAACGTTTTGTTCTGCGTCATGGCGCTCCACGTGAACTTTTGAGCGACCGAGGCCGCGTCTTTCTCGCGGATGTTATTCGAGAACTTCTTGCAGAATGCCATGTAATTCACCGCTGTACTACCGCATATTGCCCACAAACAAATGGCTTGACCGAGCGTTTCAACCGTACTCTTGGCGACATGCTTTCTATGTATGTCGCCTCCGACCACACCAACTGGGATCTCATCCTTCCTTACGTAACGTACGCTTACAACACGGCACCTCAAGCGACGACAGGCTTTTCTCCATTCTTTTTACTTTATGGTCGAGAACCATCGTCTCCAATTGACACCATTCTCCCCTACCGACCCGACTCATCCGAAGGCACACCACTTTCCGAAGCCGCGCGGTATGCGGAAGAATGTCGGCAATTAGCTCGCACCCTTACAACACAAGAACAAGGGCTACAGAAATTTCGTCACGACGATGGACGGTCCAACTACCAATTTTCGCCCAACTCTCTTGTTTGGCTGTGGGTGCCCCCCAGTGCTGCTCCTGGTACCTCTACAAAGTTTGTCAGCAGGTACCATGGACCTTATCGCGTCATAGAACAAACTTCCGCTGTTAACTACCTCATCGAACCCCTCACGGCCACTGTGGACATGCGTCGCCGAGGCCGCGAAATCGTAAATGTGAATCGCCTCAAACCATATCACGAACCACTTGTCCTCACGACACCTTAGAACACTTACTTGGCATTATCTTCAGCGAGGGGGAAATATGTAATGATGATTGTAGTGGGTCATGCAAATCTCGGCACACACATTGTCAGTGCTAAGCACGAGACGCTCGGTCCGGACTGTCGCTGATTTTGATAGCTAGGCCTACGCTCCTACCTGGTCTCGGATAACAGTTTTGACGGTCTCCGTTCTATATTATACTAGGAAAAAAAAGAACAGGCATCCGAATAATTGAAGTTCAGTAAAACCGAAAGTTGGGCGAGTTGGTGATAGTTCATGGTTACAAATAAGCAGCGCACGACGTTTTACAAAAGAGAGACGATAGGGACACCGCTGCACTCTCAACTAGTTTATTTCGTAAAAGACCTTGGTTATTATACAACAAGACGGTGTACCACGTGCTACAATGACAACGTATTTTCTAAAAATCCAACTTCGCAATCGCTCAAAGTAATCGATGCTTGGCTTATACAGTAATCTTTTCTTTTTGCGATGTGGAAGGCCTCGATCACTTCCCTTGTCATCTTATCTCTGTGGCTTGCAAGAATTTTAGTCTCAGAGAACAGCGGGGAGCAGCCACATTCCAAGCAATGCCGTCTTAAGTGCGAGTAGGCATTATTAGCTAATGCTCTCTTGTGCTCCGTTAACCTTGTATTTATGCACCGGCCCGTTTGACCGATGTACATTTTCCCACATGACATGAGCAAACAGTAAACCACCGCGGTTCTGCACTCAACAAATGAAACAATGTGCTTAACAGAGCACCGACACCTATCCTTTTTGTCAATCGCTTTCTATCTAGCCTAGCGCATATCTTTCCTAGTTTGTTAGGTGCAGAAAAAAACAACTTGTAATCCATACCGGCTGCCTACATTCTTTAGATTATGTGATATACTGTGCGCATAGGGTATGGAGACACATTTCTTTTTCTTTTCTTCATAATTCCTCTCAATTTGAGGCTGCTCCAAAGATATATTCTTGCGCACAAGATGAACCAACTTCTGTGCGGTTCTGCGCAGAACATGCTCTTCGTAACCCGCACTAGCCAATCTATCTACTTGTCTGATGAAGCTATCATTAACTTTGTGGGGACAAGATTTGGCCAAGGCAGCGCGGAGACAAGAGAAGGCTATGCCATTCTTAACTGTCTTTGAATGCCCGGAAGAATAGCTAAGCAGGGGCTTCTCAGATCGTGGGCTATATAACCAGCAAACATGGTCTGGCTTACGTGATAACAATAAGTCCAAGAACTGAAGCTGACCTTCCCGTGGCACTTCCCACGTAAACTCTAGGCCTTCGCTGCAGTCCCTGAAAACATTTAAGATATCTACTATAGCCCTGTCAAGTACAGTGTGTTCTACAAAAATTAGGTAATCGTCAACATATCTAAATATGGTCTTTGCAAGGCCCTTTATGTTGGCTTCAATTTTTTTGTTCACGTAACCCAAGAAAATGTTGCTAAGTATCGGGGCCACCTTCGAACCAATGCATATTCCCGATCTTTGTAGGTACAACTCATCATGCCATTTGATGAAAGTAGACCTTAAGTAAAAAGACAATAATTCCTTAAGGTATCGGATCCTTTCTGTGTACCGAACTCGGAGGCGTTGGTTGCCTTCTTGACAACCTCAAACCCTGGTACTTGCAATTTTTTTAGTGTTGATGTTCAGGATTTGTACTACAACATTCCACATGGTCCTTTATTGACAGTTGTTAGAAAGTGCATTACTGATGATAATGATGAAATCGAATTTGTTAACAAATGCGGCATTTCAGTAGGAGCTTTCCTCGAATTATTGTCTTTTTACTTAAGGTCTACTTTCATCAAATGGCATGATGAGTTGTACCTACAAAGATCGGGAATATGCATTGGTTCGAAGGTGGCCCCGATACTTAGCAACATTTTCTTGGGTTACGTGAACAAAAAAATTGAAGCCAACATAAAGGGCCTTGCAAAGACCATATTTAGATATGTTGACGATTACCTAATTTTTGTAGAACACACTGTACTTGACAGGGCTATAGTAGATATCTTAAATGTTTTCAGGGACTGCAGCGAAGGCCTAGAGTTTACGTGGGAAGTGCCACGGGAAGGTCAGCTTCAGTTCTTGGACTTATTGTTATCACGTAAGCCAGACCATGTTTGCTGGTTATATAGCCCACGATCTGAGAAGCCCCTGCTTAGCTATTCTTCCGGGCATTCAAAGACAGTTAAGAATGGCATAGCCTTCTCTTGTCTCCGCGCTGCCTTGGCCAAATCTTGTCCCCACAAAGTTAATGATAGCTTCATCAGACAAGTAGATAGATTGGCTAGTGCGGGTTACGAAGAGCATGTTCTGCGCAGAACCGCACAGAAGTTGGTTCATCTTGTGCGCAAGAATATATCTTTGGAGCAGCCTCAAATTGAGAGGAATTATGAAGAAAAGAAAAAGAAATGTGTCTCCATACCCTATGCGCACAGTATATCACATAATCTAAAGAATGTAGGCAGCCGGTATGGATTACAAGTTGTTTTTTCTGCACCTAACAAACTAGGAAAGATATGCGCTAGGCTAGATAGAAAGCGATTGACAAAAAAGGATAGGTGTCGGTGCTCTGTTAAGCACATTGTTTCATTTGTTGAGTGCAGAACCGCGGTGGTTTACTGTTTGCTCATGTCATGTGGGAAAATGTACATCGGTCAAACGGGCCGGTGCATAAGTACAAGGTTAACGGAGCACAAGAGAGCATTAGCTAATAATGCCTACTCGCACTTAAGACGGCATTGCTTGGAATGTGGCTGCTCCCCGCTGTTCTCTGAGACTAAAATTCTTGCAAGCCACAGAGATAAGATGACAAGGGAAGTGATCGAGGCCTTCCACATCGCAAAAAGAAAAGATTACTGTATAAGCCAAGCATCGATTACTTTGAGCGATTGCGAAGTTGGCTTTTTAGAAAATACGTTGTCATTGTAGCACGTGGTACACCGTCTTGTTGTATAATAACCAAGGTCTTTTACGAAATAAACTAGTTGAGAGTGCAGCGGTGTCCCTATCGTCTCTCTTTTGTAAAACGTCGTGCGCTGCTTATTTGTAACCACGAATAATTGAGACATGTTGAGCTCTGAGCAATGGCCACCAACGAGGAAGAATTCGCGGGTCCTGGCCCGATCGGAAAAATCAGGGCAAACGAATGGTGGGCTACTCCTGATGGGCTACTTTAACTGCAGGGGTGTTGTGGTGAAGGTTTTCCGTGGGTCGCAGATCGAAAAATATCATTATAATGAACCGGGATGCCCTCAACGCCAGTCCAATCGTCCCGTACAGATGGTTTAAACCTGCCCCCGCCAGCTCTGCTGTGACCCAACCGGGCTGTTTCTCTTTCTTTCTTTCTCTATTTTTTTCTTTCTTTCCAGCCAACTTAATTTTTACTTCCTCGTTAACCTTCCATTGTGTCATATCTCATCGGTCTTGCGCAAGAGTGACGACACACACACACACACACACACACACACACACACACACACACACACACACACACACACACACACACACACACACACATACACACACACACATATATATATATATATATATATATATATATATATATATATATATATATATATATATATATATATATATATATATATATTGCCGCGAACGTAATAACAGACAGCGACGAAACGACGTCTTGCTTGCCCTCAGACCAGGACGCAAAAGCCCTCTTCTTTCTTCACTTCAAAGGGATCCCGCCTACAGTTGATGGCTCATACCCATTACCTGTGACATTACTCCCTCTCCTCGAAAAGCATCGGCTCGATGCTGGTAATGAGCGATGAGAAAAAAAAGAGAAAGAAAAGATGCTACCATGGAACCCAACGACTCCGTCGTAAGGGAGAAAAAAAAATGGGCTGGCGTCCTAGAAGTACTCAATAAAGAAAGGAGTAAGTACACAAGACAATAAAAAAAACCAAAGGGACAAAAAATAGTCATTGGATGGTAAGTTAGTCCACGTTCGATGGATGACGCGAGAAATATGGCTTGAGTCTTGACACGTGCACCACATCACTTTGTGGAAACCGACGGGAACGTCTTGAGGCGCCCTCAGGGAGAACTTCATACGTAACGTCACTGAGTCGGCGCAGAACTTTGTAAGGGCCGAAGTAGCGCCGAAGCAACTTTTCAGAGTGACCACGCTGTCGGATGGGAGTCCACACCCAAACTTCATGGCCTGGTTGGAAGGTAACCTCTCGGTGTTTAAGGTTGTAGCGGTGTGCGTCGGCAGTTTGGCGAGCCTGAATACGGCATCGGGCGAGTTGACGGGCCTCCTCGGCGCGTTGAGCGAACAATGCAGCGTCCGTGTTGAACATGCTCAAGTTGTTGGGAAGGAGCATTGCGTCGAGCATTGTGGTGACCTCTCGACCATGAACTAAGCGAAATGGGGTGAAACCTGTACTCTCTTGGACTGCTGTATTGTAAGCAAAAGTTACGTAAGGGAGTATATCATCCCAGTTCTTGTGATCAACGGCCACATACATTGACAGCATATCTGCAATGGTCTTGTTCAACCGTTCAGTGAGCCCATTTGTTTGGGGGTGATAACCCGTGGTTTTCCGATGTTGTGTACCACTTAGTCTCAGCACTTCTTGAAGCATCTCTGCGGTGAAAGCTGTACCACGATCAGTAATTAACACAGCTGGCGCTCCGTGACGAAGTACGATGCTGGTGACAAAAAACTGTGCAATTTCGGCTGCGGTAGCTTTGGGCAGGGCCTTTGTTTCGCTGTAACGCGTTAAATAATCGGTGGCAACCACAATCCACCGGTTTCCAGACGAAGAGGTGGGAAATGAGCCGAGCAAGTCAATGCCAATTTGATGGAATGGTGTCTTCGGCGTGGCGATAGGCTGTAATAGTCCTGCTGGTCGGACAGGCGGAGTCTTACGGCGTTGGCAGTCGCGGCATGTGCGGACGTACTGCTTGACTGTCTTCGCGAGGCGGGGCCAGTAGTATGAGTGGCGAATTCTTTCCAATGTGCGCGTGTAGCCAAGGTGTCCGGATGATGGTTCGTCGTGACAAGCATGTAAAATATCGTCCCGAAGCGAGGTCGGCGCAACCAGTAGGTAAGTAGCCTGGGTATGGTCGAAATTTTTCTTATAGAGGACTCCATCCCTGATGCAGAACGAGGCCAGTGAACGTGCGAAGTTTCGAGGAAGGCTGCGTTTTCGGCCTTCGAGGTAGTCAATCAGCGGGCTTAGCTCCATGTCGTCGCGTTGTTGTTGAGCCATGTCGGTTGCTGACACAGAGGAAAGGAATGTATCGTCCTCTTCAACGTCCGCGTTCGTACTTCGAATTGGTGCACGCGAGAGACAGTCAGCGTCAGTGTGTTTGCGTCCTGACTTGTGAATGACTGTAACGTCAAATTCTTGCAGCCGAAGGCTCCAGCGTGCTAGACGACCGGAAGGGTCTTTGAGGTTGGCGTGCCAGCATAAAGAATGGTGGTCGCTAACTACCCTGAATGGTCGACCGTATAAATAAGGGCGAAACTTTGTTATAGCCCAAACAACGGCTAAGCATTCTTTTTCTGTTGCAGAGTAGTTGTTCTCTGCAGATGATAGTGTTCGACTTGCATAGGCAATCACGCGCTCTACGCCATTTTGCCATTGAACCAGTACAGCTCCAAGTCCGACGTTGCTGGCATCCGTGTGTAGCTCTGTGGCAGCGTTATCGTCAAAGTGACCGAGTACAGGTGGGGCTTGGAGATGGTTTCGTAGCGTGTCAAAGGCGTGATGCTGATCATGACCCCAAACAAACGGTACGCCGTCTTTCGTAAGTTCATTTAGCGGTTCAGCGATTTTAGAAAAGCCTTTGACGAAGCGTCTGTAATATGCGCAGAGTCCCAGAAATCGGCGGAGGTCGCGCTTGTTCGTTGGGACAGGAAATGCGGCAACAGCTTTCGTTTTCTCAGGGTCTGGGTGTATACCGGCGTGGCTGACGACGTGACCAAGAAATTTTAGTTCCTCGAATGCAAAGTGGCATTTCTCAGGTTTGAGAGAAAGTCCAGCTGTTCGAATCGCCTGAAGAACTGCCTGTAAGCGCTGGACGTGCTGCTCAAACGTGTCCGAGAAGACGACCACATCGTCAAGGTACACAAGACACGATTGCCATTTTAGCCCAGAAAGAACCGTGTCCATCATTCTTTGAAAAGTAGCTGGTGCCGAGCATAAGCCGAATGGAAGGACCTTGAACTCGTAGAGTCCGTCAGGAGTAATGAAGGCGGTCTTTTCGCGGTCGCGCTCATCAACAGATATTTGCCAATAGCCGCTGCGTAGATCCATGGAAGAAAAGTAGCGAGCATTGCGAATGCGGTCCAGCGAGTCGTCTATTCGTGGTAAAGGATACACGTCTTTCTTCGTGATCTTATTCAACTTTCGGTAGTCGACGCAAAATCGCAGAGTACCATCTTTTTTCTTGACTAACGCAACAGGGGACGCCCAGGGACTGGTCGATGGCTGGATGACATCGTCCTTGAGCATCTGCTGGACCTGTTGGCGTATAACGTCTTGTTCTTTTTGCGAGACCCTGTAGGCATGCTGTCGAATGGGTCTCTCGGTAGGCTCGGTGATGATACGATGCTTGGCAAGCGGTGTTTGGTTAACTTTCGAAGTCATAGCGAAGCAGTCCCGAAATGAGCCGAGTAGCTTCAAAAGACGTTCCCGTTGTGCAGACGGTAGACCCTGGTTTACGTCCAGAGTGCTTGCAAATGTCATGGCGGAATCGTCGCACGACGAAAGAGCAGATAATGTTGAGGGACCAGGGACGTCGGCAATATCCTCAAGGTATGCGATCGCAGTGTGTTTGGTAAGATGGCGATACTCCTCGCTGAAATTCGTGACGAATAGGCAAGCCTGCTTTCTGCTGGGCTGAACAATACCGCGGGCAACGCAGATTTGTTGTGCAAAAAGTAGGGACAAATTTCCTTCTGCAATTACAGCATCGGGGACGTCTTGGTCACATTCAACGTTGATAAAAAGGCTGCTGCGGGGAGGCAGAGTAACAGATTCGGAGGATACACGTAGGGCAGCCTTCGATGAGCGGGCGTTTTCCGGTTCAGGATGAAACGGGTCCTCGAACGACACCTGCAAGTCTCGTAGGTCAATAATTGCGCCGTGTTCGCGAAGAAAGTCCAGCCCCAGAATGAGTGGACGGGAGCACACAGGTAATACGAGGAAAGACCCTGTGAACGTCGAAGCATGGACTCGAACACGGGCTGTACACATTCCAGTAGGCGTGACGAGGTGGCCCCCTGCCGTGCGCAACGGTGGTCCTTGCCAAGGGGTAGTTACCTTCCTCAGTTGGGATGCTAGGGTGCTGCTCATAACTGAATAATCGGCGCCGGTGTCGACGAGGGCAGTGACGACGTGATTATCGACGTGTACGGTGATGTCGGCGGAAACAGTCTTATGACTTTCGGAAACGACTGGAAAGTCAGAACGGTCTTCGTCGGATCTTTGCGTCGAAGGAGGCTCTTTGACAGTTCGTTTGGACGCGGCTTCACCCCCAGGAGCCGCGGTTTCTAGTTTCCCCTGTGGGGACTCGGTGACCGGCCTCTGAAAGGAGCAAAAGATGACGAGGGAATGCTAGGTGACGTGGGGCGGCGAGGTGATGGTGATCTTGAAATGGGGCGTTGACCAAGGCGAGGAGCTTGCTGGCCCGTAAGGTACGCTTCAATGTCGCGGGGACGCTCACCGTAACGCGGGCACCGAGCATCAGGGTGAAAGCCACGGAGACCCAGTTGGCGGTACTGGCAGTTACGGTAGACATGACCCGCTTCGCCACAGTGGTAGCAGAGTGGTCGGTTATCGGACGTACGCCACACGCTGGCCTTTGTGGCGTTCTGCCGCGATCCAGACGAACGATAAGTTGGTGCACTCGGAAACCTTGAGGCGGGTGGTGGAATAGAAGAGGTGCCCTGGAATCGATGGCTAGCCTGATCCATTCTCCCCATGGTGGGATCAGGGCCATGTGGTGCAGGAGATCGCAGAGCCGCCGCATAAGTCAGTACAGGGGCCTCAGGCCTTGTTGGCGCGAGTGGGGTGACCACCTGTCGGATCTCATTTCGGATTAAGTCTGTGAAAGCACTTACGGGTGGTTGGGGTCCCGCTGCTTGGAGTTGGCGTAGCTCGTCCCGCACGACGCTTCTTATGAACTCAGCGAGGGCATGCCTCTCGCTGTCAGCCCCGATAAAGCATGCAGCAGGGGTCACGTCGTGGCGTTCATACTGTGACGACCTATACTGGAGAGTACGCTCCATTGTGGTTGCCTCATTTATGAACTCTGCCACAGTCGTCGGTGGATTGCGCACGAGTCCGGCGAAGAGCTGACCCTTTTACCCCGCGCATTAAATGCCGCACCTTCTTTTCCTCGGACATTGCAGGGTCAGCACGCTTGAAGAGTCGCAGCATGTCCTCGACAAACATCGAAACTCTCTCGTTGGGTCGTTGGTTCCGAGACGAGATAGCCTGCTCTGCTCTTTCTTTCCTTTCAGTGCTGCGGTACGCATCACGAAACTGTCGGCTGAACTCATGCCAAGTCGCAAAGGAACCCTCGTGATTCTCGTACCACGTTTTGGCAGAGTCTTCTAATGCAAAGTAAACTCTCCGCATCTTGCGAGCTTCATCCCATTCGTTGATGTTGGCAACTCGATTGAAGTGGTCAAGCCAGTCGTCAACATCTTCATAAATATCTCCATGAAATGAGCGTGGTGTTTGCGGCGCATGAAAAACATGCGGGAGAAAAGAATAGGCGTCGTTGGTTTGACTCGCCTGGTTGTTAGTAGAAGTTGCCATCTCGTCTTGAGAGAGGGGACCGTACTCGGGAGATAGTCCTCGCAGGCGGCGACTGCTTCTTGCCGTGGGAGCTGTAGCTGTCTCCAAGTAGCTTGGTGTGTCAGCTGAAAATCTGCAGCCAAGGCGCATTTACCCAGCACCTCCACCAGTGCCGCGAACGTAATAACAGACAGCGACGAAACGACGTCTTGCTTGCCCTCAGACCAGGACGCAAAAGCCCTCTTCTTTCTTCACTTCAAAGGGATACCGCCTACAGTTGATGGCTCATACCCATTACCTGTGACAATATATATATATATATATATATATATATATATATATATATATATATATATATATATATATATATATATATATATATAGAGAGAGAGAGAGAGAGAGAGAGAGAGATCTTCAAAAAAATCAATAGCCTGCCCTAGCAATAGTACAATGTGCTGCCACTTTTCGCTCTGTGAATTGGAAATTTTATCGCACACTACACAGGCCTCTGCCATGCCGCCTCCATCGAAATGCGACCACCGTGGCCTTTGGCTGAGCAGCAAGCATCGTAACCACTGCGCTACTACGGCGTACAGTGCTGCTAATGTGAAACTCGGGTACTTCTGGGTGGGTGAATTTGGTGTTTCACTTAAATGGGGCCTCTGACTAGGAGCCCTGTACCTGAAGGCGCACTTTAAAGAATTTAAATGATTTGTTTTTTTTTATCGAGCACGCCATTCTACTGAGACGCTCAGCAAGTTTTAACAGCGCTCGGGGAATGCTGCTGAGTCGCCGCTCGATCGCTTGTTACAATAATTGGTAGTTCAGCTCTGCTTTTACTGTTTCTGATAAAAAATTTTGACACCTATAGCTAATGTCGATCCCTATGTGCTAGTAATCAGGCGGGACATACTTGTTCTGCACAAGAAGCACATTTCATTTGACATCATTTCAAGATTAAAAGCTCGCCGTACGCCCCGCCGCGGCGGTCTAGTGGCTAAGGCACTCGGCTGCTGGCCCGCAAGTCGCGGAATCGAATCCCGGCTGCGGCGACTGCATTTACGATGGAGGCGAAAATGTTCTAGGCCCATGTGCTCAGTTTTGGGTGCACGTTAAAGAACCTCAGGGGGTCAGAATTTCCGCAGCCCTCCACTACGGCGTCTCTCATAATCAAATGGTGGTTTTGGGACGTTAAACCCCAGATATCACTCAATAAAACAATCTAAAATAGATGACAAACTTTCAAACCACCAGAAAGGGCGGAAGACATTAGATTGATTTAGTGCCAGTGCATCTGGGTAATTCACTGAAGCAAGCTCTTCAATTCCTTTATATTGTCCCTGGGCGTGGCTAGAACTACCATGGTGGTTTGATGGCTATGGTGCCCGTGTGATCACCCGAAGGTCACAGGATTGAAACCCGGCCTCGGCGGCAGCATTTTTGATCAAGGCGAAAATTCTTAAGACCTGTGTACTTATTTATATTTAATTAAAGAATGCCAGGTGGTTTACACTTTCAGTCATCCCCTCAGGCATATTTCATAATCAAATCGTGGTTTTGGGACGTTAAGGACCAACAATTATAATTATTGTGTGCTACTGGAAGTACAAAGGAACCGCGTGAGCGCAGGTAGGCGAGTAGCTTGGTGTCCCTGCGCTAAAGCTGTTTACTAGAGAGTTTAAGGCAGTGGCACCAAGATAGCTGCGTACGCAAGCTCTATAGCGTTCCTTTGTACTTCCAGCTGTACGCATAAAGAACGCGAGCGTAACCACGGGCTTACTTTCGTAACCCTATACAGGGCCACAGCACAGAAGCATCGTTCTGTGTCGAAGTGTGGCCGCTGAACAGAAAAATGGAGGCTGAATACGAAAGAACGCAAGAACTCTGGAAACGAAAAGCTTGGGCTCCCTGGCACGAAAACACTGTATTAAGGTCCTGTGCTCTGTTACCACAGCAACTTCAGGTAAGTGTTAGATTTCTCGCTTCGCGTCACGCAATGCGTCGTGGAAACGTCCCAGACGCAGCGGGACCACCATTATTGTTTCGGTGTCTACATTAGCTTGATACCCTGGTTACCATTCCTGGAATACAGAAAAAAAAAGATAAGAGAGCAAGGGGCTTCATGTTAGGTGGATGCCACACAGTGGATGCCATCACGTTTACATGCATGGTTCCTTTTTTTTTGCAAGCTCAGAAGGGGCAGTAATAATTTCGGAGTAATTCATCACTATAAAAATCAAGACGTGGTAATCGACATCTTCGATGGCTGCGGAACTCCCCGACAATCATGTTACTCAACAGTTCTTAATTTATTAACCGCAATAGGCATGGCCAATATTCTTCGACTTCAAAGCAGCCCTCTAGTGCATTATGTCACTATATCATCATGATCTAAATGAACAGTTATACGTTGACACAAGATGATTTGATTGATATGTGGGGTTTAACGTCCCAAAACCACCATATGATTATGAGAGACGCCGTAGTGGAGGGCTCCGGAATTTTCAACCACCTGGGGTTTTTTAACGTGCACCCAAATCTGAGCACGCGGGCCTACAACATTTCCGCCTCCATCTAAAATGCAGCCGCCGCAGCCGGGATTCGAACCCGCGACTTGCGGGTTTGCAGCCGAGTACCTTAGCCACTAGACCACCACGGCGGGGCGACACAAGATGATTTATCACCATGGTACAAAGAAGCACAGCAGAGCATGTCAGGGGAGACCGGGCCATTGCGGCATCTGCATAGACGACTCTGGAGATGGAGTCATCCAATCTGCTCATAATGCTTTTCATTGCGCAGCTATGCCATTGTCACGAAGGCGCGCCGCTAGAGGGCTTTTTTCACTTGCGCGTGAACAGACTGATTCTCGCAAAGGGAAGCTCTAAACTGAATTCACCAAAGCCTGTCGTCACAACTTGGACCCGACATGAATCCTCGCCTATCGCCGAGTATAACTAGAGCTGAGTAGGCGCTCTTGTGTCGCCTTTGGCTCGGGGTGGCTTTCACGAACGACGAATCATTCCAAATCGGAATGACCAGCAGCCTGACATAACTGCAGCCGCTAGCAGACAATCACACATCTTTATGAGTGTACTCGCGTCAGTGAAACAAGAAAAGAAATTTCATCAGTGTTAGGTAGATTCGACAATCACCCATATTCGGAAGAAAGGTTCGTATGACACTGGTCGAGACCGTCCTCGGCACGGAAGGCCTTGAGATTATTGTTGCGTTTCTAGTAGACAACTGGTCCTAAAGACAAACTTCAAGTTGTGTCGTTTTTTGCATTATTGTCATCCCTTTTTTGTCCGTTTTTGTCACTTCTAACCTCAGACTAGCACACTCAGACCTCTGCGAACCTGTTCGTATCCCGGTCCTCGGTCCCCTTGTTGTTGTTAAGGCTGACCACTTGCAGTCATGTGCCATATATAGCTATGACTCATGCTCTTTTGACCACATGCCCCGGCTGTAGCCAACCCTCAACGCCTCTCCCCCATCATGAGAAAAGAACATTGGAGGGCAGCAATCTACCACACAACTTCAGACCATTCAGAAGGCATAGGAGATCGCGGTGGCATTTCGAAAGCCGGTCCCATTGTAAGTGGAGCCACCGACTTTATCTTGGGTGAGGGGGAGGGGTCGAGGGCTCTGGCTTTTGAAATGTGTGTTTCTCAGAACTAAAAAAAAAGTTATGCTCGTTGTCATGTCATCTCTTTTCTGTTATCTTTTATTCCCGTTACTCGTATGCCCAGTACAGGGTAGCCAGCTGGCCTGAAAACGGGCTAACCTTTCTGTTCTTCCTTTCCTCCTTGCCCCATATTTTGCACACCATGTGCAAATATCTCCTTTATCCTTCACAGCTACGGAGCCACATACCCGTTTGTATCAACTTACTGCGATTCAGTATCAACTGAGTTTCACCTCTATTAAGAAAAACTGCCAGCAACAGCACCATCGGCACTGCCCTATGCAGCGCCACCCAGGACGCGAAGCCAAGTAGCCGGTATGTCTACGCAGCATGACTGACGGGCGCGTTCAAGAAGCGCGAGCGGCAGTTGCCGAGGCAGCGCAGCAGCGGCTCGCTTATATGGGCGCGTGATTAATAGCTCCCCGGGCGGACGCATTTTTCACGCCTGCCTGCCAGGGCACCTGATGACGTGGCACGCTCCAGGCCACCCACCATCGGCCGCCGGTGACGTCATGACTTAAGGAGCGTTATTAACGACCGGAAGCGCGCCACCGAGAAAGATGCGGATAAGCCGCAGGAAATTTCCAGCCTTTGCTTTCCATTATTCTTCGACTCACTTCTGATTACCCCAAAACCTAAAGCGTAGCCGTGCAAAAAAAAAAAGGGGGGGGGGGGATGGAGGAGGTTTTTCGCTTTGAATTGCTGGTCCTTATATCTAAAGCTTGGTGCGACCTTTATTTACTCGTTTACTTTTTAACTTTGTTTTTCACCCACGAGATGAATTTTCTGACCTTGTGTTCAGAAATGTAAGAAGAACCAGAAAAAATGAGACCCACCCTGGTCTTGCGCTTTTATGCGCGGACGGTGAAGTCGAGGGGAGAACATTTGGAGGACAGAAGATTAAGCATGGCGAAAATCGTGCAGAACTTTTATGTAGATAAAGTATCGCGAAACTTTTCAGCGCCGCCATTCACAGTGCAGGATGCATGGTAAGTGCGGGCAGCAACGGTTCGGAAGCCTTTCCGCAATGTCGAGTTCGCTGATGCAGCAGGCGGAACGGGATGTTGCGAGACACTTTTTGACGTGATTTTACGCAAGCGTGATGGTCGCGGCAGCGAGGTGACACCACGACTGCCTCCATCGAGCATAGATGTATGTACGTGAGGCTACAGTGGTGGACGTGCAGGTCAAATGAGTCTCGTGCGCTGTTGAAAACATTTCTGAGTCTTGCTATCACTTTTGTTTCTCAAGGACTGCTGTATTGCCTCACAAGCATCGTTGGAGTTGCAGGTGAGACCATGAAACAACAACAACAACAACAACAACAACAACAACAACAACAACAACAACACAACAACAACAACAACAACAACAACAACAACAACGACGACGACGACGACGACGACGATGACGACGACGACGACGACAACAACAATGATGACGACGACAACAACAACAACGACGATGACGACGACGATGGAACTTGGGAGGGCAAAGAAACGAGACGCTTGAAGGCGCGCCAGTCATACGTGTATATGCACGCGCCGTAGTCCAATACGGCATGCTCCTTTGATACTGGACTTGTCGGAGGTCAGTCGTTTTTTTTTTTTCAAATGACAATGACCTCTTTTGTCGAAGACACTTGCGATATTGCGTAGCAACGTTTAGTTTTTGTTTGAATATGAATGCATACGCATCGTTGTTGCCTGTTGCAACTGAAGTGTTCGCTCTTAGGCTGACAGATGAAGGCACTTTTTCCGCCAGGGAAGAAGAAAAAAGTTGGGAGGGAGCACCTTTGTGCAATGCTATCAAAAAAGGAAAAAAAAAGAAATGAAGAAAAAAGAAATTGAGAAAGCGAGAAAATTGGACAAACAGATTATAAATAAAGAAACAAAAAGAAAAAAAGAAAGACAGAAAGAAAGGAAGAAAGAGAGAAAGATAATTAGTAGGAATGAAACGCATACGCCTAGGTTAGCTTGTCTCCATTTTACCGGTTGGTGAAGGGCTCCTGATCTTTTTTTCTCTCTATTTCTTCTTTCTTTTGTTTTTAATGGGAGACACTGCTTTCCGACAGTAGTGTCACTTCACGGGATTCCGCTTCACCGTGCCGCACTGCATTCACAGAAACCGGAACTGACTCAGTGGTACGAATACAGAGCCTATAGGGGTGCATGTGTCAATGCGGATAAAATAAATCATACGTCCACACTGATGTAGTACTCAAAAACGTTTTATGCAAAAAGTATGAAACTTTGCCCACATTTGCAAGCAAGCGTTTTATTTTGAAAGAGACGTGCACCCGCTGAGGTCATTGGCAGGAAGGCGATTTAGTGTTGAGGCAATTAAATGTAACCTCTTCTTTTTTCCTCAGCGTGAAAATTTCTCACCGCATTTATTTATGTACCGCACGAAAAGGCTCTACACAACGTCATACCTCGGCGATAAATATACCATCTCAGTCATTGCTAATGTCAATTAGCAGCACTAATAAATTGTCGTAATTATTTATTATATGACCTAGTCACATGCAAAGGGCGTTTGATGCCCTTAGCACACTCATCAAGAAATATCTGGTATATGTCTTGCTGCAATTAAAGTTGCCTCTATATCGTAAATGCGAAAAAAAAAACATGAAATGGCGTAACAAACATATTCAGGATAGGTGCCATGCGTGAAACACGACAAGCCGTTACCGCAAGTACTTTTACATCTATTACTGCTAAATAACAATATTATTACACATACTTTATTGTCAATTAGTGAAACCTTAGTAGATTCAATTGGTAATAACAAAGTAAAAGACAGTATTCATTAGCATTGTCTCTGCATTACCAGCCAGCTCGCTGGTAATACAGAGAGAACGCTAACATTTACCCAATATTGTATGCCACCAGCTGTAAATGGTGAATATAAAAAGCTCACTGTTAGTATCTGAAGCACGTGTGCTTACGTGGCAGGGCGCTTAAGGTTGCAAACTGCAGAGCGAGAGGTCACTTGATCGATTTTATGAATATATATATATATATATATATATATATATATATATATATATATATATATATATATATATATATATATATATATGTATATATATACATATATATATATATATATGTGACAAAAAAGAAATTTGTTCTCTACTAGTGGAGTATGTATCAGTGGCCAAACCATCAATGGTGGTCACTCCAGTGAGCGGGACACAAATATTTTTCAGCAATTTATAGTTACAATAACTGTTCGATGTGTAAATCACCATCAAAATATGATTATAAAGTAATAAACTTCAATTTCAGATAGTTCATTAGATTTACCTCCACTAAAACTCAAGAAGAGCAATCGCCACCCGTCTCTGTTTGTCAGGGCTATTTAAAGAAATTGGAATACTCGTTCCCCAAAGCAGCAGCCTTCGAATGTTCACCGATAAATTTACATAACCCTCCCTGAAAAAGTAGGCTAATACACGGAAAAGCATAAGTGGCAAAGAAATAATAACATAAGACCTAAGGAGAAGCACTACAATAGTGAGTTATGAAGAAGTGTGCAAGTAACAACAAACCAAAGAAGGCTGTTGTTTTGAACTATGCAACGCGAGTATTCGATTTGCACTGTCTATGTTTGCGTGCGAAAATCCCTGCACTCTCAGATAAAGCAATCATGTTTACTGATATAATGCTATTGAAGGTGACGGTCGATTTTGTTTTCTACAACACTTCCGTCACCGAATGTTCTTTTTTTCCACATCGAAGTTCTGGGTTCGTCAACATTCTGTTCGTTTTACACCTAGAGAGACACACATGAAAAGTTACAACCAAAGATGAGAACCAGGAGCATTCAAAGTGAACACAAAAAGATAACCAGAAAGCAAGAAAAAGAAAGTGGTGCATTGAATATGAGCTTAGATGAAATGCAGTACTGCAGGTAGGACGCTCATGGCTTTCTGCTACGCTTTTTTTTCTGCATCTGGGATCGCGAATTTCCGAATCGAGTAGCGTCTCCTAGCAGCACGCAAAAGCTAGAGCATGGTCCCACCATTTTTGTAGAGCTAGTTTTTTTTTTCGGTGTGGAGAGGCGGCAAGTTCCGCCGACGTGGGCCATGAATTCGAAAGAGGCCAGCGCGAAGGCAGCAGCTCGACGCTTGGAAGGAGCTCTCCCGTTCGCGCAAGGAGAATTTCCCCAGTTTGTCCCTCTACATCCCGCGCAGTCTCACTTGGCTTCCGTTCGAAGCCGGGAAAAAAACGCGTAAAGGAGAAACAGACGTAAACGAAACTGTTTAAACGAAAGGGGCTAGGAAGCAAGAATCAAAAAATCGCTGTACGGAAGCCGAAACACAGACGGGCTACGCTACGCGAACTTCTTCGTCTGAATCCAGTGATCCGTCAAACACACACAAAAAAAAACATATGGAAGTGTGACAAAAGAAGTGTAGCCACAAGAAGAAAAAAAGCCATTTATAAAGCATAAACAAAAAAAAAACGCTTTTATCTCTTTTGTCCTCCCACTTTTTCGTACGCACCGTTTTAAATGAAGGTCGTTAGAAGACGGTGCTTTCCGAAACAATTTTTTTTAATCTTTTTATTTCTGTTTTTCCTCATTTTGACCGGTACATGTCGTACAGAGAGCAACCTTACGTGAAACCATTGCTGCTTGGTTCTCGCGAGCAGCAGGAAGGAAGGAAGTGGACGAAATAAGTTTTCCTTCACAAAAAAAAAAATGATGAGATATATGCCTCGCACGTTCATCCAAGTCATCGCGCGAGCTCTCGATGGTGACATTACACTCTGGTTTGCCTCCGTGTCTCCGAGCATATACGCAAGTGGTCAGCTCTGGAGGGTGTATACAGTTTATTGCAGGGTGTCCGAATAAGCGAAGGAAAACTTGTAGTTGTCAGTGACGTCAACATCTATGATGGGCTGGGCAGACAGACAAACAAACAAACAGACAGACAGACAGACAGACAGACAAACAGACAGACAGACGGACGGACGGACGGACAGGCAGACAGACACAGACGGACGGACGGACGGACAGACAGACGGACAGGCATACAGACAGACAGACAGACGGGCGGACGGACGGACGGACGGACGGACGAATAGACAGACGTATGGACGGACTGACGTATGGACGGACGGACGGACGGACAGACAGACAGACAGACAGACGGACAGACAGACCGACGGACGGACGGACGGACGGACGGACGGACGGACGGACGGACGGACGGACGGACAGACAGACAGACAGACAGACAGACAGAGGGACGGACAGACAGACAGACAGACAGACAGACAGACAGACAGACAGACAGACAGACAGACAGACAGACAGACAGACCTGGGGATGCCTGCGTGACAGTGCCTCTGGGTGTTACACTGACGTGGCAACTTAGGTGACATTGTTGCAAGCTTTACGTCAGTTTTGGAAGAGTCCTACAAAAAAATTATGGTATGTTTCAGGTCACCATATAATACATGAACGTTGTTTTCTGTACAAAAGATTTTACCCCTACTTGACTCGAAAACGACATCATTTATCTTTATTGTTGTGCTAAAAAGTCGCAAACTTAAGCTTTATTTTCTCTAAATATTGCTGTTTTCAATATAGTGGATTATATTTATAGTAGGAGCTTATTTTGGTAACAACGCACCAATAATACCAATTCGTGATGGACGTGATTGCTTAGTTACGATTGCTTAATTGATTGAGTGATTTGTTCATCACTCACTCACTCACTCCCTCACTCACTCACTCACCCTCACTCGCCGAATGTTTCATGTTAAGCCAGGTTAAGCTTACCGTACGATATGAACAGTGCGAAGGAAGTGCACACAATGTCGAATACTAATGGCTGGTATAATGAGGCAGCCAGCTTCAACGATGAGAAGAAATTGCAGGGCGCGCCGTTGTCTTCAAGCCTGAATATCGTAGATTATGGGAGTTGGAGCGAACAAACAGCACAGAATTAAAAATTAGTGGACCCCAAACCCCTTAGGAGTTGAACGCGATAGCGATATCGTGTTGCTAGTGCGTACTTCACAAGCTTAGAGCATGAAGCCTCTTCAAACTTGCTATGCGCCCACTACGGGGCCTTACGAGAATAGGTGCAGTAGCGTGAGTGTGCCCTTTGTAGTGGGTGACCGGCTCTAAATCACAAAGTCACTGTAATAATCACTTGTTATGGCACTCACTGGCAATGGGCGCTTGTACCATGCATTATTTATGCAATACCTGATGTTGCACGGTGAAGCATGTATACAGAACGCGTGTGTCTGTAAAGCATGAAAGCTACTTTCACTGCATTTCCAAGCAGAAGTTATTTTCACTGAATTCACCAGCGGACGCGTGTTCATGTGGCAGAATATCCCCTTGCTACGCAAACGACCCTAGTTCCATCCCCACTCGGACCGAGAATTTTTCATCATTTATTTTATTGACATCGTTCTCGGTTTTTCGGTCACGCGTAAGATGATGATTTTTCGCTCACAACCAACGATATTGAAACGGAACGATGACACAGGATTTGCCGCTAAGCGAGCACTTTAACGCTGTCACTCTGAAATTCGTGCACCAACTGGCATTTTATGGCCTCATTAGCAAAGTTTACGCTGGAATATATTTAAATAACACACATTCCACTTATTAGCGGCTGTAGTTTAGACACTCAAGGCGCCATAGGAGGCCTCTTGTGTTTGCGGCTGTCATTCCTTACTGCGCGTACTACAAGCGCATGGCGTTCCTTGCAGTGTACTAGGCTGAGTGAGCATTAGTGGAATATCTAAACGCAAGATACCTCTTGTGATGTTTTAACGTTACGCTGTTTGATTGCGTGGCCATTATACCGGCGCCGAGGTAATTTACAACGCAGCCAGCGTTGCACTAAAACCGCGTGAAACGAGAGCACGCCACACGGAAGCCACGAGCTGATCCCCTCAGGTCTAATTTTGCAGGCGGTTCAGTCCATACTATACACGCAGCCACACAATCACCAGCCGGCTGCTGCAGCCAAGGCTCATTCAATCAGCGAGTCTGCCTCTCTATTAGCCATCGCTTTTCACCCTTCTTGGGCCCTACGTGCTCACACAGCTGTGTGGCATCATTCACTTTCCTTCACTGGGTATGAAAATTTATTCACCGGACTGTCCGTCTCACCGCCATGCAGGAACCATTTTAGGCGTATTTTCATCAGAGTTCCCGGTCGTGGGGACGCCGCTCGCGGTACTTTGTGCAGCAAGGAGCTGCATACTACCGCCGCGAAGAAGAACCCAGCCACCGCAGCCATCGTGATTCCAGCGCGCGGGGCCAGATGCGAGAACGACGGACCAGCGTGGCATCGCTTAACGACCCGTCGAGCCCACGGCTCATCACGCATTTTTCATGGCGCCCCGCACCCGGGACGCTGTTGCTCTCTCCACGTCTTCGCTTCGGCCAACGACGGCAGTGGTGGTGCCCCGGGACCTCGTTTGTCATCGGGCCGGCACGGCGGCGTGGGCGATGCTCGGGGAGCGAGAACCACCTCGATGATCTTCTTCGGTCACCCCTCCGCATTTCCCTCGATGCATTCTCGCCCCTTCTTCGGCACTCCTTCAATTTTCCGCGCTTTTACCCGAAACGCGCGCTTGCGTGAGAGAACCGGAGATGGGATGGCAGAACTAAAGATTCGGTAAAGTGAAACACAAAGGACGCAACGATTACTATAAAGTCAGCGTACCGTCCTGCTCCTTTCACTGTAATGTGAAAATACGGGCGAGTTAGTGATGAATGCTGAACCACGGCGAACTAGCGAGATGTGTACCATAAGATGGACGAGCAGGGCACTGACTTAAGTGTATCCGAAGGAAGCAAACCAAATGCACGTTCGTGCTTCTTATGGTGTCTCAATAGTAGCGCTGAGGTTTACCATGGTTCATTGTGTAGTATTTTGTGCTGTTCGTGATTAAACTAGCCCATTTAACAATTTCTGAAGAGGACGTAGCCCAGCCACATGCATTTGTATGGCCTCACACTCCAGATGGAGATAGTGAAACATCACCGATGCATAGCACCCACAAAGTGACACATTATACCTAACAAACTAAGTATATAGCACAGCGTAGGTGGTTATGACATCACAACAATGGCCGTCTTTGACGCCGTAGTTTTCCTTCTTCCACCTCCGTTGCCACCGTCCGTGTCCGCAATCTCAAGTGGGCGAAATAAGGAAAAAGAACGAAGTGAAACTAAATAAAATACCCATCACTCGCTGAGGTTAGAACCTGCGCCCTCTCTGTACCAGTCTAGTGTCCTATCCCAGAACCACGCCGGTGCTTGAAAGCACTTAGAAAAAAAAGAAGAAAAAGAAGACGCTATATAGGTTTCATGTCGGGAAGGAACCGAAAAAGCAAAATAACCAATAGGTGTCACGCAAAGCGGATTGCGTAACCAGGCATCACACTATGTGAATTCCGTAACTATTGGGTCGTTGAATGCTTCCAAACAACTACGAAAGGTTCAGCCATGATTTTTCATTGTTATCGGCCACAGCACCAACAATGTGCACAAAATTCCTTGCAGGTGTGCCGCAGGTTTCACACTTCTGCACAGCATGACGAACAACTATGCATTAGATGCTTCTTTTCTCCACGAAAATCATGCTGGTGTATAGCGCAGCGGGTGCATTGAGAGTGTACTCATATCAGTTGCCAAGGATGCCCATAAGGTCCCCATGATACGTTTTTTCCGAACATCAATGACGCTCTCTCTGCCATGTTAACTTATGCAAAACACGTCGTATGAGAGTAAAAAATAAGGGACCCTAAAGCTTCGCCATCAGGAGTTGAACACAATAGCGACATCCTGTTTCTAGTGCGCACTTGAAACACTTAGTGCATGAAACCTTAACATGACATGAACAATGTCACTACCCTGTCGTGTACACCGTCAAACATTTCCCGCCAGACAGTGACACATATCTGCGCGCTGGTATGCGCCACTCGTATGCGATTATGTGCCACAGGTGATTGACAGTAATATCTACCTAGTAACGCTGAGAACACATGTGGGTCATTTTGACGCGTGTGCGTTACAGGAAAGCTCACATCAGCTGCGTTGAACCAATGAAGGTAAAAAAAATTGGCCCCGTATTTGCATGTTTCACTGCAAATGTAATCGAAAGACGATAGTCTTGCGCGTGCAGAGAGTGAACAAAACGTTTGTTTGATGTTCCACCGAGAAAATCGGTGAATTGTATTTTGGAAGCGGTACGTTAGAGAGTATCGATCCGTGCAGCGAAGGTGAACGAGCGCATCGAGGCACGTTAGACACGAACGCCATCTGGCAGTTATCTTCGAAAACGAAGGGAAGCGTGCGCGCCCACGAAGAAAGATGCGCGCCTGTCTCGGAGCCCATAAGGTGTAGAACGCAAAGCGAGAAGCAGGTGTCACCACCGTGTCGTCTTAGCAAAACGTTGGAAACATTTGCATTTTTGAGCATCGCGTTGCACTGTCAGCGCAGTGTGCTAAACGCTACGGTCCTTAAAATCACTTATGTGTGCCTTCTCTAGTATAAAGCCACACATACAAAATATTGATTGATTTGTGGGGTTTAACGTCCCAAAACCACCATATGATTATGAGATACGCCGTAGTGGAGGGCTCCGGAAATTTCGACCACCTGGGGTTCTTTAACGTGCATCCAAATCTGAGTACACGGGCCTACACCATTTCCGCCTCCATCGAAAATGCAGCCGCCACAGCCGGGATCACATACAAAATATCGAGGGGTTGTTATGGTGCCTCAGATATGCACAATAATTGTTTTTAAATGAAAATCGCACAAGTATGAACGCTGAAGATTGAGCAATATTGGTGGGCGCTGCGGATGGGGTTAGCCGTTTAGAGTATCGCTAGATGCCATTTGAAGTATCGCTATAACAGACAAACAGACAAATCTACAGACAGGCAGACCAATATTTTTGCGTCGAAGTACCCAAGAAAGACTATCGTCATTAAAAAATGTCAAGGTCCCAGCAGGAATCGAACATATTAGTGTTCATCATGGCAACCAAGTATTCCACCACGAACGTACTTTAAGTCTCGCTGCTACTTTTCAAATAGACCATAATATTCGTGAAGCATCGATCGGGGATGCAGTGATGACTACCCTATTTTATAAACACTACATATGTATTCCTACAATACAGCCCTCACGTCAGGTTAATATCAACTGTAGTTAAGCGTAATGCACTGAATGTGATTGAGTGTCTAAAGCAACGAAGGAACGGTGTGAACAGACATTGGTATTTTATTTCGAGAGCGCTAAAAAAACAGTTCATCAGCACGAAGTGAATGACAATAAGTTGGCGAAGCTATACGTCCTAAGGTGTATAATGTCCAAGTTGATATCGTCGACTAGTAAAAGGACAGATGCACAAACGAACAGGTAGTATGCATGGATGGACGGAAACGTGGACGTATGCACGGGTGCATGGATGGTAGAACGGACGGACGCACGAATAGGCGGGCGAATAGGTGGACGGACAGACGGATGGATGGACGGATGGAGGCACGGACAGACGGACAGCGCGAGTTATTATGTATAGTGCTGTCGTGTAGTTGATTATACACAAATTCGGTTGTTCACACATGTGCTTTCATTTTTGTTGTGCAGGTGGTCAGCTTCGGTTTCTGTTGTGCGGGGAGTGATGGGTGCCAAACATGGCGGCCCTGAGGAGCTTCGCCCCTAATAGCTCGTATCGGCAGCGTTGACCCAACGAGCGCTACGTATCAGCTTACCGCTCCTCATCATTCTTGGAGGATTTGATGTGGATGTTTTAAAACACAACCAGACCTGGTTCACACAATACAAAAAGACATATATGCAGACGGAACCTCCCAAGATCTTGTGCCCACGAGGAGGAACAGAGGTGTCATTGACCGATTCTTCATAACAGGCGTCAACAACTTCAAGCAACTAAACTATACGTCATACTTCGGTGTACATAGGTGCCTGCCACTGAACTAATGGATGACTATAGGAGCAACCATACTTCTGGGGATGGTGCTGAGATTTCAGTGATTTGGCCCAAGTTAAGGAAGTGGAAAGAGACTACTGGACGCGCATTCATGACTTATCGACGCGTCAACATCCCAGATACGTAACAGGCGTACGCGTATTGACGATGTGTGCGCACGTAAGCACCACCTCGAGCTAATGAAACATTTCACCCTACCCGAGTTCATGCAGGTAGTGCGTGTAGCTAACCTTCTTCCATCCGCATGCTTCACATAAGATCAATTCCCAAGATACGTGGTATTTCCAAATTTTCATTTAGTAGCGGCTACTTTCTACGTTAGTAACTATTACAAACGGCATTTCTAATGGTGAGGGTAGTAACGGCTACTAACCTCCCCCCTACTAATTACACGTACTAACGAGATGATAACGTATGGGAATAATAGTTATAGTTCATTACAACATGAGAATAAATACATGCTCTGCCCCAAGTACTGCAGCATGCCTGTCGTTCGGACTCGCTCGCTGGATTCCGTGCCGACCGGTTGTGCCCTTGCGATCTCCGACGTCAGCGTAGCTCTGGCCGACTTGGCTGGCCCTACGTCATCTGCTGACGCTGATCTCTGACGACAGCGCAGCTCTGACCTACTGGACTTGCCGTACGCTATCTCCTGATGCCGACAAGAGCTCTCGCAAGTGGTGCCCCGTCCTCGGACTCCTGTGACCGTGTTTCTATCTTTCCCATCTCTTCTATCCCATCGATATGTCCTCCCTCGCTGGCCTAGCCCATCTCTCTTTCTCTATACATTTACTTCTATCCTTTTAATCCCTCCTCACCCCCCTCCCCTGTTAGCTACTGTTGAGGTGTCGCAGCATGATGCAGACAGTTACGGGGCTCACTTTTCTCTTCTTTTCTCTCTCAAAGCATCACTTAGCCTGTCGTTCATTTGTGCGACAAAGCAATGATTGACAATCTCTGTTCTAACTGTAGTGAAGAGGAATGCCCACTACCGCAGCGACATTGACGCATTGGTGCGAGGCGCGAGCTGGGACTGCCTGGTTGCTGCTGCGACGCTGCCCGTATACTCGGCCTGCTCTTGATGCTTCTGTACCGAAGCTGCTACCACTTTTCACCTTGCATTTACAATATATTTCGTGGAGAGTGCTGCGGTCTTCACCAGTCCTGGAACTGCGTAGCTGAAAGCTGCCGTCCATCATGCCTGACGACGCTGTCTTCACGCCCTCACCGGCTTCGCCACGTCGGGGCTGTCCCGGTGCCCAGCTCTTGCGAGAACCCGAGATCTTCAGCCGTACCAACGAGAAAGACGTTGAGGTTTGGCTGGAATCTTATGAACGAGCCAGTGCTACTAACAAATGGGACAATCCCGCGAAGCTTGGTACCGTGATGTTTTATTTAACGGATGTTGCCAAGCTATGGTACAGAAACCATGAGGCGGATATCCCCACTCGGACGACCTTCAAAGCCTGTATCGCAGACGTTTTTGGACGCCCTGGTGTGCCCAAACATCGCGCAGAACAACGCCTTCGAGGCCGGTCCCAACAAACTGGTGAGACATTCACTAGCTACATCGAGGACATCCTCGACCTCTGCCAGTGTGTCGACCCGACGATGGCAGAAACTGACAAGGTACGGCATATCATGAAAGGCATTTCTGACGACGCCTTTCAAATGCTGCTCTCGAAGAACCCTGTCACTGTCTTTGCGCTCATCGAGTTGTGTCAGAGATCCGACGAGCTCCGACGACAGCGTCTTCTCACGCGACGCCCTAACGTCCCGGAGGACACACTCTCAAGCCTAACCACCACCTCTGACCTTGAGTCCCTGCTATCGCAGATCAGGGAGTTTGTTCATGGTGAAGTCGCTCGTCAGCTATCGCTCCTATCAACAGCCGGCCAACCACCGTCACTTCTGCCAGCAAGCATTCGCCAGGCCATCCAGGAGCAAGCAAATCTGCGCAGCTCTTCTACCTGCCCGTGACACTTCACCGTTGCCGACCCCTGTTGCCTGTGCTGAGGTAAATGCACCTCTAAGCTATGCTGAAGTGGCGGCTCGACCGCCTCTCCAGACTTTTACGTCACTGCCATCAGCCGTGCCGCCACGACCCAATGCTAAGTTCATTCAACCAAGGTCGCTCCAGAGTAGTGGACAATGGAGTACACTCGACAATCGGCCAATATGCTTTGCCTGTGGCCTACCTGGCCATATAGCGCGATACTGCCGTCGACGCGTCCCTGTCTACCACCAGAGCGACCACCAGAGCTTTGAACCTGCCCGTTATGGGCCACCACGTCCTTCGTTCACAGGCCCTCCGCCCCCCAACCAGATGTAATCGTACGCCGACCACCGCCCTCCTGTTGATTGCTGCTCGCCATCGCTTCGACGCCGCTCGCCATCGCCAATGCGTCGTCGTCCTTCATCGTCGGAGCGGGAAAACTAATTGTCGCATTTCCAGAGGCAGGGACTGCGACACCCGCGAAAAGACCAAAGCCTCTCTCTTCACCAACGAATGTACTGGACGTATATGTGGACGGCGTCGCTGCACTCGCTCTTGTCGACACTGGTGCCGCAGTTTCAGTGATCAGTGCCAGACTCTGCCGCTTGCTCAAAAAAG
Organism: Rhipicephalus microplus; assembly: GCF_013339725.1. Classification (NCBI taxonomy): domain Eukaryota; kingdom Metazoa; phylum Arthropoda; class Arachnida; order Ixodida; family Ixodidae; genus Rhipicephalus; species Rhipicephalus microplus. The sequence goes on from NC_051165.1 coordinate 321,181,846, forward strand.
TTATGACACCACAAGCAAGTACATCGCTTCGTACAGCAAGCGCAGAGCACGTCATGCCGGCCGCTGCCTGTACTGCTCGCATTGCAATTGATTGCCTCATATATGTCGTAGAATTACTAGTGTTGGATTCCTGCTCCCATGACCTCATTTTGGGCTGGGACTTCCTTTCCGCTCATAAGGCCGTCATCGACTGCTCGCGCGCTGAGGTGGCATTTGAAGTGTTTAGAGACGCTACTTTACATGACGCTGTTGAAACCCGGGACAAACTATTTGTAGCTGAAGACGTTATCATACTGCTGCACTCTTTTGCCTTTGCCATGGTGTCTTGCAATGCGCTCGCCGAGTCAAGTGCCCTTTTCACGCAAGCTGCCGTTTTCGTTCGTCGCAAGTGTTCGCCGCTACTTCATGCCCTTTTGGAACTCCATGATGGTGACAGCAGACTGCTCATCTCAAATCTTCTGTCATGTCCTGTAACACTACTTCGGGGCGAATGCGTCGGGCGTGTGTACAGTCTCGACCCTTCTGCAATTATAAACATGCCGACTGGTTCTTTCACCGAACATGAAATCGCTGGATTGACCTGTGCCTCTTCACCGTAGGCTACTAGACCTGACATACTGAGCAGCTCCATTGCCGACACGTTAACCGCTTCGCAACGGGCCACCTTCTACGTCTCCTGAACAAGTTCCGTTCTTCCTTTGACTGCCAGCATAGTCCCCTCGGCCGCACATCAGCTCTGTGTCACCGCATCGACACAGGCACCAATGCACCACTGCGTCAAAGACCCTATCGCGTGTCCGCGACAGGACGTCAGGTTATCGGTGACCAAGTAGTTGATATGCTCAAGCGTGGCGTCATACAGCCTTCGAATAGCCCCAGGGCATCTCCAGTCGTTCTCGTTAAGAAGAAGGACGGGTCAATTCGCTTCTGCGTTGACTATCGTCGCCTTAACAGAATAATTTGAAAGGACGTTTACCCCTTACCGAGAATCGACGACGCCCTTGACAGCCTCCAAGGTGCGGAGTTTTTCTCTTCTATTGACTTACGGAGCGGCTACTGGCAAGTACCTATGGCGCCTGAATATCAGCCTAAAACGGCCTTTGTCACACCTGATGGCCTTTACAAATTCTGCGTCATGCCTTTCGGTCTTTGAAACGTGCCCACGACATTCGAGCGGATGGTGGACAATTTTTGCGTAGCCTGAAGTGGAAAACATGCCTGTGATACTTAAATGACGTGGTTATATTTTCGCCAGATTTTCCCATGCATCTCCGCAGGCTAGATGAAGTACTACAGTGCCTAACTGACGCCGGCCTTCAGCTCAACCTGAAGAAATGCCGCTTCGGCGCAAGTCAGCTCATGATCCTCGGCCATGTTGTCTCTAAAGACGGTATTCTTCTTGACACCGCCAAGCTTCAGGCAGTTGCAGAGTTCCCTAAACCCTCATCTCTGAAGGATCAACGCAGCTTCCTTGGCCTCCGCTCGTATTTCCGCCACTTTATTCACAATTTTGCTATGATCACCGCCCTCTTGACTGAACTTTTGACTCGTAAAGTTACGCTTGGTCACCCGCCTGTGACGATGCCTTCAAAAAGTTGCATCCCCTGTTAACCTCACCGCCAATCTTGCGTCACTTTGACCCGACTACTCCGATTGAGGTACACACCGACGCAAGCGGTGTTGGACTCGGCGCCGTGCTCGCGCAGCACAACTCGGGATTCCAGGACAGTCGCTTACGCAAGCCGTACCCTCACCAAAGCGGAGAAGAATTATTCTGCTACAGAGAAGGAGTGTCTCGCAATTATTTGGGCTCTAGGTAAATTTAGACCGTACCCATATGGTAACCCTTTCGACGTAGTCACCGATCACCATGCACTTTGCTGGTTATGTACGTTGAAGGGCCCCTCCGGCCGTTTAGCTCGCTGGGCTTTGCGGTTGTAAGAGTTTGACATGCGTGTTTTCTACAGGTCTGGCCAACGTCACACTGATGCCGACGCCCTATCACGTTCACCTGTATCACCGGAAAGCTCTGCTTGTCTATCTGCCGTGGACGAAACGGTTGCGTTTCCAGCAAACTGTGACATGGCGTCTGTACAATGTAAAGATGACTGGATCAACGCTCTTCGGCGATTCCTTTCAGACCTGTCGACTTCTCCAACTTCTTGAACATTGCGCCGTCAAGCGGTTCACTTTGAGATCCGCGATGATCTCCTTTATCGCAGGAATTACAAGTCTGACGGCCGAAAGTGGTTACTGGTCATACCTCGCCACCTTCGTGCTGCAATATGTTCAGCTTTCCACGCTGACCCTCAGTGCGCGCATGCGGGAATCTTCAAAACATACGCTCACCTTTACTCCCAGTTTTATTGGCGAGGCATGTACACCTTTGTGCGCAAGTACATTGAGTCATGCCTACAGTGCCAACGACGGAAAGCTCTGTCTCATCACACCTCTGGTCCGATCCAGCCAATCCCTTGCCCAGCCAGACCTTTCGACCGCATTGGAATAGATTTGTGCGGGCCTCTTCCATTCACGGCTTCCGGAAACCATTGGATTGTTGTCGCTGTCGACTACTTGACGCGATACGCAGAAACAGCCGCTTTACCTGCTGCCACAGCACGCGACGTATCATTTTTTCTCCAGCGGAACTACATTCTCCGTCACGGCGCATCGCGTGAACTTCTCAGCGAAAGAGGACGTGTGTTCCTTTCTGAAGTCGTCTACGCACTCCTTGCCGAATGCCGTATCATTCACCGGACTACGACCGCCTACCATCCCCAAACGAATGGCTTGACGTAAAGGTACAACCGTACCCTTGGCGACATAATATCTAAGTATGTTGCCTCAAACCACTCCGATTGGGACCTCATTCTGCCTTTTGTGACATACGCTTACAATACTGCTCCACAGGTGACTACGGGCTTTCGCCAGTTTTCCTGTTATATGGCCGAGACCCTTCCACCACACTAGATACTATTCTGCCCTACCACCCCGATTCCTCCGAGTCTACGCCCATCTCTGAAGTTGCCCGCCGCGCCGAGGAATGCCGTAAGCTAGCCCAGTCGTTCACAACCATCGACCAATGGAGACAAAAATCTCGGCGTGATGATAACCACCCGTACCCTAACTTTGTTCCGGACACCCTTGTGTGGCTTAGGGTTCCAGCTGTCACTACAGGCCTTTCTTCGAAACTTGTTTCAAAATACCAGGGACCCTACCGCGTTGCCTCGTAGACTTCACCTGTTAACTACATCATCGAACCCGTGACGCCATCCACAGACCAGCGCTTTCGGGGTCGTGAAACCATTCACGTACAGCGCTTGAAACTATATCACGATCTGCTCGCACTCTGTTTTCCGTGAGTCACCAGGATGGCTCTTTTTCCGACGGGGGACGATATGTAGTGAAGAGGAATGTCCAATACTGCAGCGACATTGACACGTTGGCGCGAGGCGCGAGCTGGGACTGCCTGGTTGCTGCTGCGACGCTGCCCGTATACTCGGCCTGCTCTTGCTGCTTCTGTATCGTCGCTGCTACCACTTTTCACCTTGCATTTACATTATATAACCATAAGTGCGTTTTCACTGGTAATGCAAATACTACGCTTGATATAAATTAAAATTTCGTAATTTCTTGTTAAAATACTACATCTCGCAGAACACTTAAGTCAGAAATTTTCATAAAATTGGCCAAGAAATAACATTTTTTGATGAAAAACTTGTGAAATGAACATGAGCATGTAAGGCCAAGTGATAAGCTTAAAATCCGTGGAATTTGCCTGATGTTGCGTAAATAACCGTTGGTCATTAGGTAGCATATTGATTTTCTTTTTCGATCTGTTGGTCCGCCATCCACGGGATGTCTTTCAGCTCTCCCATAGTAGAGTACTAAGTACTCTAAATTGTTAACCACTTTTTCTAAACGCATATGATATCTTTGAGATTTAGTCTACAAGGGACGGCTTTCAGCTCTCTCATAGTACAGTACCAAGTACAGTAAATCGTTAAGCACTTCTGCTAAACTCAGCGGGATGGCACAGCGCTCTCCAATACTTGAGTACGAAGTACTCGAAATCAAACATTTTTCTAAACACACAGATGTTTCTTGTTTACCTTGCAACATTTTTTGTGGCTGTGTTTGTGTGAACCATCGAATGTACATGTTCTTTCAACGTCATCTCATATTCATGTTCACGTTAATGACGTCTGTTTTGTGATCATTGGTATTGCATGTCTAAGAACAAAATGTTCTGGTTAAATACTACTGACGTCTGCGACAATAAATTTTTCTAACCAAGTGGTGTCTACGTCTGGTCACCCTAGGAATTTATCCCTAGGGCTTCATCAAGTGTGAGAACTCCGGGATGGCTTTTAGCTCTCCAAAAATACAGTACCTAGTACTCAAAATCGTTACCCACTTTTTCCAAACAAACAAGTTTCTACAGCCTGGGCCCGGCCCCGGCGCCATTCTTGTCGATGCAGCCTCATCAAATGTGGGGCCCAAGGAGTGGCTTTCAGCTCTCCCCTATAGTAGAGTACCGAATACCTTAAATGGTTAACCACTTTTATATGCAAAACATTCCTTAGCGAACTTCGACACATTGAGCGTATCTATCCATCTATCCGTCCGTCCGTCCGTCCGTCTGTCTGTCCGTCTGTCCGTCTGTCCGTCTGTCCGTCTGTCTGTCTGTCTGTCTGTCTGTCTGTCTGTCTGTCTGTCTGTACGTTTGTCTGTCTGTACGTTTGTCTGTTTGTCCACTCTTAACGGCACCATGTATTTGAAACGGCCGTCCCCATGCGCAGCACCCACCAATGTTGCTCAAGGTTACACGTTCATACTTGTGCAATTGTCAATAAGCAATTATCGCGCAAGTCTGGGCACCATAAGAACACGTATATATTTTGCATGTGCATCTTTTACAAGAAAGTGCATACATAAGTAATTTTAAGGACCGTAGCGCTTATCAGGCTGCGCTGACCATGCAACGCTTGTACGAAGCACCGGATGTTTTCAACGCTTTGCTAAGGCGACACGGTGGTGGCACCTATCCGTCGCCTTGCATTCTAGGCCTTATCACCTCTGAGACGGGCGCGCACGCGTTCTTCATGCGTTCGTTTGCCTCCACTGCACGCTCGAGGCACTCTGACGCAGCGCCTCCAAAATACCATTCACCAATTTTCTTGCGCGAAACATCAAACTAATTGTTCACTCTCTCCACACGCAAGACTATCATCTTTCGACGACATTTGCAGATTACATGCAGATACGGTGGCAATTTTTTTTCTTTCGCTGCAGCTTGCACATATTTGCATGGTCGGTGACAGGCGGCGAGTCGCCTCTAAAATACGCCAAAAGACACAGCATCAGCTAAAAGACCACGTCGAACCTCTAAGGTCTACGAGCTTCGCTGTTTCTTGATCTGTGCACGGCTAGTGTAAACTTCTTCCTTTTTGAAATTATTGTATATATTTAGTTTATTCAAAACTCTTTCTGGAGAACGAAATTACTTGGACCATGGCCTGAGATGCATCTTCAGAAAAAGGCGAACACCTTCCTGACAGACTTAATTAGTGGAGACCGGACTGGATAAGCGCCTGTGATAGAAAGCCAGAGATTGATATATGTGAAATGTGTCAGTGCATATACTGACAGTAGTAAAGGAAGGTGTGCGTGCAAACTGTTTATGACAGTGTGAACTGCTATAAGCAAACTGTGTATTGGCATGATATTTCGACTGGTTTGAGTGTGCCATTATGTTTTTTTTGGATTGTTCGTTTTTGGGTGTCGTTCTGTATTATTCTTTTTTATTTCGCTGCAGAACTTCGTGATATGGAGTAGCCGAGGCTATATGCACTTCAACCTCTCCACAGCAAACCAGAATGGAACAGAAAACTAATGAGCCCATGTAGGTAATCTCTTTTCAACATCGACCAAGAGGGTGTCTATGGTGTAGTTAACAGGAAGAATCTTCTCATCTGTAAGTAAACTTCATTATTTGCCGCAGTATGCGTCAGAGGGTGTTGCCCCGCCGCAGTGGTTGGCTGCCATATTGGCCAATTAGTCTTGTTACACTGCACGTCTGTCAGTCAAGTCGCCCAGCCGCGGTTATCTAGTGGCTAAGGTACTCGGCTGCAGACCCGCAGGTCGTGAGATCGAACCACGGCTGCGGCGGCTGCATTTTCGATAGAGACGGTAAAGTTGTAGGCCAATTTGCTCAGATTTGGGTGCACGTTAAAAAACTCAGGTGGTCGAAACTCCGTAGCTCACCACTACGGCGTCTCTCATAATCATATTGTGGTTTCGGGACGTTAAAACCCACGTATCAATGAATGAGCGGGTGTTGTGTATCATGTTTCTCGTTATATGTGGCACAAAATATGCGGAAAGTAAATGTTGTTACTTATTTCCTTCTTTGTATAATACGAACATATCTGTGATGTCTGTAAACACTAAAGTGCTGTTTCACGCCTTTTATACGTGAGACAACTAGAGACCTCATACGTAATCTTTCTCTTTGCTATTGAACACATTCAATTATTTTAAATTTTAGGTCACGGACTCTAAAGAAATGCCAATAAACTGAAGTTTTTGCGCCAATCAACATCAATTAATTTAACAATAAACCAGTACTCCTGAGAATATCGACTATTCATCAATAAATGATTGAAATAGTGAATGAATGAATCAATCAATCAATAAATTAGAGTGAAGTCGCTCCAATTAAAGCGTTGTGTTTTCTCAATGAAAACAATGTGATTCCTTTGGCTTCGTAATGAAGAAGAGCAGCCCTTACATAGTTTACGAATTGCTTTCTGAGATTTCTGAGTGATAGAGTATGTCCAGAAAGACTCTCTGGATGTCACGAGGACACGATGCATCGCTAGACGGGCAATGTGGCTGGCGAAATATACAAAATAAAGAATGAAGAAAACAAGAACAATAATAAAAGTGCAGAAATATTGCACGATGGCTTCAATCACTCCCGGCTGCGGCGGCTGCATTTCCGATGGAGGCGGAAATGTTGTAGGCCCGTGTGCTCAGATTCGGGTGCACGTTAAAGAACCCCAGGTGGTCGAAATTTCTGGAGCCCTCCACTACGGCGTCTCTCATAATCATATGGTGGTTTTGGGACGTTAAACCCCACAAATTAATCAATCATCAATGGCTTCAATCACCGATAGTACAAGGGAGTATTTCAGAAACATATAAAAAAAGATTAGTGCTACAACGACAGTGGCGTTAATTTCAATAATTCGTCCCAGCCTATATATGGCTGTTATTGCCCCGGCTTCAAAAAAAAAAAAAAAAACAGAACTGTCGTGCGAGCCATGGTGAAAAGGGGTGCAGACGGAACGGAACCTATAACACTCGCCGCACCCTTGTGGGCCCAGTTGGGTCCGGAGAAAAGTCTGTACATAAATTGACGAATTGTCGAGCGATTCAGAGAGACGACATCAGAGCCTGTATTATAGGCAGCGGCAGCCATAAGGCATGTGCAGTGCAGCGAAGACTACAAAGGCGTATTGAGACGAGGACCACTGCACGAAACAGTACGCAGCACCAGCATCTGGCATAACTTGCCTCTAGGTCATACTGGTGGGCTCCTTTGTTGTACATCATCTTAAAAACTCCCCAGCTCTCAAGCATATCAGCTCTAATGAATCAGAAGACGCTAATTTAAATTTGCAGAAACTCGAAAACTCCATAAGCTCAAACTCAGCCCTTCCACAAGAAAGTTGAAATCTAGCGCCTCTGCTACGTGTATTACTATTCGTTTGCCCGTGTTTCTTAACCTTTTGCGGTGATCTTCCCAATGGCGTTATTTGCACGGCGTGTATGAACCATTGCACATGAAAGAGGTTGACGAGCGTCAGGTATCACTCAATAAACATTCAACAATCGTTCTCAACCTCTAAATACCTTGCAGCGCAGCAGTATATTTCTCTGTGACGTTTTCATTTGGCGCAAATGGAACATCAAGAAAGGCGTTCGCGAAAAACCTATTGAAACGCTTCAGGTGTTCTTGTTAGTGTCTCACGCCTTCTGGTCAAACTCACTCAGGGGTCGATTTCGAAATTATGCAGCAGGAGGCATAGGGCCACAGCGCTGACGCACAGTGGGTAGTGGTCCCAGCATGCCAAAGATGATTAACCGAAAACATCAATGAGTTCCATCAAATCACAACACTGTTAACTAAGCCATCAGAAAGGTGCTCCACCTACTTTCAGTGCTAAGTGGTGTGCATTGTTGAAAGAACATTGCAAAGTACCGGTTATTACAAGGCAAAGCTGGCAGAAAGTCCAACACTGTCGAAATTTGGGCTTGTTGGTGCATTGTGACGACAGAAAACAGCGCAAAGAAACGGGGACACAAGACGACACGCCTGTGCCGTGTGTCCTCGTCTTGTGTCCCCGTTTCTTTGCGCTATTTTCTGTCGTGGCAGAAAGTGTTTTTGCGCCACATTGCAAGCTAACTACGCTAATTGGGTGCACTCGCCAGAAGGGAGTATACGCAAACGTTCAGCACTTAGTGTTTCCATTATGAATTTATTGCACTGCACTCGTGTCGTCGTGCAGGAACTCGCGGAACTCACACTATGCCTGTGAATATGCCCTTATGCCGTAAAATTACGTTGCTTTTAATGTAGTTAAGTCACCGCTTGGTCGCACTTATTGAATCTGATTCATTTTTTTTTCAATATTGTTATTTTTCTTCGCCTTCCTAACACGTTAGCTATTGTATGCCATGTTCTGCTTCATCATCACTGTTACTACCACACCTAATAATAACGTACTCACAATGCTTGTTATGCCCACGTGGTAGATTCATCACTTACCCTTAACCATAACAACAATGCTCAATGAAAATAAGAAATCGAATAAAAAAGTGACTGTGGTGTTGTGGGATTGAATAATCTTCTTGCTGCAAGCAGTGGGCGAGCGTACGTAGACGGAACATAGAATAACGAGGCTGCATCGTCTGCTTTGCATGCCACTTTAGCATCTGAATAATATCTTAATACCGGCTTTTTCCTGCCACGCTTGGCTCAAGAGTGCGATCTCACGTCACCCCACCCCCGTCCCACACGTTTTTTTTTTTTTTACCGATGAGAGATGCAGCGTTCCTAACACTGCACGGTATTAGGAAGATAGAGCCAGCTTCCCGCGAGTGATGCAGGCTTTACAAGCCCGGGCCTACTTTGCCACACCATCCGGTGCTGTATTCTTTATGAGCTCTCTACAACGCACCCTCAGCCGTTTTCGGGGCCCTTGGACTCCCTTTCTTTGCCATCTGCAGCCAAACCGGAGAGCCGCGTACGAAGATATGCCGCTGGCTTCGATCTACGGTTTGTCCCCCCAAGTTCCGCCACGTCTGCGCAAACAGATCAATAAACACGGTTGCGCCCCGAACTTTCTTTCCCCTATGTCACCATACTTTCTGGCGTAGCGGTGAGCTTCACCGAGCGTTTGCACAGCCACGGCCATTTAGTTTGTGGATGAACTTCCCCGGAGTGCTTATGCAGGCCGGTTAAAATATAGGACCATTAAAAAATAAAAAGTCAGCTGCTGTCTAGTGATAAAAAAACAGGCAGCAGCAAAGCCGGTGTTGTTTCCTTCCTCTTATTCCTCCTCCTGCCACCCGTGTTCCTTTCCCTCGCCTTATCTTATTTATGTATTAAACAATACTGACAATCTCATCAGAGATTATAGCAGGAAAGGCATATGAAAATGAATATTTGTTTACACAGATCCTTATTGATAGAAAACACAAAAAAGCCAGAATTACAAAATGACATGCAAATCATAGGTTATAAATTGACATTAAAGAACATGCAATCAAACAATTTTAGTAATGGCAAAGTTATGAACTAGGTTATCGTTAAAAAACGACCGCGAAAAGATAATGCATGCATTTGTAATATGGGGTAGCGACAACAAGTAGGCATTTTCATTGAAGAAACTTATTCAAAGAATTTTATGAACAATAAACTAATCCAAAAACTTGTCACTTCAAATATTTTGCAGACTATGCAAAGCTTTCCCTCTCACTTCCGTATTTTCCTTCTCCTCATGCTCACCGCCCCTTGCCACCCCTTGTTTTTCAATAATATAGATGGTTCTCAATAATATAGATGATAGAAGAAGTCAGAAAAGCTTTGGAGAGCTTGCAAAGAGGCAAAGCTGCTGGTGAGGATCAGGTAACATCAGATCTGCTGAAAGATGGAGGACAGATTGTGTTAGAAAAACTAGCCACCCTGTTTACGAGGTGTCTCCTGACGGGAAGAGTACCAGAGTCTTGGAAGAACGCTAACATCATCTTAATACATAAGAAAGGAGATGACAAGGACTTGAAGAATTACAGGCCGATCAGCTTGCTCTCTGTAGTATACAAGCTATTTACAAAGGTAATTGCTAACAGAGTAAAAAAAACATTAGAATTCAATCAACCAAAGGAACAAGCAGGATTTCGAACAGGCTACTCAACAATTGACCACATTCATACTATCAATCAGGTAATAGAGAAATGCTCAGAGTATAACCAACCACTATACATAGCCTTCATAGATTACGAGAAGGCGTTTGATTCAGTAGAAATGTCAGCCGTCATGCAAACGCTGCGGAATCAGGGCGTAGATGAAGTATATTAAACCATTCTGGAAGAAATCTACAGGGCATCAACTGCTACCATAGTGCTTCATAAAGAACGCAACAGAATACCAATCAATAGGGGTGTAAGGCAGGGGGACACAGTTTCCCCAATGCTATTTACCGCGTGCTTCCAGGAGGTTTTCAGAAGCCTAGAATGGGAACAGTTAGGGATAAGAGTCAATGGAGAATACCTTAGTAACCTGCGCTTCGCCGATGACATTGCATTGCTGAGTAACTCAGGGGACGAATTGCAACTCATGATTACGGAGTTAGACAAGGAGAGCAGAAAGGTGGGTCTTAAAATTAATCTGCAGAAAACGAAAGTAATGTACAACAACCTCGGCAAAGAGCAGCGCTCGGAGATAGATAATAGTTCACCTGAAGTAGTAAAAGACTATGTCTACTTAGGGCAGGTAATAACCACAGAGCCGAACCACGAGATTGAAGTAAGTAGAAGAATAAGAATGGGGTGGAGCACATTCGGCAAGCACTCTCAAATTATGACAGGTAGATTGCCACTATCCCTCAAGAGGAAGGTATATAACAGCTGTATCTTGCCGGTACTTAGCTACGGAGCAGAAACCTGGAGACTTACAAAGAGGGTTCAGCTTAAATTGAGGACGACGCAGCGAGCAATGGAAAGAAAAATAGTAGGTGTAACCTTAAGAGACAAGAAGAGAGCAGAATGGATTAGGGAACAAACGGGGGTTAAGGATATCATAGCTGAAATCAAGAAGAACAAATGGACATGTGCAGAGCATGTAGCGCGTAGACAGGATAACCGCTGGTGATTAAGGGTAACTGACTGGATTCCCAGAGAAGAGAAGCGTGTTAGGGGGAGACAGAAGATTAGGTGGGCAGATGAGATTAAGAAGTTTGCGGGTATAAATTGGCAGCAGCAAGCACAGGACTGGGTTAACTGGCGGAACATGGGAGATGCCTTTGTCCTGCAGTGGACGTAGTCAGGCTGATGATGATGATGATGATGATGATGATGATGATGATGATGATGATAGATGGTTCTCTACTAGATCGCTGTGATGACGTCTTCATGTAATGATTATTTCCTGGGTTACTCGTGTTGACGCCGCTCACGCGAGAAGACGCCGGACGCAGCCGGCAATCAATGTTCGCTTTTGATGAGGCATTTAGGGCTTTCGCTTTAACACACTGTACGACTGTAGTTCCGCAAAATAGCAGCTGCCGCTGGCGTTCGGGGGAGGATGCATGCAGTACTCAGACAGGATAATTGGTCTCCTAATAAATCTTCCTCACCGCATTCGAATGTGCGGCCTTCATTTACAACCCGAATATTTTATAGATTATAAAAAGTGGTGGATAAAGACTGCCCTTTGCGTTTGGAAGCATGGTAATCTGTTTAACTAAACGGGACTGCGCTGCGTCCGAAGAGTGAACAAATGAGTCTATCAGTAGCAATGCTGCCTTGTGATCACTGCCGTGTGAAACGCTGAAATTACGCCCCGAAGCTGAATGGGAGCCGATCGGTACCACATGAGTTGTCGGTAAAACAAGCGACCAGTTTTCATGTACTTTGTCGTAAGTATTACGTGCTTTTAAGGCTGAAGAGGTTGCCCCATGCGAGAAAAACATCCAGATCGACAGCCATTCGGCCTCTACTCTGCCCGCTATTGAATGAGGAGGTCAGCGGGAGGAAGAAAAAACACAGATCTGAGCAGCCGGATATAACAATCCAACAACAAAAATGCAGACGAGCTCAAGCAATTGATAACAAAACGCATTTTACTCGTCTGTCACATTGGATAATGATGAGAGTCGACATGATACTTTAGACTTTAACAGTGCCTGTCCAAAACATAGACCATAATTTCAGGAATCACGCCGCATATGGAGCTGTTTTGTTTGTTTCACAACGATTTCGTTGTTTAGGCTCTCAATATGGTGAACTAACCTGGCATGGTTCCTCATTTTTCGGGACTTTCTTTCTCTCGATGGCAGCACTCAAGAATTTCGCAAGAAGAGCGGATGATCACCTATATTCCTAGAAGCAGTCTACTGGCATTTTGTGCTATTTAGCGCATGAACTCCAGGCTTGCGAATGATGTGCTACACCACTCGACAGTAGCAAGCATCAGGGAACATTAGGCACTCTACCTTTTAGTACTAGCTCTTGGCATAAACTTCTCTACAAAATCAATTTCAGTCAAGTGAACTTCACTGTGACAAAACGATCTTCCGCGGATTACTGGCATGAGTTATGTGGTATCAGCCCAGCAGGCGACGCGCCAGCGCCTCGATCAAATACTCGCAAACGACATATGCCTTTCAAATAAACTGAGTGTTCAGAACAAGTGCTTCACGATTCTCGTTTAAAAGTTTCCGCTATACTTTAAACAATGCAAATGCTGCCGAAAACTGAGCCGTATAGCAGCTTCGAATGCAGCCGTGTCATTGGTTTGCGTGGGAGACGACGCGGTGGCATGTCTACTCCGGTTGCGGATCCTGGCGGCGAAACGCCGCACAAACACCGACGGCCGCCTCCCATAGAAATCCCCTCCTTTGCCCGGGAACAGAAAAAGTAGAGGAGGCACTGACTAGACAAATGAAAACAAGCTAACCACGACCTTGGAGTGACCACACTTCTCGGTGACGCACACATTTTCAGACGCTGTGCTGAGCAGATTTAGAACACCTAATTTGGATATGCGCCGAATTCTAAAAATGCAGATGGCACACAACACATTTGTTGCGAGCCTACATGACCACTTACAGAATCTAATGAAGTCAGACCATGAAGCACAAAAAGCCCTGGCGATATACGGTAGTCAAAGTGGCTTGTTGCAAGCATGTAGGACAGGTCACCTGACGCGTGCGAAGGTGTGACGTGAAGCTGCTGTTCACCATTTATGCCCCTTTCCCATCTCATCCCCTACAGCGGCCAAGAGTCGTCCCTTACTTTAATGAAGATCACATTCATTTATTCTATTTTTTATCGTAGTTGTTTGGTTAAAGAAAAGAATGGTTGTGTCATTTCGTTATCATAGCCAATTTTACTGTGCAAGTTTTAAGCAAAGCTATTTGGATATGCAGCCAAAATCAAGTGTGCAACTCGATTGAGCACGGATAACATTTAAGATCACACACGATACACACGATAAATGTACCCATTTCAGTTTGACTTCTTGTGCAAAGGTTTTCGCGAATGGTTGGGTATGCAGCTCCTGCGCGGGATGTCTTTATGCTCTCCCATAGTAGAGTACCTAGTGCTCTAAGCCGTTAAGCACCATTTTCTAAACACACAGTGCATCGCGGGGACGGCTTTATGTTCTCCCTTAGTAGAGTACCAGGTACTCAAAATCGTTAACCACTTCTTCTAAACACAAGGTTCTGGCGCGTTTAACGCAAGTTCCACTAGATTTTCATCGACAGGGCCTCAGCAAATGTGAGGCCCACGATATGGCTTTTAGGGGCGAATTTCCTTAAGTTGTGGGTCGTGCGTCCGTAATGTAAGTAGTAGTAGTAGTAGTAGTAGTAGTAGTAGTAGTAGTAGTAGTAGTAGTAGTAGAAGTAGTGGTAGAAGTAGTTGTAGTATAGTAGTAGTATTAGCAGTAGTACTACTACTACTGCTAGTAGTAGCAGTCATCTTACTAGTAGGTTGCCACCCCTAGTCTTGTCCTTGCAATGTCCGCTGGACAGCGGTACTTCTATATAACGAATACATGATGAAAACATGCGAGATGGCGGTACTTCGAGTGTTCACTAGATGAACAGACGCAAGAACGGACAGTAAGACAAGCAGACAGACAGGTGGATGGGTGCAAGGAAGGATCGATGGACAGACAGACACACAGGTGCACGGACGGACGGATAGGTGGGCGCACAGATGGACGCACGCACGGCAACACGGACGACCGGAAGAGAGCACGGACAGACGCACGGATGGATGGATGGACGCACAGAAGGACGCACGTACAGACGGACGCACACACGGACGTACGCCGGGACGGACACTTGGACAGGCGCAGGTACCGACGCACGGATGGACGAACGGACAAACAGATGGACGCACAGACGGACACACGGTCGGACACATGGACTCATAGTATGTAACAAGTATAAAATTTTGACCTCCAAGGTGGTGCCAGTGAGAGACTTCAGTGCGTTGTTAAACAATAAAAAAATAGTGCTCAATGTACATGTCAATGGCTGCTAATAGAGAATGAGAGACAGGAGCATTCGGCTTTTAGTTAACGCGCAGGCTGCAATGACCATTAGCAGCTATTGGCAAGTACATTGAGCACTATCTGACAAGAAAGGGTTGCTACGTTATACTCGCTGGGTGTAACCTCCTTAGCTTTAGAAAGGCTTAGCGAGCGTTGAGCCGCAGTGCCATGAATAGAATGAACTTGTATATACCATAAATGAACTCGAGGTGGTTAAAAATGGGAAGTAGATACGAAGCGCAAGCCGTAACAAAGTAAAAGCCGAATTCTCCGCCTCTCATTTCCCATTAGCAGCCATTGGCATGTACATTGAGCACTATCTGACTGAAAAAGTTTGCTACGTCATACTCGCTGGGCGTAACCTCCTTAGTTTTCTAAAGGTTTAGCGAGCGTTCGGCCGCAGTGCCATGAATACAGTGAACTAGTATATACCATGAACTCGAGGTGGTTAAAGGTGGGAAGTGGACCCGAAGTGCAAGCCGTAAGAAAGTGTGCGTGTGCCACCTCTCGTTTAGTCCTTGGAATGTCCGCTGGATGGTGGTGCTTCTATACGGGGAATATATGATGAAACGATGTGAGATGGTGGTACTTGGAGTGTTGAATAGATGGACGAACGGACACATAAACAGATGCATGGATGGACGCATGAACGGACGCAGGGGCGGCTGCATGGACGAACGCAGGGACGGACGCACGAACAGACGCACGCACGGATGGGCTGATGGACGCATGGACGGTCACACTGATGGACGCATGGACGGACGGAAGCAAGAACGACTGGACGGATGAATTCTTCGCCCCACTCTCGATCATTCACTCCATGGATATGCTGCCATTTTTTTTTACTCGACGTGTGGCCAAGCGTTGCGGGCGGTGAACAGGGTGAAGTGAGAGAGAAGTGTGTTGCGATCGAGTGGAGGAGCCGGCTGCTGTAGGCATTGCGATAAGCGTGCTGCGGGTGAGAGTGAGAGCGACGTCAGCGGGAACCTGCGATGGAAGTGTGCGAGGGGAGCGTGACGTCAACGCGCAGCTGCGGCGTGACCTACTTGGCACCGCTACAACACCTGCGGCTTGGGGAACGCGTTGCGGCACGTTCGTACGGTGTTACACACGTGAGTAAAAGAGCTCCTTCGCATCTAAAAAAGATTGGAACCCGTGGTGACGTGTCGTCTAGCCACTACGTATCCGGGCATGTCATTGCTCTTCGTGGAAAGGGCACCACCAAAAGCGAAAGTGAAAGCGTAAATTGAAAGTGAAAAGAACAACCAAGACGACGAAGGTGCGCGAACTGGCGGACTTCGGCGAGCTGGAGAACGTGGCAGCTGGAAAGAGCAGTTCGTTCGACCTGAGGGACTGGAGAGGACTGAACTCGTGTACCAGGCCAGCCGGGACGACCTTGGCGTGTCCTGAGGACGAGCGAGTGTTCCTGACCCGGCGTAGCTGTGCTGTTCCTTCGGTGAACGAGCAAGCAGCCTGGACAAGCCGCTGATCCCGCCCCAGTAGTGGATATCGTGGTCTTGGTGCACTTCCAAGCGAGTCCGACACAAGCGGTGGAGATTGTGGTGATGGTGTCACGTACGAGCGGGTTCTTCACAACACGGAGCTGAAGGCGTGGCGTCAGTGTCACGTTGGGCGCAACATGGGATGCTTGTTCGGGAACGACCAGTTCAACGTCTGCTCGTGCGTCCTCGCACGACGTCATTGTGAACACCGGTGTGATTTCGTCACGAAACCGCTCTTTGTGCGTGTGTCATCGATATCCTCACGTTTCATCTGAGATGCGTCGGACGAACTTAGACTTCGGGACGCGCCCATATTCTCATGTGTGTAGGTTTAGGACTTCAGAGATATTTGTATTGTTTGGCCTGTCATAGTGAATTGATTTATATGTGAGGTTTAACGTCCCGAAGCCACCATATCTATATGAGAGATGCCGCAGTGGAGGGCTTTAAAAATTTTGACCACCTGGGGTTCTTTAACGTGCACCCAAATTTGAGCACACGGGCCTACAAAATTTTCGCCTCCATCGGAAATGCAGCCGTCGCAGCCGGGATTCGGTCCCGCGACCTGCGGGTCAGCAGCCAAGTACCTTAGCCACTAGACCACCACGGCGTGGCTGTCATAGTGAGTGAATGAATTAATAAACTTTATTTAAATTCCGGCAGTTTTACCGGGCGAGGTGGGGGAAGAGGGGATTAGCCCCTGTCTCCGCATTCTCCGTCAATTATGATGGTGGTGCCTCAGGTGGCCGCTCGAAGTCCTTGCACACGGGCGGCATCTTCAGCTTGCCGGACGGCTTAAAGCTGGTGGGCTAGCTTGTCGCTTGTGAGTGCCGCCTCCCAGTGGCAGCGCAGCTGAAGCCGCTGATCGGCAGCAGTGACTGCAGCCGTGCCATAGTGTATGCAATTCTGGTAAGTCGATAAATGTTTCTTCTCCATGTCTTAGTTGCTTGCCTCTGAGGGTGCCGAACCACCCCACTCTCCCATAGTAGACGGCGGATAGGTGCTCTAAAGCGCTTACTATTTGTTCTAAAGGAATGTACATATTCACGTTTTATTTGTGCTTTTAGGAGCGAAGCTCCCTAAAGCGCCACCCGTTTGTCCCTCGTAGTTCGTAGTAGTGCGTAACATGTCTTACGCTTTGACCTGCAAGGTGGTGCCGGTAGGAGATTTCTCTTGTGCGTTCTTGAGCAATAAAAAATTCACAGCGTGCGCGTTAACTAAAAGTCGATTTCTCCCATCTCTCATTCCCCATTAGCAGCCATTGGCATGTACATTGAGCCCCATGTGACAAGAAAGGGTTGCTATGGCATACTCGCTGGGCGTAACCTCCTTGGTTTTAGAAATGTTTAGCGAGCGTTGGGTTGCAGTGCCATGAATACAGTGGACTAGTATATACCATGAATTCGAGGTGGTTAAAGGTGGGAAGTAGACACGAAGCACAAGCCTTACGAAAGTGTGCGTGTGCCATCTCTCTTTATTTATTGAAATAGAAAATAAACGAAGGAGTATTTGTCACCGTTACTTGGTGACGGCTACCCCTTTCCACCTAATTGGTACAAGTAAAATTATGAAACAAAGAAAAATGCCCGCAGCTTCCCTCGGGGGAACACTGAGGAGGATGCGGACCATATAATTGGTTAACGGGGTGTTAAAGTGCGACTTACTTGGGTCGATGGCTAAATTGGTTAACGTGGTTGTGAAATGGGGTGTTAAATTGCGACTTACTTGGGTCGATGGCTAAATTGGTTAACGTGGTTGTAGGAGGGGGTGTTAAATGAGTGAACACGTACACACGTATGCGAAAGGGCGGCGCTGGTCGAAGGGACGTCGATCATTGTGTTTGTGGATTCGTTGGAATTCATTTCACCGCGACCTTGGACGTCGACGCGCCGTACAAACCAACCGACGAGCGGCAACTGAGCGAGCGAGCGCCGACCTTGAGTATATATACAGCACGACGGCGCATGCACTGTCAGCTGTTGAATGTTCTCGAAGCGCGACGCCACATGTGCGTCCACTGGAGAATCAGGAGAATTGTAGATGTCGAACGCGGTGTGTAAAGGAGGAAGGGTGCACAGATGGTGGAGGAGTGAAGCGCGCGCGGTGTGTAGAGGAGGAAGGGATGCACAGATGGTGGAAGAGTGGGCGACGGCGCGACGGCGCATGCGCGCGCGTCAGCTGTCGAATGTTCGAGAAGCGGTGCGGACGGCGCGGACGGCGCACTACAAGGCGCGAGTATAAGATGCTCCGCATCTAAAACAATAGCATATATATATATATACAGTCCTACATGGGTGAGTGCAAGAGTTCTCCTATATGGGCAGAACAAACACGTAGACGACACGCTCACTTTTCTCGTTTAGTCTTTGGAATGTCCGCTGGATGGCGGTGCTTCTATATGCGGAAAATATGATGAAAAGAGGCGAGATGGTGGTACTTGGAGTGTTGACTAGATGGACTAATGGACACACAGACAGATGCATGGACGGAAGCATGTATGGATGCACAGACAGACGCAGGCGCGGATGCATGCACGAACGCAGGGATGGACGCACGGATGGACGTGCGTACGCACGAACAGACGCACGCACGGACGGGCGGATGGACGCACGGACGATCACATAAACGGACGCATGGACGGACGGAAGCAAGAACGAATGGACGGACGGATGCTTCGCCCCACTCTCCATCATTCACCCGCTGGATATGCTGCCATTTTTTGTTTACTATGTAATGAAAATATGTACACATATATTTTCGAAACAAATTTTTGTTTGGCTGTGCATGTTAAGTTCTGTTCAAGTGTCATTAATGTCCACTATGTGAATATAAATCTCTCTAAGCCCAAGCCTGGAAACCGATCGAGCGTGGAGACTCTTAAGGATAAGTTGAGCTAAATGTACCATTGTCAATGAGACTCTGCTGGGAGAATCCTTGAGGGTGCTTCTACATATATGTACATGATCGCGTTACACTTATCCGATAGGACAGTTCACGCAAGCAAAGAACATCTGGGGCTGCGAAGTGAACCGCGCGAAAACCAGACTAAGACTGAGTAATGAACAACACAAGCAATGACGAACAACTCTGCGCAAGTTTATGATAACGGAAGATATATACCCAAAATAGAATCTAAAAAGAAACAAAAATACTGTTACATGGGGGCGTTTGCCACAAGTGATGAGATCACAATTTATTGACTTGACAAAGGCATTAACTTCTTTTCTAGGAGAGTGACTGAGGGTTCGCTGACGCACGTGTTTCCTTTTTTTTAGATAATAAATGCTTCCTCAATTTCAAGCTCAACTGGCTTCAATACTTTTAATAGATAGATAGATAGATAGATAGATAGATAGATAGATAGATAGATAGATAGATAGATTTGTTCAGAAACGAGAAATGGTGACACAGACGGACGGATGGATGGATGGACAGACAGACAGACAGGCAGATGTAGAAGTTTATTGAGGCCATGAGAAACTACATAGTGATGCCCCCTTTCAAGGAAAATTCGTAGAAGTGGCGGGCCGCTCCCACGTTTACAAACCGGAAGATCATAGCCTACCACCCCCTAGCTGGCTTTCCGGACAGCCCGAAGTTAAACCGAAAGGTAGTCGCTGTATAGGGCTTCCTTCCCGTCGTTTTCTTTGTTAAAGTGTGCGTGACGTAACGCAGGACAGTGCCAGAGCATTTGAGTTAGTGAGCAATACGCCTTTCCACAGTTATGACATCGTGGTTCGATGTTGGGCGAAAAGTGACTGAACCTGCCCCGCGAAGAGGAAGACCCCGTTTGGAGCATCCTGAAGGCCAATGATTGGGGTCGAGTTAGCTTAGGCTTTGTAAACACAGTCCACCAAAAATAGGGTTGAGAAGAAAGTTCACCGAACAGTTTTGAGATGTACACAGGAAAGCACCACGAATACGCAGGTGTATCTGGCAGATTTTCCCCGAAGATTATGAGCGAGAAGGGGCAGAAAAAGAAGGTGTGAACAAAGTAAAGGACGAGGTGAAAGAACGAGAGGTGAGAGCAACGCGTTGCGTTATTGTGCGAAGACGTTCGTTTTCAAAAGCGGGTTATTCTCAGTCATCTGCGCAGTAGAGAAGGTGTAAATGGGCGCTCAAGATTTCATTGGCCAGCAAATAAGAAAAACGTTGTGGCCGACACCACGCTGCCAAGCTGCGTGAAACACACTCCAAAAGGTCGTTGAACGTGTGCACGGGTGTATGTCGTCCACGCGAACGTGTAAACACATTCACAAACGGGATCGTACACGCGCAGATGCTCACACACCTACGCGCTAACGCATGTGTGAAATAATGCGTGTAGATAGCGAGAAGAGACGCACACACGCACAGGCACCGAGAAGGAGAGATGAACGGGGCGGCGAATGAGGCTAGGAAAAGGGAGAATCTACGCCACAAGCGAACACGACACGGGCGAGAGAAATGCACAGGAGCCTGCTTTGATCTCTCTCGTGTGTTTTCTTTATTTACGTTTCCTCCATCGTTGCCTGTTTCCGCTGGTGCGTGGCAAATTGCCCTAATCATGGTCACACAATGGCACGTTACCCCGGCAGGCGGGACCACGTCTTCGGAGGGCCACTCCCGGGCTATCTGCCGGCTGGGCTTGGATTGGAACACGGGTAATTCCCGCCGTATTTCACCTACCTTCTCTCAGTACACTGTCTGCCTTGTTTGTTCGCTCGAGATTCGCATTCTCGCAACGCCAAACTCGCGGTTGCCAGGTTGCTCGTTACGAGGAAGCAGACCTTTATCCGCGGTTGTTTGTCGCAGACGCTAATGCGCGTCCCATCGTCGCCATAAGCGTGTGCGCCGGAGCAGCGAGCTTGCATGGCCCAGGGTTTGGTGCCTGAGCATGCTTTTCCGGTCGCTGGTTGCCCGCTTTCTTGGCCCAAGATAAGAGGCGTGGTTGAGGGTGCTCGTTAGCGCGCCTTATCGCTGTGACCGCACAGCGAATTCTAGTATAAACGTAGCACAATTAAAGGTGTACGTGTGTGAAACTTGGAAACGAAGCGCAGACGTGTAAATACGAATTCGACGCTAAGCTTGGAACGCCCCGTAATTGTTTCACTCGCGTTGAGTGATCTGCGATAAGGTTGCGTGTAAAGCTACTGCAATTTATAGTGTGAAACAGTATATGGCTAGGAGGTAGACCAATATACCAATGTGGTGCTCTGTGAGTGCACAAAAAGTGTAAAGAAGCAAAGCTAGCATATGTTACCACGAAGGATCATCGCAGTTTTACCAAACGTATCTTGGAGTTCACATAATATCTAATCTCAACTGGTCCCCTCGTATTGAATACATAACCACATGCTTAGATATTTACTAGGTTACTTCTTTAATGCTCCATATGGCTTAAATTTGCAGCTTTATAAAACACCAATACGCACCAAACTATATTATGCTACAGCCGTGTGGTACCTCACCTATAATATTCTGGAAACTTCCCTTGAGCTCGTTCAGAATAGCTCCGTTCGTTTCACACTGCTTAATTATAACAGCGCCGCCAGCATTTCAACCAGCAAACTTCCCTTGCACCCCCTATACCATCTCATAGAAAAGTCTTCCGTTTGACACTATTTCACAAGGTGTATCATCATCTCTTCCTGCATGAACAACTAGTACTTCGCCAATAGCACATATTCCGGCACATTCATCACCATCACAAAGAAGGCATCAATTCATGCAACACAAAAACTTTCTTCAATTCATTTTTGCCTCGTACACCACTGGAGTGGAACATACTTCCAAGTGACATGGTTTCTATTATTGATAACAACTTGTTCCGTAATGTCTTACCTAACATTGTGTTTGTAATAATATTTCTTTTTTAAATGCCAATGCATTTCTTAGCCGAAGCGTGTCAGGCGTCCGTCGGTGTCCACTCATTGGCAGGTCTTATCTCTCCGCTTTCACTCCCTCTTCCATAGCATAGGGTGCGCGCACGTATCCTCGCCCCTATAGCAATCAGAGTAGGTGGTGTGGGTGGAGTAACGGAGAGTGAGTGGACACGCAGCATTCAACCTTTTGGAATCCACCGAAACAAGACCGCTGCGACCAGAATCGAACCCGCGACTCTCAGGCCACACGCTGAGCACCATAACCAGTGCTCCACTGTGGTGGACAAGGTCATAGGTTTCAACTTCGCGGGCTAACCATCTGTACGAAGTGCTTGGGAAGGTGATCTTTTCTCCAAAGAAAAAAATCTGGCGTAATGTCTGGAGACAGCTGAGATTATCGGATCGCCTGTCGTACTGGAGACAGTCACCGCATGATGAGGAAAATAAAGTGCAGAAACACAAGTTTAGTATAATTTAGGTGCGCTTTACTAAAATGCGAGTGGTCGGAATTCACCGAGAGTTTCGATTTCGAGTGTGTATTTCAGTCATGATGTAACTTTGGCCCGTGATCCCCTGAAAGTATCAAATAATGTCGTATTATTTAATCAAAATTGTAACATTCTAAATTGTATCATAAGTCGTAAAATCGTAAACTGTATCGTAGTATTAAATCTTGTGACAGACGCTACCATATGTTTAGGACAGTTTACCTGGGTGATTTCGATACATATAAAAATTGCTAACTTTTTTGTTGCATGTATTTTTTACGGTGAAGATATTTGTAAGAAAACAAAACGACAACTTTGTTCAGGAGCAACTTTTAACTCTACAGACGCAAGGGAAATGCGGTGAACACAGTATTGGGAATGAGTACCACCAAATAAAGGTATTTTTATTCAAATGTTACAGATACACCACATATTTGCTGAAACACAGCGCCCGTTTCCCGCGATGGTTTAACACATTAGGAATTCCTAAAAAAATTGTGAGTGAGCTCGTCCAGAATAACGAGGTTCTTTATTTTTACTGAAAATGAAAGGTTTTAGAAATAACTCCTAGCTGTAACACGGAGAGCCAATCCCAGGAAGCGGGTAGGTACCGCTTGTTGGAGACCCCTTTTTCTAGCCGTAGTGCTCCTCTATCTCGCGAAGAAAAAATGACCACAACGAGTTCCTGAAATTTTTCGTGCTGCCACCAAACCTTGTCGTCCAATTCATTTTCCAGCATCTGAGAAGCTTCATTAATTAAATGTGCTCCGTCACCGACCCGGAAGATGCGGGTCCATGGTCCCGGCCGCGGTGGTCGAAATACCATGTGCTGCACGATGCTAGGGAACATCGAGGAAACTCCGGTGTAATCGAAATTATTGGGAGCCACTCAGGAATCCAACAGAACATGAGTAATTTGGCGACGTCAAACTGTTCAAACCAACCTGCCAATGCACTGCCGGGAAGTGAATGACAAACTGACATCTGGTTACTCTACCTACCTTTCCTTTCCATACATCACTTACTTGATTTATGAAAAGAAAATAATACAGTCATGCTTCTTTTTTCTTCTATTAGGCTTTGAGCGGGCGTATCGATTCGACGCGTACCATGACGGTAGGCTTTGAATTGTTATCGCAAGGGTTTTCGAGGCGTATGTAAACGCAGGAGCGTCACATCGCCTCAATTAAAGGCGACCACAGCAGCGAATATTTAACCCCAGGAGCAACGCCACAGCTGCTTAGCTACCGCTGCAAGCGGCTACATAGAAGACCTGGTTCGCCTATTGACGCTATATTTGAAGCCAAACTCCAACAAATAAACTCAGTTTTATAATATTGTCGCGACGTGAACACAGAAGTCTTATTTGAAGACGCCTAGAAAGCAGCAGCGGATCGGTATTTTTCTTTACCGCGCGCCAGAGAGTTCCTCGTCTTTCTCGTTGTTGCGTTCTGCATAAACGTGTGCAGATGCGCGTATGAACCGTCGCTTTCGTCTTTATCGCGGTGCGCACGTGACAATATGCAATAAAACGCTGAAAGGGAATCAATTCAAAGGAGCATACAAAAGCAGCTGACGCGTATTATGTAAACTGTAACGAGTAATGTATTGCGGAATCATCTCTCGCTAAGCGATGATGCACTCAACAGTTTGTGTTACAAAACCTGCATCACAGAAGGAGGGAAAGTCGAGCTCATAATTGCTGAAGTGCTTTTGTATGTAAAGCTAAACTCGGTGGTAAGTAAAGTTGAGTTGCTTAGGTAAATGTTTGGTGCAGCTATTCTCAATGAATTATCCGAACCCAAAACTGCCTGGAGACTCTAATGAACGATAAGCTGTACAACATAAGTACTAGACGAGGCTACAACAGTAAGGAGGGTCACAGTAAATAATCGACTAGAACTCGTACCATTTGTAAAGCTACGTCACTAAAGGCAATTCATTTATTCAAAGAATAACTATGCGCTCTTCGGCAGTGTACAGAAATAATGATTGCCGAATTAATTTACACTCCTAGATAAGCAGCATCGTCGACGTAGATGTGCATGGAAGACTTCCGCGTGTTCAGTTGAAAAAAAAGTTCAGCCACGACCCTCCGACCTTTCTTCCTCCCTTTCTCTCTCTCACACACACACACACACACACACACACACACACACACACACACACACACACACACACACACACACACACACACACACACACACACACACACACACACACACACACACACACTCTCTCTCTCTCTCTCTCTCTCTCTCTCACACACACAAACATACACATAATTATTGAAGCAGCATTGGATGCAATGAAACATGCCACGGTGTACATGCTGCATTACTAAAC
Organism: Rhipicephalus microplus; assembly: GCF_013339725.1. Taxonomy (NCBI): domain Eukaryota; kingdom Metazoa; phylum Arthropoda; class Arachnida; order Ixodida; family Ixodidae; genus Rhipicephalus; species Rhipicephalus microplus. The sequence goes on from NC_051165.1 coordinate 321,206,897, forward strand.
TGTCACTGCTGTCATTTTTTATTATATATTTATCGAGATTTTTCTTGTACTGCTATTTACTGCAGGGTGTGAAACTTTTGGCTGTCCCTGTTAGCTGCATGCACTGCTGGCGCAAACGTATTTTGGCGTTGACGCTTACTCATGCGTACTGTCGCTGATGACGCAAAGCGTATTGTGCAGACGTCTAGAAAAAAACATTAATATCCACAAAATGACGTTGAGTTCAAATCCGCCGATCAGAAAATGTCGCGGGAAGAAATGATTTACTTTCATACATACCAAGCGTCGACAGAAATTGATGCCGGAACTCGGAGAATATGCTTTGCTCGCGCCCTTGACGGGCAAAATGAAATGCGCGCGGAGAGCCAATGACCGCCGCGGGCAGCCCAGGGATGACACTCTGGCAGATGGTTTCGGAATTCAAAACCGCCGTCTAGGCTCCCCTCACGGGGGAGTAGGAGGGAGGGGGGTGGGATGAGCGCCGCATATTTTTCGATCAGATCACGGCAGCGGGTTTCGGCCCTGGCAAGACGAAGTTGACGTCGCGGCGCATTTCTTTTTCGACCGCCAGGCGCGACTGGGACTTTCTCGGGCGCGTTTGTTCTCGAAGGCTTGACGCGGCCCACGCGATTGCGGCACTTTTATCGCCAGTCAACCCCGCCGCTGTAAATCCCGCGAGCGGTGACGCGGCCACCCGAACGTGACAAAGCGCGAAGTGAGACGTGTCTGGAATTTCGCGTGCTCCGCCGAGGCTGCAGTGCGCCGTAGCCTGCTGAACAGCGAACGTCCGGGCTACGCGTGTTCGGTTGTCGAATTGCGTGCAGCGTCCTGTTCAGTTACTGCCAGGTGGGAACAGCACGTCATCGGCGCTTCAATTGAAGCTCAGTGCGGTTTCGAGCATGCACACGCAACGCTATTTTTCTTCGCAGCGACTTGCCGACACTGGCGAGCGGTGACGAACAGGGACGACGTGCGTTGATATACTGTACGGTATTGCGAGACATTGAGGCTGCAGAGCATAACGCAGCTAACGCTCGAGCGTCCTCTTTGCACGAGGAACCTCGCAGCAGAAATGCACGGAACTACAGCGGGTTGCTCGAAACTTGGCTTTATTTTGCCTAGGAGAAAGAGGAGCGGGAACGGCCACGAAAACACCCCTGACGAATTTGTTTTCACCTAAGCCTTATATTCCGTGGATGCTGTTGCAAGCTGGACCGCGATGCCGTTCGGGAACGACGGGAAGCTTTTTCTTCCCGAAGGCCTTTTCCTCTACGGTGGCAGCCTTCGAATCCGCCGATCGATGGTTTTACTTCGGTGCAGTCGCTGCAGATGGTAGGCAGACATCGGATAGTGGGAGACCGGGACGGTAGCCACTTACTGTGGAGTGCCCGTTGTCTCTCTCAGCCGTCGCGAGCCGTTCGATTCGCGCCGGCTGGTGGTCTCGGGCACGTGGTGTGTATCACGGAGTGAAGAGACCGGAGCACCTGCACTGGTCGCGCCGCGTCTTCTCTGATCGGGCTGTCGTGCTCACGTCCCGCTGCAGTTTGTCCTCATGACGGAGCGGTTGGCGATGCCGCGCACGTTCCGATTGCTATACCCGCCGAAACGTCCGAGGCAGCATTGCCGCTTCCCTGCTCTTTCTCCCCCTTTTTTTAGCTGGACGGCTACTCACAGGTAAACGAAATGAATTAGGGTGTGATCTGGCGCTACCGCTTCGTCTATAAAAAATTGATGAAAGTAAACTGTGCAAGCCTAAGGCAGAGGAGTCTTGGCGCGCACAGATTACCGATTGCGATTAATGTAGTTTTTAGACGTAAACAGAGGTTAAATAACTATGTGGACTGCAAATGATGTGGTTTTGAAGCAAAACCGAAGAGAAAAATGTGATCAAGAAAAAGCTTGCTGACAGGCAGCTTGATAGGGAGGTTGATGATGGAAAACGTAGGTTGAGATTTATCTGGAGAAGAAAGTGAAAAGCAAAAGCACAATTGGCTGAGAATTAGAACGAGCAACTTCTCAATTAGCTAGGAGAATTAAAGCCGACAAAAATGCGCGCGTATAATAATATCCAGGGTAATCACGTGCTAAATCCACAATATGATTTTGAGGGACGCCGCAAAGAAGGGCTTAGGTAATTTCCGGTTCTTAAACGTGCACTAACATCCCACGGCGCTGTCAAATGCCTAGTGAAGCCTTGTTGTAACAAATGGAAAATTATTTGAAGTTATTCGTGTTTATGCATCATTGGGAACAAGCTGCTGGAGCAAAGCCAACTTCCTGACCAAATGGCCTTGGTCGCGGTTTACTAACGTCACGAAAGTGACGTTAGTCGCCCGAGGTCCTCGGCCAATTTTCGCAAGTTGTTTTCAGCGTTACTCTAAAACAATATTTCCCACGTGTTCAGAAATGTTCAGCTTCTCACTTCCTTTATTCTCTCATTCTCGGCTGTTCACTATAAAGGGGGGGACCGGCTAACTTGCACTGCCTATACTCGTATACTGCAACAATGCACCTCACCTGTCTGTTGAATCTATTGTTACATGTCGTTGACTGTGGACATCGCCGCTGAAGGCGCCAGAAGAACTGCTGAGGTTTGTCACAGAAACCAACTTGGACAAGCGGTTGCGACCTCGAAGTGCCGCGCAACACTGTTTAACTGTGACTGACTGCGTGTCTGTGCTGTCTTTCTTTTTCTTTCCTCCCCTTCTTTTAATCTCCCGCATCCCATTCGCATGCGTAGGGTAACAAACCAGTGTTCCGGAACGAATGATCTTTTCTTCCTTTCCTAGATAATGTGCTATTTGTTCACTCTCTCACTTGTTCTGAATAAATAGATTGGATTGGAGAAACTTTATTTCAGTCCTGCAGGAGGCGCTTAGCGTGTAGCGGGCGTTTCCCACGTATAGGACCGACAGAGAATAGCTCGCGGCCGATTCGTAGGCCTGTGTGGTTCTAAATATTGAAGTATACAGTTAATCTCATCAAAGTTCGGAACAGGCAGTACACGTAAACACTTACATTACAATCTAAGAGAGTACCATTTTGGGCACTTTAAAATTATTCAGCTAAGGTCGCTTACTCTATTCCCTCATTCTCAGCTGTCTGCTATGGTTGAGAAGACTGACCAAGTTCCGTAGTCTACATACGACAACAATGGCCCGAGAAAGACATCGTCCGCAGACCAAAAAAAAAAAGGAAAAAAAAGGGAAAAGAAGAATAAAAGAAATCTGGAGGCAGCGGGATTTCGGGAACAGCGAGCGAGTTCCCGCACGGTCAACGGAGCAGCCAACTCTCTCGCGCGCGCGAAGCCGTCGAAGAGTTATATCGACCTTCGGCACGCGTCCCGCAGGGGAGAATTTGTTTTCGGGGCTTAGGCACGCTCGATGGTTCGTCCACTCTCTCGCGTTGTATATATATTTTTCGTGCTTTCGTGCAAGGCAGGGAGCGAGTATACAGCGCGGGATAGAAGTATACCGACTCGTAGGGCCCACGCGACCCATTCCATGCTCCCTATTCCCTCTTTCCTCGTGCCCTTGGCTGTTTGTGCTAGAAAGAAAGGCCTCTATGCCTTCTGAACCTGGCAAGATATCTCGGGGCATAAATCAAGACGGCCGGGTATCGCGAGATCCTCCCTTCTAATTGGCTCTTCCTGCTCGACCAGCCGTAGCATGACTCGGCTTTTGTGAAATGCCTTTTCTCCGGAGAGCTAGATTGCGTCGTTAAGAACTGACAGAAAAAATGTTGTGAAACGCGGGAAAAAAAAAGCAAGAAATCTTTCTTCTTCTCCTGTTTACATCCTAGGTGTGCGGACAGAACACGAACCTTTTTCAAGTCGGGGCTAGGAAAATATAATACATTGCAAGTAAATGCACAATAAACATGGCTCATTTCTTCTCCTTCTCTTCCTACCACTAACGAAGCTGAAAACGGGTTATATGCGCAAGTTCAGATCAGTTCTCAGGTGTCACGATGCTTTAGATTGTTCAGGCACCTGAACGTTTTGAAAGGACAGAAAAGTTTCACGTTGAACAACAAGCATAAAACAGTGACGAGCCAATAACTACCCAATGTGAGCATTTTCATGTCAGCACATTTTAAACTTTCTTTCATCCTCAATAGACTGCTTAAGCTTAGATAGGCTATAAGACAAACGAACAAAAATATACCAGACATACTTGGCATACATAGCGCTGAACTAGACGTGTTAGCTTACATTGTAATAAGATGCCATGTTACACGTCTACAGGCGGTGAAAATATCGCAGCTTTTTTTTAGATTATGCCGGAGTTCGCCAAGAAGATTTCGGTGACGTATTTATGTTTCGAAAATGACGTCATAAATACATATCGTCTGGTGGCAAATAAAAGGAGTTCCGTCAGTGCGTGTCGGACCCAGGACCATGCAGTCCGTAACAACAGATGCATGGTGCACTATCCACTGCACCACGGTACCTTTTCTTTTATTACTTGCACTGACACATTATAAAGTAACAATACAGTGCATAAACAGTAGGGACAGAGGAAAGAAGCAATATATTCACGGTCACACACACTGGAGGCTTCTCAAAGACGCCTTTTATATCTCACACATTCTTCTCAGTGCTCTTGGTCGTTGGGGTATTGTTGCCCTCTGAAAGTGGTGAGGTGAAGTAATGACTCATCACCATGGCATCTGCGATTTGCTCTTGCAACGCATCTTTGCTGTGCATCTGTCCCGTTTGTCACATTTTTCATAAGTGTAGTGCAATTTTGTCAACTGCTTACCACATCATGAGGTGGGGACCTTTGACCAAGCGTAGTAAAGCCCCTAGAAACATCTAAAGTTGCGCAATTTGTGTCAGTGTGCACGCTCCTCATCGGCCCGGTGGAAACCCGGCTTCGACAACTGCATTTCCGATGAAAGCGAAAAGGCTGTAAGCCCGTGTGCTCAGATTTGGGTGCACGTTAAAGAACCCCAGGTGAACGAAATGCCAGAACCCTCCACTATGGCGTCTCTCATAATCATATGGTGACTTTGGGTCGATAAGCTCCAAATATAAATCAATCCTCTCTCCGGTTCCTGGTAGTGCAAGCGCCATCTTCCTTCCACCCTTACTCTCTCCTTACCTTTCTTCCTTCTTTTACCACTTTCTTGCTCCCTTACTTCCTTTCTCTCCCTCTCTTCCTTACTTTCGTTCTAATATCACAACGATGGCGCCATGATGACTTCAAATATTTCCGTATTTTGCAATGTGTGACGTCATGATAGCGTAAGAACATGACGACATAGGAGATTTTGTTCAGGTCTCGCAATGTATCGCGATGTCTCGCCAAGTATCGCAGCGTATAAAGACGTCTCGCGAGATACTTCGGGTTTCACCGAATTTTGCGAGGTATTTTGTGTCAGGAGATATATAGCAATTTCGCTTTGATAGTTATAGAAAAAAAAAAGACAGAAGAAGGGTCACCATCTGGCGAACTTACCCAACATAATTCTCGTTTTTGGCAAAGAAACTACGATTTCCGCCCTCACTCTTATATAGAAAATCAATACGGTTGCCCCAGGAGTCACTGAACCGAGCGAGAAAGAAAGACGACATCGGCGGACGCCTAAAAGGCAATTACGTTTGGAATACTCTTGGCTGTGCAGATGAAGAAGAACAAAAGAAGAAAAACTAACTAAAATACTCTCGGAAATTAGAACGGAGTGAGGGGGCATGGATCAGGGCCATGGCAAAACAAGGGAGGAGTGCTAACCTGAACGAAATAATTCGTGTATTGATCAGCTTGAGTCAGATTAAAAAAAAAAAGTATATGTGTGGCGAAGTGGAAAGAGGCGGGAAGAGAGAAGCAAAACATGACTTGAATAACACGAAGTGACCGTATAGCGCTTGCGTATTGGAGAGCAAGTTATTAGACGGGCTGGTGCTACGCAACGCGCGTACCTGAAATTTCGTTCGTATAAACACGTTTTCCATTTTTGCAGCCACAGAGCTGTCCACTGATTGAACTTTCCGAAATCGATGGCGCTCTGATGAAACACTCGCAGCTCCAGACCACCTTGATTGCCGCTCGTATACTAAAAAGAAACGAAGGAATAACACTGATAAAAGCGTTGACATGCCTGTTTTCCGAGAAGGTATTATATTATAGAGCGGGCTTACTTTAATCGAGGACTAAAACTCGGGCGGCCGTGGTTTCACAACATCGCGGAATCCGTAGGGTTGCTCCACTATTCCGAGGAGCAGGTTGGCTTTGTTAGCGCGAGCTCACGGGTCAACTATAGTGGTTGGTTTGTCATCACATAGTCATCAGTGCCTCGGTCACGGAAGGTGGGACTGGGCTTAGACTGATCATGCAGATTGAATTGGTCATGGAGGCATACTTATGACAACGGAGAAATAAATGTGAGAAGATGTTTGCCAAGTACAGAGCGTAGCGGACAAATATTGTTCGCACCAGTCGATTGGTGTCGAAAGCATTACTTGTTTAGAAGGAGGTGCATTAAACTTGATTGACATGGAAAAGGACGACGCTCCAAGAACGACTAGACGAGTTCAATCACCACTGGCTAGGCAGTCATGATTTTATAGTGATTACATTAACATTGGCTATTTTATGTTATGTTCTGGGGAAAATAATGTAGGATGCATGAATAGTTTGTTCTGAACTGCGAAGAAGTGCTCCTTAGAGTATAGTTCTCCTCGTCAGTCCTTCATTTGCTTGAGCGTGTTTTGTAGTCATAAAAGACGCTGTTGAAAAACAGGCCATGGTAATCAACCAAATAATTGATTCGATATATTATCTCAAAGCAACAGTACGGCTACTGGAGATGTGAAGAAGAAACTTATCGGCATCGTGACTTTGGCCGCAGACAAAAAAAAAGGAACTTTATTTGCAGCAGACATAAAAAAATGAACTTTTTTTCAGTGTTGATATTGTATACAATATACAATACAAATGAAGCACTGTGCGAGTTCGAATATATATATCCAGTCGAACTCAGACGCTGCTTCATTTTTATTGAATATATGCAAAATAAGGTCCTTTCGATGACAAAACAAAGTTGCACGGAACCCAGATTGGAGTTGTGACATCCAAATATGGGAGAGAGGGTGAAAAAAGCTAGATAAATTGATTCTCTGAAACACTGCACTGCTTCGACGTTTTTACGAAAATAATAAAAAAAAACATCGCCCTGCTGGGCTGTGGCACAGTAGTGCAAGTGATGACGTCTGAGCCTGGGCAGTGAAATGTTTGGTAGTCATACCTATGTTACACCGCCCAGAGGACATTATGGCGGCACCCAGGTGACAGTCTGGGAAAAGTTCCATAGATAAATCGCTATATGACACGCTAGCATGTCAGCGCTTCATCGAATGAAACTCCCGACATGTTGAATAAACTGAACGGTCGCAATGGTTCTTATAAAGCGCCAGGAGATAACACATCAATGCCGGTAAAAGTAGCCTTTCACGGCACATTTGAGCTCAGGCGTGTCGCATATAGACGAATAGGCAAAAGCAAAATGGGTTCCGTCCTCGCGAGACGCCTTTATATTTCACTCCGGCAGACCTCTCTGGAAACAAAAAAAAAAGCCTTTTTATCTTGGGATAATGAGAAGAATTCGTGACTAAACTCTGGTTGCACATTATTATTGATAATACTCGGGGTTTTATGCGCGAAAATTAGGATAAAATTATGAGGCAAGCCGTAGTGGAGGGCACCGGAAACTTCGATATTTAGGGATTCCTTAAGTCTGTTTCACATGCTGCGATTACAGTGAAAACGAAAAATTGTTTCGTTCGCTCCAACCACTCTGTTCCCAACCACCGTTCATGGCGGTTTCGTTTCGCATGAACTGCACATGCTCTGCGATTATCGCTCTGCGACTGTCACGGCGAGCAACGTTTCTTGCCGCCCTTTTTTGGTGGCAAACACTGCAGGAATTTTCAAATATAATGTAACAATCTTAGGGTTATAATATTGTTAAGTTTCCGTGAAAGATAACGAAGAGCACGCGTGTTTCGTAATTTAAAAGCACTTTCTAATTCAAATGGGTTTTGAAATGCGCAACATCCAAAACAAACACGTTGACGCGATATTGACGGATTTGCAAGTCCAGTCCTATTTCGACGGGTCCCGACCAAGAAATCGCTCCGCCACTGCGATCGGAGCAAGAAATTTCCAACATGTCGGTAGCTCGCTGCGGTGGGAGCGAACTTCGCCTTTTTTCGGCGCGAGCGAATTCGCAGCCCGAAAATCGTTCTTTTTGTGTCACGTGAAACGGCCTTTAACATGCTCCGACATCACAAAGTACATGAGCCTCCAGCATCTCACTTACATTGAAATGCGACCACCGTGGCCGGCTTCGAACCCATGACCTTCGTCTCAACATCCGAGCACCGTAACCGTCGCACCATTACAGTGAACAAGGTCACACAACAATACCTCTATGCTCAAACTCAAGTGGGTGCAACGAAATGGAGAATACAGAGCGCTTTTAAGGCGTTTTTCTCCTCCATGGAAGCAGCTCGAAGCGGCGTCTTAAAAAAACAGGGTTTGCTCACGAGTGAGTTGAACAAATAGCATACATAGAAGGGCCGTCGACAGTGTGCAACAGAGTTTCACATTAATATGAGATTTTCGTGACACACTGAAGGCTCGGCGTTTCGTGGTGGAATCAAACTCAAGCGGTACAATGAATAACAAAGCCTAAGCCCCCCCTCCCCACCCCCCTGCTTCTCCGACCCGGTAAGAAGAAGGTCGCCACCGCTATAACGAAATAAACGAGCATCCGCTACGGTCGCATTCGTGCAAACCCTGTTGTAGCTTCGAAAGCCCATGCGTCGGACGTGCCAGAAACGAGGAATGCAGTATTCGTCGAAACGATTTCTCATCGATTCAGATTTGCTTCTAGAGGCATGCGGCGGGCGAGTGGTCGGACGGCTCGGGGCCGGGAATGCCATTGATCGTTTGGTTCGCAACGAAATGCTGCGCTCGACGGGAGATCAATGTATAAGACCGCCCCCTCCACACACACACGCGCGTTTGTACAACGCGCTCCGAAGAGACGTGGAGGACTCTTATTAAATGATTCGCTCAATCCCCCATCGCAAGATCGCGTGGCTGCGACATCGAAGGCGACAGAAACGTACGCGTGGTCGTATACGTATATATATCAGAATCGGCTTTCTCTTCATCGTCCAGAGAATATCACCGCTCTCTCGCTACGCTTGCGTTCCTTCGTAATTGTACGCTATGCGAATCAAAGTCGGCGAGAAGGCGCGTCGAAAGACCTGCATTTACATTTAGGCGTCGTTACGGGCACACGCTCCGTGGCACCTCTCGCCCACTGCAAACGTTGATCGCCAGAGGCGGCGAACAAAAGCGACGTTACGAAACTCAAGCCCCAGCCTTAGCATAAATGAGGCAATCCATCACTGGTGCCCTGGAATATAATTATGGCTCAGCTCGAGAGGAGGAGAAAAAAAGAAAGGTCACGCGAGTCTAACATGGCGGCCACAGGCGTTTGGAAGTAAAAAAAAAAAAACTGCATGCAGCACTCTCACTGTCGGGGAACTCGCAAGAAGGAAACCGACAGCCAACGCGCACGAGCAATAAAAACACTTTACAACTAGATTTTTTTTTTTATGTGAGTCGTTCATTGTCTCTCTTTTTGTTGCTAGTTCCAAGGGTCCCTTGCGTCAACTCCTTTTGTCTGCTTTTATCGAATTTTTTTTTGTGTGAGTGTCGCTGTGTGTGCGATGCCTCTATTGTTGATGAACAGAAGCTTTGGTTTACCCGTCATTGAAGCAGGGTGCCAAGCTGCCCAACTTTGCACGACATTCAGTTGACCCCTCACTGTCTTGTTTGTTTTTCAACACGTCACACACGTGCTGCCACTACTGGCGGCGGATTCCAAAGCGTGTGCTCATCCTCTGAAGAAACAGGGTCGTATGTGCTGCGTCGTCCGCTTTCTTTATAATCCGAAGAACAAATATAGTTCTCCCCCATTGCGCACGAGTCTGTGCCTGACATGGCGTTTGTTGTTGCTGCTCGTGCTTGACGCGAATACAAAATGAAAAACTCTTAGTGGTTCTTGTCTTTCCAGTCTTTTGTATCCTCTTTTTGTGTTGCTCATTTTCAATTTAGCGCCTAGACAGTGTTTAAGAAACAAAGGTGCGAGATTAGCTCTTACAAAAAAAAATGCTTTCAAAGTGTCTTACATAACACTTTAGGTATTTTTTTACTTCAAAAAGAGAAGAATAACGAGAAATTTTGTGAGACAGCTTACCTTTGTTTAGTCATTTTGCTGCTAGGAAAGCAAAGATTTACTTTAGTAAGTCAGGACCTGTCTTTTGCGAACAGTGAACTTGAAAAGTTGCGACTCGAGAATCTGCATAGTTTGGGGCCACCAGTAGCAATATATTTACATTCAAGAAAGGAGGCTTGCCAGACAGTCATGTGAAGCTTTGTGAAGTGACAAATGACGCCACAGCACTGCTAGCTAGGCAAACTTGTCAGCTGTTGATGCAGTTTTGTAATTGAACTGAAGTCATTCTGACTAGAAGAGAATAGAATCAGTATTGATGACCATGAATACAAAACTTTAATTTGTCGTCTAGCATGTGAAAACAATATTTTGCTCGAGATTGAGGGTTGGTGAGGGTTTCCAATTAGGATCATAGCTCAAAATAATGACTACGTCACTATATTTGCTAACAACATTTTAGCAAGGTAGCTCAGCTTACGAGGCCCGTGAAAATGATTGAAAAATATCACAATGCTGTTATTAATAATGAATGAAGATAAAATTAGTTCCATGGGCATGTGAATGCACGACGCGGACATAACAAATCGATCCAGAACTTTTTATGAACCTTTCACTGCGCCGATGTTTTAAAGGCTGCTGTGTCTACGAAAACGGTTGATACTTGAGGTGGTTACGGAATAATATTTTACCCCCAAAACAAAAACATTATCGCGTTGTCAACAGTGAATGTTGTATTATTATTGGCTCAGCCTTGAGAATAAAGAGGACCGTGTCACTTATGCACGGAAAAAGATGGACATATTTCATACGATGAATATGAACACTTGCTGTCACAACGCAGATGCGGTGAACGCTACGTATGTAGGTGACAAAGCGTGTAGCATCACCTATAAATTTAAGGCATTACCGAATATTTGGAATTTCACAGTCGGCAACACTAGGAGCACGGAAAGATGGAGTAGCTGAAACCGCAAAACGTCTTTGTGCGCTGAAACTATTTATGCAGGATGAAAGCGGGCTCACTATGCAATGAGCTTCAGTGAGAGCGAACGCTCCCACTACAACTGGGCTGACTAGAGAAGAAGATGTACGCTTGCATAGCTCCTTTTATGATGCATGCGATGACCTCCTCTTTCTGATTTCTCTCTCAGTTTGGAAGAAAGGGGATCATCTTGTCTCTCTAACTTCTCTCCCCAGCTTCTCTCTCATTTCGTTGCAATCACGTAAGCTACCTCTAGTGTCTTCGCAAGCCAAGCCAGCCTCCTTCTTGTCATATCCTCACACGGTGTTCCTCCCACGCACGCTGTATCGTGGGCTTGATGTGATGGAAACCCATATATAGTGCTTAAAGTTTCTGCGAGATGTCACGGCGACGGTGAGCTTTCATGTGGTGTATTGTTACGTTATGCCAGAAGAGACAGGAATCTTTGGTTGTGCTCCAGAGACTTGGGCAGAAGCAGACAGCGAAAACCGTTGCATCGTATACTTCGCAGCTTTAATGCGATTGCTGGAGTTATAAACGAACTAGCTACGAAAATCAGGTTAGGCTGTCAGAGTACTCCATCGACCACGCACGTCACAGGTTTACTTGGACTGGTCATTGAAACTGGCTGACGCATTGTAACATATTTTTACGCTCTATATTGAACGTAGATGAGGTTTGTTTTGAAAGTATTTTCTTTCTGTCTGTGCATTATTCCATCAATAAAGACAAGTCCAGGCGGCGATTTTGTGAGACTATAGTACAGAGGCAAGAGTGATTTTCAGAAGCCCCAGTGCACTCCATCGCGCCCATGCTTCAACTTTCTCCTTTAGAGCGTGCTTTGCCGCAAATAAAGTGTAAGTGCGAAAAAGCCAGCTTTTAGAAATGCATGGGTACGTCAGAAGAAGAGACGGAAAAGAATAGATGAGAGGCAGAGAGGTCAACCATAGCTGAGCCCGGTAGGATACCCTATAATAGAAAAAATGAGAGGGGGAAGGAAATTCATAGAGGAGGATAGAAATTACACTGTTTACACTGACGTAACTGTTCCGCATTTGATATTCCACACGGTAAATAATTCCGGTATCCTTCGGAAAATGCAACAGCGCTTTTGTTGTCCTTCGGAAGTCTAATGAGTCACACCGTGGTTTAATTATTTCTTCTAGAGTGAAAGTGCTTCCGTCCAGGTAGTGTAAAGTAGTGCGGAGGTGAAGCCGCTCCTGTGAGTGAGTCAGACAGTAACACAAAAGGTGTTCAATTGTTTCATAGACGACACAGTCTTTGCACTCAGCGTTGTCAGTCATTCCAATCTTGAATGAGCGGACATTGGTGAACGCTACATCCGGATGAAGACGGCAAAACACTGTATCTTTCTCCCGAAAAAGACCAGGAAGAAGCCGCAGTCGTAAAGATGGGTCAACAGAATGCAGTCGATGATCGATGAACTCTAATGTTTGCCACTTCTGCGATGTCATGTTCTGTGCCAGCTCACTTATGTCTCGAACCATATCAACGCTTGTTAGAAAACACTATTTGTTTCTCCGTATGCTTTTCTGGCAACGTCATCGGTGACGTCGTTAGCAGAGATAGCAAAATGACTTGATGTCACTTATCTCCTTAAGGAGGAGGTAATCACTGGGAAGATGCCAAAAGCTGGTGTTTTGACCCCAGGAAGCACACCAAAGAAGCGAGGATAGTTTAAACTTGGTACTTTCAGTATATCGATAAGCCCAGGATGTAGCCCAAAGACCAAGTCAGATATACGATTTGATAACCCAAGCAAAATGTATTCCCAGTCAGGAGGTACATGTGTCACGAAAACATGCACAATCGGCTGGTATCAATTATAACACAACTCATAATGCAAGTCAACTGGTGCTTGAAATGACAGGAACAAACAAACAAATCACACAACGAGTGCATAAAAAACAATTCATGCAATAAAACTATTCATGCATTAAAACGCAATCATTAAAAAACTATTCAGGAACTTTTTAATTAAAGTTTTGATTGTTCAGCAAGCGTGTCCAGTCTACAATTTTTGGAACATATCTCGAATGCTTCTCTTCCAGGAAACGCTCCCGAACTCCTGCGCTGATCATCGGCGTTCCCTTCCGTGGTCGGTCTGTCGGCGACACAATTAGAAAATTTCTCGGGGATGAACTAAGGCTAGTAAGGAGGGCAGAAAGGATGGCGAATCCAAGCGGTGCCTTTGAATAGGGGCCCAACCACGAGACGTTGTTCTGTTTTAGCTAAAATGCAGTCTCTTGCACAAATGAAGTTTTGTTGTTGTTCTCATAGAGTCAACTCTAGATTCTTCAAGATCGATTCACCTCACTACACGACTTCCTTGAATAACATAACTTCTTCACTGACTCCATCATCATACAACTCAGACACTCACTCACTGCCTTGACACTCCGTCACCACCTACTTGATTGATTTGTGGGGTTTAACGTCCCAAAACCACCATATGATTATGAGAGATGCCGTACTGGAGGGCTCCGGAAATTTTGACCACCTGGGGTTCTTTAACAAGCACCCAAATCTGAGCACACGGGCCTGAAACATTTCCGCCTCCATCGGAAATGCAGCCGCCGCAGTCGGGATTCAAACCCGCGACTTGCGGGTCAGCAGCCGAATACCTTAGCCACTAGACCACAGCGGCGGGGCGTCACCACCTACTTATATCCGCTTGTTACTGGATTCACGAGTATTCCACATGATTCGTCAAGTCAAGCGAAAAGAAGATATCTTTATCGCCGGTTCCACTCATCGTGATGGTACTCGGCGTTGCATCATGCTTCCTATCGCGATGCTTTGAGGCTTCACTTGGCATTTGATGCGAAAATGATCGTCGTCGAGAGCTTTTTCCTTGGAGAGAAGAGGCACTCTCGAGGCGTCTCTTGATACTTGTTTTCACGTTGCGCGCGCTCCATCGGGGCAAACTATTGGTGCCAGGGTTTCATGCACCCGTTTGAAATCAGCGACGCGCGCTTGACTGAGCGCTCGTTCGTGACACTCGGTATGAACGGTAACACAACGTTCTGTACTTGTTCAGTCACATAGTGCAGTATTTCTGGTACCTCCCACCTAAGTTGTTCGTTTGATCTACGACGGAGTGCCGACGAAAGACATTGTATAAACGCTTTGGAGCCGCAGAACACTGCCTATCGATTGGCCGGTTGTTTATTGTATATTCCATGTCACATCGCCGGGCAGTATGTTCCGAACCAGTCGACGTGCTAACATGACAAAGCTTGTAAGTGAGGTATACACGTGTCGCGATTGGGTGATGGTGGCGCCGGTCGAGATGGTCTAGGTGGTAGCGCCATCTGTGTATACGCGGACTCTGTCAGCATAGTAAGTGTACAATCTAGACCTGCTTGCTAGAGAAGTCTTCCTTGTTTCTTATTCTTCGTATGGAAAGGTGCACTTTGGTTCAATCTAAGCATCATAAGGTGGATGGCGAACGCAGCCAGAGTGCAAAACCCGACAGTAGCAAAGCGTGGTGGCAGCGGACAAAATTAGAGAACGGTCTTTGTTCTGAAAGGTACGGCATATGGCTCGACGCCATCCGTGATTCAATTATAGAACTCATCACTATTGCAGTGTCGTCACATTCAAAGTGAAAGCTGATGCTGCAGTATAAAACCCATCGTCCACTAGTTCCTTTTGTCATAGCAATAAGGCAAATAGGGGTGAAGGCGTAAAAGTAAGCGAAAGTAACAGCACGATACTGTGGTGTTGTTCGTAATTTGTGACCATTTAAACTTCTTTAATGCATCACGAACAACACGGGGAAAAATTGAAGTGAGCTAAGCTTTCTGTACAAAAATTCGTTTCTCTGCTGTGCGTTGTCAGTCTTATCTTCCCTCTTCCCGAAAGAGTAGGAACACGTTGTGAACACCAAGGTGGTGGTTCTCAGTCTGCTGTCTCCCAATATTCAGTTGTGCTAGTGTGTATTTATCAAACAATAACAGAAACAACATTAACAAAGCAATGAATAACTACTAATTTTTTCCCTCAACTGCATTAACTTGCACTTTTAATACTTGAAAGGATTATATATTATGCTGGACTCCCGAACAACAGGAAAAATGAACAGCTACTATTGTTTCGGGCAATCACGCGTACAAGAGGTCTTATGGGCAAAGACAAAAGTAAACTAAGAGTTCAATAAAGGTGCCAGACTAATAAAACTAGCAGGCTCTCTCACACCTGAAGATAAGACATGAACGAAACAAAACAATAGGAGCGAGGTAGAAGTTTATAAAAAAAAAGAGCATGCGTACGAGGATACGTGGAATGAAATAAAAAGTAAAAAGTATGAAACTAAAAGAAAAAAGAGCTACTTTGCAACTTTTCAGTGCTCAAGGCATTATAACTGCGTAATCGCTCAGAAAGGTACTCAAAAGAAGGGCTTATAGGTAACTGGCATTGCTTGGGAATGCACCATGCGAAAGAAAAAGAAATCATGAGAAAATGCCTCGAGGTGGGACACGTTTTCAATCAACAGGCAGGGTGATCTTCATTGGCATACCTCATGCTTGTCCAAATAATTATATTGCCTAAGTGCTGTTACTTCGCTCAGCGGAGATGTAAATTTGAAATCCCGAAATGAGACAACACATAACACGTTTTACGCAAGTAGTGTGTATACGACGTGTAAGACGCTTTCATCTCTGGCGTGATACACGTGATACACGTGCCGTAGATTTCCACAGATGATAATTTGTATACTTTTTCTTTGCTTTGTCCCCCTGCACTGCAGCGCGAAGCGCATACGAGCCTGTACGTAACGTTAACTACAACGTTCCCGAACAAAATCGACGGCGTTGACACGGGTACGCATGCGACAAGACAAAACACAAAAAAATATCTGTAACAGCGAGAGTACTAGACACCGCAGGATGTTTTAGCAGTTCCTGTTTACCATTCCGTAAGTTTGAAAATATTACATCATCGCGGGCAGCATGCCGCTTTTTAGGGGCGAAACTTCTTATAACGGCACCCGTTCGTCTCTTGTAGTGTGTAACAAGTATAACATTTTGACCTCCAAGAAGGTGCCGGTGAGAGATTTCCTCTGTGCTTTGTTGAACAATAAAAAATAGTGCTCAATATACATTCCCATGGTGGTTAATGGGGAATGAGAGACAGGAGCATTCGGCTTTCAGTTAACGCGCACGCTGCGATCTCCATTAGCAGCCATTGTCATGTACATTGAGCACTATATCACAAGAAAGGGTTGCTACGTTATACTCGCTGGGTGTAACCTCCTTAGCTTTAGAAAGGTTTAGCGAGCGTTGAGCCGCAGTGCCATGAATACAATGAACTAGTATGTACCATGAACTCGAGGTGGTTAAAGGTGCGAAGTAGATACGAAGCGCAAGCCGTACGAAAGTAAAAGCCGAATTCTGCTGTCTCTCATTTCCCATTAGCAGCCATGGCATGTACATTGAACACTATATGACAAGAAAGGGTTGCTACGTTATACTCGCTGGGCGTAACCTCCTTGGTTTTAGAAAGGTGTAGTGAGCGTTGGGCCACAGTGCTATGAATACAGTGAACTAGTATATACCATGAACTCGAGGTGGTTAAAGGTGGGAAGTAGACCCGAAGCACAAGCCGTAAGAAAGTGTGCGTGTGCCACCTCTCGTTTAGTCCCTGGAATGTCCGCTGGATGGCGGTGCTTCTGTATGGGGAATATATGATGAAAAGATGCGAGATGGTGGTACTTGGAGTGTTGAATAGATGGACGAACGGACACACAGACAGATGCATGGATGGACGCATGAACGGACGCAGGGGCGGATGCATGGACGAACGCAGGGACGAATGCACGAACAGACGCACGCACGGACGGGCGGATGGACGCATGGACGGTCACACAGACGGATGCATGGGCGGATGGAAGCAAGAACAAATGGACGGACTAATGCTTCGCCCACTTTCCATTATTCACTCCGTGGATATGCTGCAAATTTTTTTTTCTAAGTTTCAAGGACTATTTTGGTAAGTGTAATCATGTTGACATAATATTACCGAGTTATCTACATATTCATATTTATATACTTGAGCGGAGCGTCCCTAAACCGCGATGTAATAATGATAACATAATGCCGTACAGGATGGCTCCGGAAATTTCGACAACCTGGGTTTTCTTGACGTGCAACTGAATCTAAGATGGCCCTCAAGCATTTTCGCCTCCAACAAACATGCAAACTAGTTATCTGAAACTGCCAGTGTAATCATCTCGACCAACTAGCGCAGCTAAAATGTTTCCGTATCGTTGTACATAACACACGTGAACGATAAGGTACTCCAAACGCCGCTGAAGCACCATAATTGTCAGCTGGTTCTTGCCTACACGGCGCTATCAGTTCCCAGCTATTGAGCACTCAACATGTGCAACATCATAAACCCGCGCTGATCGAGGGGAAATGATTGGCGGTAAATATTTAGCAATTCCTGGTACGTCTTCATTTCTGGACACTTCGTCCTCCTCTTCACATGTTTACACTATTATTGGTGTTAACTCGTTCTCCTCGCGCTGGGGAAGTTCCTAGAGTGTTGTACGCAAACTAAATATCTAGACAAATTTGGTAATAGAAAGACAAGAAATGCTCTAGATTTCATAACCATGTTCATGTTCTATTTAGTACTGGACAGGATGAACAATGGCACGTCTAAAACGTGACAACCTAAGCATAGTAATGTACGAAACTACTCGAAGAATCCAGTGGTCGGCTAGTTGGTACATGCTCTGATATATACTATATCTGGTGCAAGGAAATGAATCCCATGGGAAGACATATGAACGACCTATGCTGGCACTGATTTCCAACAATTAGTATCACAACCGAGTCATTTTGCTACAAAAAACTCATATGTACCCTTAAGCCTTCACTTGAGACAACTTGGAGTTAAAATGCATCTTCGTTTTTCTTCTCAGTCGATGTATTAATCCTGCCCCGCCATATTTTGACAGCTTTCTGCACGTGGTGTTCCACAGCCTTTAGGATCAAACGCAGTAGGCGATCCCCTTCTTTTTGATTGTCTCTGTGATAGGACCACCTTCGACCAAGCTACGGTGTCGTGTAATGACGTTAACTTGTGACGTAATGCACGGGATGTCAGAGTGACGTGATGGTGACGTCACAAATATAACGATCTGTGACGTAATTGTGACGTCATATGGTAAGTTGGTAAGTCATCACATGATTAAAATTTTGGGAATCGCTCTTCCCCACGCTACGGTGGGACGCCGATGGTCAAAATTTGAGTTTGATGGGTCATTTAAGGTATCCGTCATACTATAGTATTAGGTATGTGTTTAAAGTTAACCTACTTATTAGCGCTTGCTTAGAGTCATTATTATTACTAAGCTTTCCTGGCTGGGGACACGTCTTTATCAAATAACAAAGGGCGTAGAGTAATGAGCCTAATTTTTCGAATGATTCGCTGTTAGTGCCATCAGTGACCGCTCAAACTGCGCAAAATTAAGCAAACATACGGAAAATTGCGAGGATGGTCCAAGAAATACCGCCAGATGAACCTGAAGTGAAAAAAAAAAACCCTTTACTTACCTTTTAATTTTTGTACACTGAGTAGGTGCCACATTGACTGAGGAGTGCGAAAAGGCCATTTTCACCCGAATCCGGCGATGTGTGCCAGACACTTCTCCGTGCGTCACTGCTATCTTTCGTGGCGGGCTGTGTTGAGAAAAAAGAAAAGCAGAAAACAAAAGGACACAAAACTCATACGTTTGTCACCCTTTACAAGTACAAATAATCAACTCATCTGCCCTCTCACTCTCTTTCTTTCTTGTTTTGTACGGTACACTATCACCAGCTGCACACTTGTATCATGTTCTGACTGACGTCCTGTGTGGCTTCACAATCGCTACTTAGCTGAAAGGAACTAAAACATTCCTGAAAGACAAACAACACAATAACAACAACAACAGCAGCGAAAAACAAAGAACTTTCATGGGGTTACAAGCACACCTTTCTTTCTCTTTTTTGGTCAGCCTTATTATTCGCTTAGTTTGGTTACCTCTATTTGCCTGTCATCAACACGAAAGAAGCCAGCGTGGTCGACGTCTCTTAAAGTTCACTCTTCTACATAGCTAGCCCACGACGAACCAATAGGCCGAATACGTAGAGTGTGTAATGCAATCAGGCCCTCTCCGCCTTTGAGCAACTCTGCTTTCTCGCTCCATTTCATTATGCGCCCTATATATTCTGTATATCGGCTTCTAATTTGATCAGCTCTGCAGTGAAAGACCCCTCTTCGCCGCTCTTTCAGGCGTGTCTTTCAATTTCGAGAGCCGGAAGTCTCGTTTTTCTCGCTGAATAATCTATACTTGTAGCATCAGCGACGCTCTTCTGCATAATTTCTCGTTTGCGAACAGACGTCCAGCGCACGACGCTCGGTGTATGTACATCCATTCAGTTATAGCCTCTTAGTAGCGTTGCCGGGCTTACTCTTTATAGGCGGCTCGAAAAGCGATGCCAAAGCAGAGTGAAGCAGAAAAAAGGTTACGAAGAAGCTCGGTTATTTGAGTGCTGCACACTCATCATTGATGCTGCGAAAAAAAAAGCAGTAGGTCGCCGGTAAAGTTCCCTTACTATTCCTTCATAGCCTTTTTTTCAAGACGGGAAGATGACGAGGCAATAAAGAAGTCGAGGACGTGAACAGGAAGGTTCACTGTGACCTCTAAAAAAACCCGACGACCTCTAGATGCCTGAGGAGAGCCTCCAAATTGGCCTTTTTGCCCTTCGAGAAAGTGGAATTCTCTTGATTTTGCTACCCAGCGTCGGGCGCTCAATCGGGTCGTGCTGAAAAGTGGTGGTTACCCCATGTCAAGCACTAAATGGATGACAAGCAAGGTCTCAAGAGGGAGTTAGTTTAAATCAACGATGTATGACTTTATAATTTCTTACAGAGGGTTGAGTGGTGTACTGCTGTTACTGTGAACTGCCTGTTGGCACCCCGCTTTACGGTCTATTAACATATAATCAGTCCCGGCAGTTGAATGCAATTTCTCTGAGTGTTCCCAACACGAGAAGCAGCGAGGAACATTCGACAGTCCTCCGAAAAGCTAGGATGCCATCCCCCGCCC
Source organism: Rhipicephalus microplus (assembly GCF_013339725.1). Classification (NCBI taxonomy): domain Eukaryota; kingdom Metazoa; phylum Arthropoda; class Arachnida; order Ixodida; family Ixodidae; genus Rhipicephalus; species Rhipicephalus microplus. The sequence goes on from NC_051165.1 coordinate 321,227,260, forward strand.
TTCTACATTGGAATTCATTTGAGCTCTAACGAACTGAGGCTCCCAGAAAAAAAAAAAACATTGTATGTCACTATTTTTTGGTCAGCGCTGTCTCGCTCCATTTATGCTTTAAAAAGAACTTTCTTTTGGGTTTCACGACTTTCCAACAAGAGTATTATCTCCCGAAAGAGTTCATGTGCATCTCTAAAGAGAGTCTTATAAACGACAACTCAGTACTTCCAAAAAGTGAAAAGACTTTTTAGGGGTGAAGCTCCCTAAGCCCGATGTATGTATGTATGTATGTATGTATGTATGTATGTATGTATGTATGTATGTATGTATGTATGTATGTATGTATGTATGTATGTATGTATGTATGTATGTATGTATGTATGTATGTATGTATGTATGTATGTATGTATGTATGTATGTATGTATGTATGTATGTATGTGGTAGTATAGAAGTAGTAGGTAGCCACCACTCTTAGTCCTCGGAATGTCATCTGGATGGCGGCACTTGTATATGATGACTATATGATGAATAGATGCGAGATGACGGTACTTGGAGTGTTCACTGGATGCACGGACGGACGGACAGACAGACAGACAGACAGACAGACAGATGAATGGATGGATGGACGGATGAACGATTGACGGTTTATTCACGATTGTTCATGGATGGACGATTTACCGATAAAACCTTTCGAAGCTTCACCCCACTTATCATCATTCACTTCGTGAATGTGCTGTGATTTCTCCCCCTTAGGGCAACTGATTCCCGGCTTGTGAATGTAAATGTGTATAATTAGCTGCCTTTACGGTTTCACAATTTATTTTGTTAACGAATTACATATAGCTTGCGTGTGTTGATGGATGTATGGATGGATGAATGGATGGATGGATGGATGGATGGATGGATGGATGGATGGATGGATGGATGGATGGATAGATCAATGGATGGATGGATTGACGGATGGACGGATGGACGAGCGGATGGACGGACGGACGGACGAACGGACGGACAGACGGATGGATGGATGGGAACAGACGCACGGTTTCGCTACCCTGATGCGCTGCTAGGTCCGAGTACGCGGATTTAATTACAGACCACGGTGACCACATTTTGATGAAAGTAAAATGCGAAAACACTCATGCACTTACACTTTGGTACGCATTAGGAAGCTCAGGTAGTGGAATACCCGGAAACCCAACTTACGGCTGCTCATGGCCACTGGTGCATAAAGCTGTAAAATTCATTTGTATATTCTGATTATTGTGAGCATTGCATGAATACACTCTGCGTAGAGTACCTTCATTAGGCGCCCTAGGAATAGTATAATTTACGGTGGGCCTCTGTTGGACGCCCCTCCTCATGCTTAAGCTGTGATTGGGTTGCGTGTTGAAAGCAGGCCTGGTCTTGAACCACGAGGAAATCTGGTAACACATGCGTGTCTTCACGTAACAAAACTCTTATTGTTCTCTGAACCAAGTTACATGTCTGCTGGTCATACTAGCTAACAGTTGCTTTCACGTTTACTATTGAAGACGATAGTCTTTCTTGGGGACCTTCGACGCAAAAATTTCGGTCTGTCTATCTGTCTATCTGTACATTTGTTAGTTTGTCCACTCTTAACGGCATCGGGTACTTGAAACGGCCGACCCCATCCGCAGCGCCCACCTATGTTGCTGAAGGTTGAGCAGTTGTGCTTGTGCAATGGTCAATTAGAAAGCAATTATTGCGCATGTCTGGGGCACCATAACAAGACGTATATATTCTGCATGTGCGTCTTTTACTAGAAAAGGCATACATAAGTATTTTTAAGGACCGTAGCGCTTACCACGCTGCGCTGACCATGCAACGCATGCACGGAACGGGGAGTGTTTCCAACGCTTTGCTAAAACGAGACGGTGGTGTCACCTATCCGTCACCTTGCGTTTTACACCTTATCACCTCTGAAATGGGCGTGCACACCTATCTCAGAGCCACGCGCTTTGTTTTCTAAAAAAACTGCCAGATGGCGCTTATGTCTCACGTGTGACGTGACTTGATGCGCTCGTTCGCCTCCGCTGCATGCTCGAGGCACTCTAACGCAACGCCCCTGGAATGCCGTTCACCGATTTTCTTGCGCAGAACATCAAATAAATGTCTTGTTCACTCTCTCCACACGCAAGACTATCGTCTTTCGACGACATTTGCAGATCACATGCAGATAAGGATACAATTTTTTATATCACGTTTCTACATTATTTCGTTGAAAGTATTTTTTACACTGCTGTTTTATTGATCTTTGGTGGGAGCAAGACAGTCGAAAAAAGAAGAACTGCATTCGTTCCTCTTCTAGAAGGCAGTTCTTCTAACAATGCAGCTGTTAAAGCTGGCTGTAAGACGTCCGTCAACAAAAAACCTGTGCTGCTCCTTTGCTATATCAACCGCTAAAGTCACTATGACTTTAACAACCACCACATTTGGTCGCCACCTGTGTTGAAAAGTACGCCTTTTCCTACTAAATGGAACCACGAGTAGCATGCGAAGCAGCGCATGGGTCGAAATAAAGTTCCGTTCTTCACGGGCACCTTTCCCGACGATAACGCGTTTTTGCAAGTGGAGCGCACCCTGAATTCTCTGTAGTTTCTGTTGCTGTTACTCGCTCCAAACTCTTGTTGCAGTACGCCACGTGGGAGCACGTGGGTTCAACGCGCGCCTGCAGAATCGTGTTCCCCAACGCCATCACGTGATTGCTGAGACAGTCTAAGGGGGAGAGGCTACAGTCTCTTACACAGATACTCACGCAGGCCCGAGCGTGCTAGTGCGTACCAGTACGTTCTGGCTATAAATAGTATACAATGCGTTGTGTCATTGCGCGTTGGCAGAATCCCGTTCCGTGACGTCATGAAATAATGGTGAGAAATTGTAAGGAGCAGAGGCCACAGCGTCTTACCCAGATTCTTACAGGGGCCGGAACGCGTTAGCATGTGAGATCATTCTGTCAGTGCTTAGACCAGCTGTGCGTATGTTGATAAAGTGTAAAGGGGAGAGGCCACAGCATCTTACCCAACCCCTTAGCCATGCCTGCACGCGCTAGCAGTCGAGCGCGTTTTGGCAGGTCGTGGCAGTGCTTGGGCAGCCGTTGCGCATTCGCAGTATGGGCGGCTCCAGCGCACACCAGATTTAACTCCACCATCAGCTTATTCGCATCTAAAAGCCAAACCACCACCGAGCCGAGGAGCAGCCTCCTTCGAGCCTTTGCCCTAGCACATCCTGGCAACCGATGGAGCTGTGTAACGCCGATTCGAGCCACGCTTCTGCCGAGGAGCAGCCATTGTCAGAAGGACCAACACAGCTAGCGTGGTGCTAGCATAGCTGGTAATAGCGACGTATGGCCAAGCATAGTAAAACGATATGTTGGTGTAACACCTCCACTGCCATAATGTGTCGTAGAGCGCAGCAAGGTGTAGGCATAGCGATGCGTAGTATAGTTTAGTGTTATGAAATGTCAGTGCAGCCATTCCTCAGGAACGATATCTGCGTCATGAATCCTTTAAGAAGAAAGCCTTCGGCCGCGCTTAAGCATTTGGCAGCTATGGCGCGACCGAAGAAGTTGCTTACAGCCCAAGAAGATTAGCCGCGCATTGCGAAGCTCGGCGCGCCGCGAGCCGACAGTGCATGCATGAGTAAATGACGAACGGACCCGAGCACCTTTGATGAGAACCTGAAGCGGATAATGTGAGCAAACTGACCAAAATAAGTGCGAATATATTAGACCAAGCCGAGTACCAGCGAAGAAGCTTCCGTGCTTCTACCAAGGTAACGTTGAGTTCCTGGATCTGGAGTTTCGACATTCTAGCTGGGTCAGTGACAACCTTTGGCTTTTCTCAAAATTGTCTACGCAAAGTTCCATTCGATGTAACGAGAAGTAGCTGTCAAGTTCAAACCTGACAAAACAAAGGAAAACCAAGCAGCTGCCAGTGGGGCCCTTCGATCGGCGAGCTTCTCTGCTGCTAGAGCGGTGGCAATGAAAACTATCCGTTGTAAGTAAGCTGTTACTACATGACTTACGATGCATAATGCGCCTTAGGAACTGTTATGTGCCAATAAAGACTCACAAAATTATGTATGCCGAAATGACATTGACATGCAGAAACATCGGAAAACATACTTTCTGTTGCTACCACATCTTCGATACGCTTATGAAGCCCATCATTTTGCATTTTGCAGAGTGCCATTTGTTTTGAAGAGACTATAGCCATGAAGCTGGGGCCCTCGGCCCTCTGCCGGCTGCTCCCATGACCAATGACGAAAGCGGGAAGCCATGATGGAGTTTTTTTTTTCTATCTAATTCTGGAACCACGCATAAGGCCTGAATTTACTACTCGCGAGCTGACATTGTACGCTGCTAAAATGTGCTCCGACGTAATATATATATATATATATAAAGTTAACCTAAAGCAGCCACCATTGCGCTCTTTCAGAGCACCATGGCTCAGCACTGCTAGATCCTTGCAACGCGAGCACCAGCCGTGCAAAAAGGGGAGCAGTCGAGCAAAGCATTTCCATTGTGCGCGCCATCTCTATCACTGGAACGACATCGTTCCTCGCACCGGCGACGGTTGTTAGCCGAACATCACCGCCTGGGCCGAACAGCGTTCCCTCTTCCGCGCAGCGGGCGGATGGGAGTGTAGCTGAAAGCGAATCGTATAGCGCTATGGGTGGAGCGGAAACCCAGAGCGGGGAAGAGAAAGAAGGGGACTCGCGTATCGAAGACGCTACGGACTGGTACGCTGTGCCGATAGCAGAATCGTTGTCGTCAGTGGATGACAGCTACGTCGCTATGTCACATAAAAATAAATAAAGGGCGGTGAGAAAGAACGACGACGCTGAAGGGAGGGGTGGGTGCAGCTGATACGTAGACAGTGATTCTGAAGGGTGTGTAGGCCGGTTGTCTGAGATGTGAGACCAAAAACTGAGCGTTTTCGAGATTTGGCGGCAGCGCCAGTGCCACTACAAAAAGGAACGAGCGAAATCTCTCGGAGGAGCCCATTACGTAGCCGAGGACCCAGTTCAGAATGGCAGCGCGACAGCGGCCGGCAGATGGCGTCCCCAGCTGCGCACGTTGCCCGATAACGGGTGCTGCCTTTCCCTATACTTGACTATGCACCCCACTCCCCCTCTACGTCCTTCATTTCTTGCCCTGTGTCGAGTTCCTTCAACCTCGATATTAGTACCAGTTGCGGGGGAGTTCGGGCTCCCTTTTGAAAGTATCACTGCGCGCACTACCCCTGCATTCACTTGAGAGCGTGCTCGGCGCTAGCTGAAGAGGAAAAAAGATACAGACGAAAGTAAAACTTTGCTGTTCCTCGGCACCCTACCAGACGAAACACAAGCGAAGAAATATAAGAGAGAAAGTTGAAGAAAACGCATACTAGGCCTAATTGTTTTGCGAAAAAAAAAAAAAAAACCTGTGTCATAAATATTGTCAAAGGGAGACTGAAAATGTGCAATAGTGCAGTGACGCCAGATAACAGTGAAGGATGCATGTGATGCTAGAAAAACAGAAATATGTGCAGATAAGTGGAAAATAAACCATGCCTTTTTGCACTAGTGTCGCTGTAGATGTGACAAGATTTTGAAAATCAAGACCGTGCCGATGGAACAACTCTCAGGCTGCGAAAATGACGAACATTTCCCTTACTATGGTGACATGAGCCGGCTAAAAAAATAACACTGGTTAAAGGTCACTGGATTCCTAGAGCACATATTACTTTAGATTACCAAGATTACGACAGCCACCAGGATGCGCGGGCTGTCGTGTGGCGTTTTTAGACGCGAAGCAGCTTACGGCGAAGTTGAATCCGGTGGTGTGCGGCGTTACCACCGTTACTGCGCATGCGCAACAGCTGCCCGAGATTCTGCAGACGTCATAATCATCATCATCAGCCCGACCACGTCCACTGCAGGACAAAGGCATCTCCTATGTTCCACCAGTTAACCCGGTCCTGTGCTTGCTGCTGCCACTTTATATCCGCAAACTTCTTAATCTCATCTGACCACCTAACCTTCTGTCTCCCCCTAACTCGCTTGCCTTCTCTGGGAATCCAGTTAGTTACCTTTAATGACCAGCGGTTATCCTGTCTACGTGCTGCATGCCCGGCCCTTGTCCATTTTCTCTTCTTGATTTCAGCTACGATATCCTTAACCCCCGTTCGTTCCCTAATCCACTCTGCTCTCTTCTTGTCTCTTAAGGGTACACCTACCATTTTTCTTTCCATTGCTCGCTGCGTCGTCCTCAATTTAAGCTGAACCCTCTTTGTAAGTCTCCAGGTTTCTGCTCCGTAGCTCCGTGGCAGACGTACGATGAACCAACGCATTGTATCTAAGGCAGAACGCGCTGTCACGCGCTAGCGCGTTCGGACTTGCGTGATTGCCTGTGGTTTCTCTTCATACAGTCTTTCGGAAATCACGTGATGGCGTCGGGGAACGAGATTCTGCCGACGCGCGATGAACCGACGTGCTCCCACGTGGCGTGGCGATGAACCTGCGTGGCATGCTCCAACAAGAGTTCGTGACGAGTAACAGCAACACAAAATACGGTGAATTTATAGTGTGCTCCACTTGCAAGGACGTGTTAAGATCGAGCAAAGTGCCCATGATAAACGGAACTTTAAGTTGCTGCTTCGCAAGCTACCCATGGTACGTTTTAGCGAAAGAAGGTGTAATTTTTTTCCATTTTCTATTTTAATATGCTTCTTTTCCCGTCATATGGCAGAAGCCTTGGCAGGGCCTCTGAACGAAGGTTTTTCAGCAAAACAACATATTGAAATATGTGTAACGCGACGATTTGTGACCTCAGTAGAGAGTAAAAGGCTACCCCTGTGGCTGAACCAAATTTTTGTGCTTTAACCTTCAAGAAAAGTCCCCTTTTTACAAGGTGGCACTCGAGCTTGAAAACCTCATTAGCCAGTGTCCCATTTCACGCCCCAGTGATTGCTTTCTTGGGTTAACGGAGCCAAACCTTGAAAGCTCTGCTTCAGCCGACTACATATGCCGGAAGCAGTTTAAAAGCCGGAAACAAGTCAGACACAACTTGTCTCCTACACTAAGTGCCGAGTTTTTATTTGTAATAATAATATCTAGAGGTTAACGTCTCAAAAAACAGTATATGACTTTGAGGGGCGGTGTAAGTGGAAGGCTCTGAAATTTCGAACATCTGGTGTTCTTTAACGCGCACTGACATTAACACAGGACAAGGGCCTCCACCATTTCGCTTCCGTAGAAACGTGACCGCCACGACCGGGAACAAACCCGCGACATTAGGGTCAAGTTTTCACTCGTTAGTGCTCTTTACCTTTGACCAGCAGCATTCGTTTATAATTAATTTATTTCTTTTTATCAATACTGGCAACCCTCATAGGGGCTCGCAACAAAAAGGACAATCCAATTTTATACAGAAGGAATGAGTATCAGTTGCGCAATACTTGGCAGATGACATCGAAGTCAGGTATTTTCTTAAATACTGCTAACAACAATATAAAATTTACTGACATTTTTTTCAAAATATGTGCAATGAACATAAAGTCCCTTATGCACTTTAGCACTCAAAATTAGTTTGAACATTATCGTAATGCGCCTCGGCAGGATTTTCGAAGTCGGTGACATTTTTAATACAATGCTTTGGTAGTTTGTTCCACATTTCTATGATTTCTTGGAAGGAAGGATATTGGAATGTATCGGTATTTGTTCGGTATATCGTTTTAAGACACAAAGTTATTTTGTTTTTAGCGGCGACGCTCCTTGAAGCGGCAACCGTTCGTCCCTCGTGGTAGTGCGTAACATGTCTTACGCTTTATTTATTTTTGTTTATACATATACCTACAGCGCCCTCTGGGGGCATTGTTGTAGGGTGGTTTATAAATTCAAAGTACATTTAAATCAGTGGGGACAAGTTGAATTGCACTGCACTCAAAAAATAAACACAAATCAAAAACACCTAAATAACAGCATACAATATCGTTATGTGGCCACATACTCCTTTAAAAGAGAAGCAAACGCTGTGGAAGGGGCGGTCACCATGTTTTTTTGGAAGACCGTTGGATTCGTAAATAGTTTTAGGAAAAAAAGTATTTGCATACGTTGATGTTCGGCACATATATTCACACACTTTCAAAGGATGGCCCCGCCATGATGAGATGTATGTTGGTGGTCTGATGTATTTGCCTTTATCGATCCCAGTTTTGTCGTTTATTAGGTTGTAGAAAAGACATAGCCTGATATATTTACGCCTAGAGGAGAGTAACGGCCAACCAAGTGAACTAACAATTTCGCTAGACCTTCTGGTGAAGTCGTAATCACCCGTAACCAACCGGGCGGCCCGTTCTGAATGCGCTCCAATGCACCAATATTTAACTTTGTGGGCGGGTCCCAGGCAGTGCATGCATATTCTAAAATTGGGCGTACATTTTACACGTAAAGAACTTGTTTAAGAACCGAGCGGGCGGTTCTGAAATTGCGGCGTAGGAAGTTCAGCACGCGACTGGCTTTAACTGATACCATACGAACATGATCATTCCACGATAGTATGGTGTTGATGACAACGCCAAGATACTTGTATTCATTTACCACGTATAATGGTATCCTTTCCATAAAGTAATTTGTGATAAAAGGCTGCTTTTTCTGGGTAAACCTAATGACACAGCACTTTGACACGTTAAGCTGCATTTTCCACGTACTGCACCATGCTATTACTGAGTCAAGGTCTTTCTGCAATTGTTCGGAATCTTGAGTGCACTTAATTTCACGATATATGCAGCAGTCATCTTCGTACAACCTCACTTGACTGTCCACGCATTCAGCAAGATCATTGATATAAATCAAAAAGAGAAGCGGCCCCAGGACGGAGCCTTGTGGCACTCCTGAAATGACGTCTACATGTGACGACGACGCGCTATCGATGATGGTGCATTGTTTCCTGCATGAGAGATAAGCTTGTAGCCATGCCATTGTGTTTGCTGATATATTGAGACAATAATTTCAGTAAAAGGAGCGAGTGTGTAACAGTGTCAAAAGCCTTGCTAAAGTCTGACCTGCAAGGTGGTGCCGGTGGGAGATTTCTCCTGTGCGTTGTTGAACAATAAAAAATTCGCAGCGTGCGAGTTAACTAAAAGCCGAATTCTCTGGTTTCTCATTCCCCCTTAGCAGCCATTGGCATGTACATTGAGCACTATCTGACAAGGAAGGGTTGCTACGTTATACTCGCTGGGCGTAACCTCCTTGGTTTTAGAAAGGTTTAGCGAGCGTTGGGCCGCAGTGCCATGAATACAGCGAACTAGTATATACCATGAACTCGAGGTGGTTGCAGGTGGGAAGTAGACACGAAGCGCAAGCCGTAAGAAAGTGTGTGTGTCCCACCTCCCGTTTAGTCCTTGGAATGTCCACTGGATGGCGGTGCTTCTATATGCGGAATATATGACGAAAAGATGCGATATGGTGGTACTTGGAGTGTTGACTAGATGGACGAACGGACGCACAGACAGATGCATGGACGGACGCATGGATGGCTGCACGGACAGATAGACGTATAGATGGACGCAGGGGTGGATGCATGGACGAATGCAGGGATGGACGCATGGATGGACGTGTGGACGCACGAACAGACGCACGAACAGACGCACGCAAGGACGGGCGGATGGACGTATGGACGGTCACACAGACTGACGCAAGAATGAATGAACGGACGCATGCTTCGCCCCACTCTCCATCATTCACCCCATGGATATGCTGCCATTTTTTCTTATTCCTGGAGTATGTCACTATTTGTGCTTAATATTATCAAACTGATCATGCATTATTTAAAAAAAGCGTTCAGCCTAATTTATTTCTACGTAGCTAAAGGGGATCCAAATAAGCGTGACTGATCACTTCATTCCGCATGCTTAACAACAACAACAACAACAACAACAACAACAACAACAACAACAACAACAACAACAACAACAACAACAACAACAACAACAACAACAACAACAACAACAACAACAACAACAACAACAACAACAACAACAACAGCGCCTCAATTCTCTATTCTTTCTAGCTTGTTCTGAAGTGTCGCTAGATGGGGACTCCAAAGAATGGCTCAATATTCTAGTATCGTCCTAATGAAGGTTGTCTATGCAATATATTTGAGGTCACACGATGCATTGTTTAGTGTTTGTTCTAATATACATAACTTGTAATAGAGTTTCTTGCAGATGTTATCTATGTGTTCGTTCCATATCAGTTTTCGCGAAACTGTTACCCGCAGGTACTTGAACTGGTGCGAATTTGCCAAGACGTTTCGAAGATTGCTGAAAAGAGAAAAAAATGGGTAGAAGTCTTTTTGTTGTTGAGAATATATGTAATACTAAAATGATTTATTTCCACTTGCCATTTCTGACATGAATCATCTAAATTTTTCAGACATTCCTGAACTTCACGTGAGTCATGTACTTTGGTGACTGTGGCATAGAATAAAGAGTCATCCATGAAAATTTTAACCTGAACGCTGACTTCTGCCCAGCCACTGATGTCATAGATATAGAGAAAAAACAATAGTGATCCCGATATTGAGCTATGGGCCACTCATGAAAGTCCAGCCAAATGATTCGATACATGGCCTTCCTGTTTACCTGCCGGCATACGGTTTGTTATATGCGCTTCAATTTATGTTATTACAACTTCGATTATTCTGGCATCACGTAATTTGTAGATTAATTGGGTGCGAGGTACATTATCAAACGCTTTTTTGAAATCCACGCAACGAGCTAATTTGTACCTCTTGCAACCACAAAATCTTGAAGTGTTTGTGTTAACTAACTGTGTCACGATTAATAATCCGGTCTTGAAGCGATTTGATAAAAGTACAGCAAAGGGTTCCTATCTGGAAACCTGAGTGCACGTCTTGATAATATATGTTCGATCATTTCGGAAGTAACTGAAGTAAGTGAACTTGGACCGGAATCAGATGCCTGCTTTCGGTTACCTCCTTTAAAAAGATGTGGCAGATTCTCCGTACGCTGAGAATTGATGTTTTGTGAAGTGTGTGCATGCAAGCTGAGTTTGGTGTAATTTTTTATTGAGCGAGACGTTACGAAGTTGGGCTTAAGATATGTACAAGTGCACGCACAGACACACGTTAAACAGCCGCATATGTTTTATATCAGCAGTTGTTTAAAGCTGCGTAACGATGCCTACAGCAGCATGATATTACAACATTAGAAGCGGTAAGCTGATGTAAAGCTCTGCTGCTCGTGAGGATCATATCCCTGGACACTGCTACCTAAAAAAAAAACTTAAAAGGATGAGACCTGACTACAATTTATGCTAACTCGATGTGACAACTGTATAGTAGGAGTACATACGTAATGTTTAAAATGCTGGAAATCATACATTGCAACTACAAATATGTTCGTTTCACGAACATTAGGGCCTATTTGAAAGGTAGTTCTCAAGACCTGGCATGCTTTGCATTTAAAAATACTTTGCATTTAATACAGCTATGACGAATGTGGTGCGCCAGTCTTGTGGGATCGATTGTGTTGTGCCAGTTTTTCAATGTTGATAGTTAAATAATAATACATACATTCTCCGTATCACTTGCGGAGTACAGTAGGTATATCGACAAGGCCACTCAATACAACCGCTTAATTATACGTCTAGCTTAAGACCCCACTTATATTTTTTATGACATGTGACTATCCAAGCTGTTTATGTTAGTTTAGTATTATGCCTTGAGGCTCCATGTTTGATCACTTGCAGTCACACTTGAGGCGTTACATGCAGTGTTCCGAGCGCTGTCAGACGACACAGGCCCACTGTGATGCAACCCCAGGCCTATGTGAACAGACTTCAGTATCGACACATTTGTCTGATTTGGAAAGGAGGTGATGGTGTCATCTCAAACACTGTGGGAAAGGAGAAGATAGCATGGATGCTGGAAAACATTAACCTTGAGCTTGAACTTGAGAAACCTGTTGCAAACAGGAAATAGAGATGATGAAACAACAGAGTGAAAAGTGGAATGGACTACTGCTTTTGCAAGCACTTCAAGGATTAGCTCAATCTTCGAGTGTGTGGGGTTCTAGATAAACGAGACCTCCGTGGGGCCAAAGGAGGGTGGAAATCTCTAAAAAGAACCAATGCCCCTTCTTGTTTTCTGCGGCTCTATAATTTTAATACGTTAGCTTTCACCAGAAACGCTCCCAACCGAACAGACGTACGTTTCGTGAAGGAGATACCCAACTTACACGAAAAAAAAAAATATCACAGCATATCCATGGAGTGAATAATGATGAGTGAAGCGAAGCATCGTCCGCATTGTCCGTCGACCCATCCATGTTTCCGTCCATCCGTTCGTTCTTGCTTCCGTCCGTCCGCGCGATCATCCATGCGTCCACCTATGCGTTCGTCCATCTGTCCATCCGTTCGTGCGTCCGCACGTCCATCTGTTGTCCGTCTTCTGATCTGTCTGTCCATATGTCCGTGCGTCCATCTAGTGAACACTTCAAGTACCGCCATCTCGCATGCCCTGTGGCACATACCTGAGCCACGCGTCCGTTCATTCGTCTGCTAGTCTGGCTGTCCGTCCTTCCATGCATCCGTCCGTGCGTCAATCTAGGGAACACTCCAAGTTCCGCCCCCTCCCATCTCGCATCCCCTGTGGCATATAACCGCTTTAGAGCGGGTATGTGTCACCGGTCGCTACGTACGACAACGGAGAAAGGACAGACCCACACCCTAAGGAGCTTCACCCCTTAAATTCTTGAGCTTGCAGATGCAATTTGTGCTTTTATTTTTGCGAGTTCACGAGCGTCACACTCTTGCAATTACACGCAATACAGGACAAACACTCATTAGCGCGCTGCTCCGAGTCGCAGTGTCCACATCGTGGCTTCCGCATCCTTTCGTCGCCCGAGGAGAGTCCGCGCGTCTTTTCGATGTTGCGCCTTCAGGTACAGCAAACGACGACGCCAAGCTGTGCGACTTGATTACAAGTTCTCCAAGAAACACGCACGTATAGAACAAAAGTTAACTGCACGCTTTATCTTGGTGAAGAGCTTAAGCAAGCGACTCGGCTTGATTAATGAAAAGCATGCTTTTGTCCACACCCACCCCATCTCGACTGCCAGATCTTGGCGGTAATTGTGTTTGAAAAAAAAAGAAGCCTTTATCCGAGAGTGTGCTCAACCGAGTTAGTGAACGGAACGCGATTCAAACGAGCATTGCATGTTGAGAAAATTTAACTTGAACTCCAGCAGCAGCGCTGCTTAAATTTGCGAGTCGGCAAATGTATAGTGGGTAAACGACGATGATTGTCGTTTTCTTGCAACGTTAATAAAAGAACGACTCACTGTTACTTGATGAAACAAAGAAAAAAAATACATGTCCGCACGGGCGTAGTTGAGTTAGAAGTAAGGTTACTGTGCTGAGCTCCGTAGTGATGTAGCCAAGAAATGCAATCTGCAGCTGGTGTTAAATAATCGCTGCAGATCCACGAAATGAAAGCTGATGAGTTCCTAAGGTTCATGATATAGTGGGTTGAAGTTGCCGACTACTATAGGCTAGAAGAGGAACAAATATAAGATGGATAGACGGATGGATGGCAAGGCTTACAAAAATAATGCAACATGTTTTAATTTATTAGACTAGAAAACGCGCTTGGCTTTGATTATGATGCCTTTACAGCAAATCGAAGGTGGCTGTCCCCTTTTAAATTAAATGTCCAAATAATGCACTTTAGAGACTTGCCTTCACTTACAGATTTCATGTTTTGCATTTTACATCATTCTCAAAAGTTGTATTTGGAAATATTGTTAATCTAATGTGTGAGAAGAATGTGAGAAGTTTCGGAAAGAAATTCTTACTAATTAAAACGTGGGGCCCGAAACATGATATTAGAGCAGAAATCACAATGTGGCGCAGTTACAAGTTTTTTCAAAAGTACGGGCAACAATACTTCAAAGTAAGAATAGTTTCTAAATGAACTAAACTTTTAGTATCTCAAGAAAATTTTGGGGCTCAACGCTACACTATTTCTTTTTGAGGTATCATTTTCACACTATTCGAAAATGGCGCTTGTAGTTAAGAGAATACTTGCGAACATTTTCGACTAAGGCAAGTTGTTTTTCTCTAGCAACTAATGTTAGATTGATAGGCCACAAGGACTCAGGCAGCAAAAAATATTTCGTTCCGCGAAAATGAATGGGATCCATGGACATGTACAGGCGTACATTTCTTAACACATCTTTCTTAAAACTGCGCACGCTGAACAGAAGTAAGGTTCAGCCATTATGATTGCCCGTTACCCGCCCATGCCGGTAATTTGGTTAGGTATCTTCAAGTTTGAATGACACTTAACAGAATAACTGCAGTAACCTGTTTGTTCTATTGCCAGTGAAAGGTTATGCACAAATAGTGAATTGCGTGATTCGTTGTTTCCTTACGCGGAACAACGACGTAGCCATCCTGAATTCCGCAGGTTGTAACAGAAACATACTACCCAGCACACCATAGTGATAAAGCTGTATGCTGAATGCAATATACTCTTTAATTAAAATTAATTAAACAATGATTTAGAAAAAGCAATAAAAGAATAAATAAAAGTGCGTCAGTTGCCCGTTTTTATCTCAAGAACAATAGAAAGTACTGCAAACTTCGTTGAAGCAGCTTCCTACAAAACGTGGAGCAAATATTTCAAAACTGCTTCGTATATTATTTACTTGTATTCAATGCAGTGCGCTCGCCTAACCAAGCGTATTTACTACAGGGGAGACAAACGAAGAGCAGCAGGACATACGTTATTCCGTTTCTCCAGCACTGCACGCACACAGGATTTGAACCGAAAGCTCAGATTAACTATTAAACTGCATCGTAGGGCTTGGTGCACAGCTGTGGCCCTCCACTGCATTCAAACGAAACGCTTTCTTCCTCTTCCATCAATATGGATCTTTGCTCACAGATTGATGAAGTGTTTGGCATTTTTTGAACCAATATGTGCGCGCGAGGGTTGAGAGGAGGAGTGAATATATTAGTAATTTTGCTCAAAGTCGAAATCAAATGGGCTTTGTCTCTTGAAAAATATAGATTGCTCTAAATTTATCACTTACGAACGTCCGGGTATGATCCCTCCGGACGAGCTGCGCGAAAGCAACGTTTTCTCTGAGAGTCCGTTATTCCGAGTACTGATTATATAACAGCATCTACCATTATAGGTGAAGTAACGGCTACACAAATTATCACACCAGTACTGGTTGCAATTTCTTTTTGTTATAAACGGTTGTCAGCGTTTTGTAAAGGGCATCGTAATTGTAGGTTCTCGTGCGTACTAAGTTTACGAGCTCTGTTGAACAATGTTGATAAAGTGAAAAACAAACAAACAAACAGGCTGAGTAAGTCACAGCTGAACGCACTGCAGCGAAATGTAAAATATGTTTTTTTTGTAAGATTATCAGCCACCAGAATGGAAAGCTAGCCTCGGCAGTTTCTATTAGACATCAAGGGCTGCTTCACGTGGTGAACTTCGGTATTCTGAGCTAAGCCGACCCCAGTATCCGATTTGGCAATTGTGCCAGGACTTTGAAGCAGCTGAAAATGCGACCCTTCTATTTTAGGTGTACACAGAACGTGCATGAACTGATCACCCTGGCAAACTGAGTGACATAAAGATCGATCGATAGATAGATAGATAGATAGATAGATAGATAGATAGATAGATAGGTAAATAGATAGATAGATAGATAAATAGATAGATAGATAGATAAATAAATAGATAGGTGATCAGTGGTAAAAGTTTAATGGTCCTTCAAGTTAACAAATGAAAAGATGAAATGATGAATGAAAAGATGAATGAAATGAAAAGCAGCTCACCATGCTAAATGAATAAATACGAAGAGAAAGGCCGTTTTGTGCTTAGAAGAATGCCGGCGCTTACCAGGAAGTAACTAGTTTAGCTAAGCTGATCCAAGAAAGTGGGAAGGAGAGATAGGAAAGCTCACACTGTGGATTAGTAAAAGGTTTTGTTTCGGAGAGTTGCTTCTGAACTTGAGAATGCTGAATTATGACGCCTGAAGCAACAAGGGTGACATAGCTTTGTTTCCAAGTAAGGTTTTCGTTATTGTTCGGATGTAGTCCTTGTCCCTCGCATGCTGTTCCAACCAACAA
The DNA here is from genome assembly GCF_013339725.1 of Rhipicephalus microplus. Taxonomy (NCBI): domain Eukaryota; kingdom Metazoa; phylum Arthropoda; class Arachnida; order Ixodida; family Ixodidae; genus Rhipicephalus; species Rhipicephalus microplus. The sequence continues at coordinate 321,243,428 of NC_051165.1, forward strand.
AACGCTTGATTGAGCCATAGTTTTGCTACACTGGACCAGCGCCAGTCATGTGTTCTCGTGTCGTCCTTTCCTTTAGCGCTACGGTTGTTGCTTGCCCTACAATTTAGTCGGGCTTCACATGCAGAGTCGTGCAGTCTTGAGTCTTTCACAGATGGTGATGTAAATTGGTGGGCTTGAAGAACCGTGACAGCGCTTTTGCAGTCTTGGCAGAGATCACAGTCTCTCAATGCTTCGATACCGGGGTCTTTTCGTTTTGTTATATTTCCTTGACCAAATTCGCCAAAAAGCAACCCTTTCCCTTCGTATATACAACGGGAAGTTGTACAACAGTATTTCACAAGGTCAGCCAGTTGAAATATAATGTTCTGGGCATTAGCTGACGTGACTGACGTATTGTTTGAAGCACACCTGGTCGTAGTGGTCGAGAGACATAGCTGCCACGTCCCTCTTCCAGACTTCTCCAGCGTCCAGAGCGGAGAGCGGTAGCGGTTACGATTCAGACTTTCGAGTTATACTTCGCATTGACGAAACGCACGCGTGGCGTTGCAAGAGGTGTTTTGTTAAGTTTTCACTATTGCCTCTCTTTCGCGAAAGATTGTGACTGAAATGGCATCGTAGACCAATATAGTTCCCACATGGCTGCAAGCACAAGCTATTTTTTTAAATATTGAACTATTGTTCACTTACTAAACGTGAGTGTACAGGCTCAAAATGGGGTAGAAGGTTCGTATCAAAGCCTTGTATGAAACCATCAAGGGAATGTAGATGAAGCTCAAAAACGCACTTCCTTCTAGTGCGAATGCTGTTCATAACTGGAAATCTCCGATAAGAACGCGAACACCTTTTCAATATTGTGCTGGTTTGAAATCCCTGCTTCTCCTAAAGTAGCTATTAGTCACTTCCTTCTCCGGGCTGCTATGCAAAGAATGGTAAAGACGTTACATTGACTCTTATATTACCGGTGCACATGCCCAACGTTGACACCTGAGAAGGCGGCTTCATGCTACGTGATTCAAGCGACAGACACTCGTAGTTTGCACATTTGTCGACTTAGAAAAATCTTCCCAACTAAACGTTCTTCCTATTGATTCACCTAAGTGATCTGGCGTTCCCTAAATCTCCGAACAACTGTCGCAAGCATTTTCATCAATGGATTGCCGCATTGTTCTCTCTACTGAAGAAATTTTCATCGGTTTCAGCACCCAGTCCAGAAAAACGAAGAATAATAATGAAAAAAAAAGAGGGAAGACGAGCAAAAAATGTGCCATGAAAGGCTCTAGAAGAAAACCCATTGACGGGGAAGATTCCCGGCGAACAATGGCTTGCTTCTCCCTGGAAACGATGGGAGCAATCAATCTCCGTCGCCTGCTACGGCCCCGTCCAGACACACCAGACTTCGCTTTTTCCCCAAATCTCCTCCTCCAGTCCTCAATCTCTCTCGTTCTCATTCGTGAACGTGGTCCATCGGTCTTTCACACCGCTAGCACTGTCCTTCGCTCGGAAGCCTTTCGTTATGTTGTATACCTCCTCCTTTCTAACTCACGCTTATCAGTGGCATGCATGGTTATGAAGATGCTGATACTTCTCCCACTGTAAGCTAAGCCACATCACTCTATGACAGGCTACTCGAAACTATGCCAGTGAAACTTTGTTTTTCTTTTAGTGTCATACCGTGTTGCTCCGGGGTGGTGGAGAAGGTAAGATACATGAACATCGAAGCGCATCCTCCTTCAACCTTTCTGTCATCTATCCACAGAAGAAATTTTCAGTTGCGGGGGTACACAACAGAGTCACTTGATTACGCTGTCAGCCTCTGGCATCATCTATCTATTGTCTCCATTATGGTGTTATCTTTTTCTTTCCTTTATTCAGGGGTTGAAAGAGAGAGATAGATGGGGAGGGACGTTGTGATGAAGCTCACAAGTTCTGTGAGACACGATAGCGTTTTTTTCTGGCCATGTTTATTGCGCAAAGCGAGAAGAAAATGAAGACTTGCCTAGTTTTGTGCTCATCGGTACATGCTTACGAGTGTCTGAAACACAAATTAGGGCGAAGAAATGCGAGAAGTTTCATTTGAGGTAAAATGCAATATTGCGTTATCTTTTGACAAACGTGCAAGTGAATCTATAAGACAGTTTGATTTTTACTACTAAGCTACCTTAGTTAAAATAGAGACTACAAGTCTGTATGCGATACGTCCCATGAGGTTTTGTACGCCTTCCTGTGTGACAAAGGGTAACAGTCTTGTTTAGAATAAGTTTTGTTTCATCATCTCTTTTCATTCGCTTTTTTGAAAGTACAAATATAAGCTAGTGGTACAAATTTTCAAGAATAATTGTTGAATTGTAAAAATATGAACAAGGGAAGATGTATAACAGCTGGCTATGTCAAAAAGCATGGGATCATTGATCAACTAACAACTGACAAAAAGAAACAGAATAACACATCATCGATAGAAAAACAGGAAGGATAAAGACATGGATGTTAAGCAGTCTACAGAATAACTGGCTAGCTACCTATGTGGGCAAAAGGGGTGAGGGGAACAGGAAATGTGAGCTATACAGAAAGAGTAAGAAGTGCACGGTGAAAAACATACACAAGTTCACCGTCACGAGATAACTGTTGGCTTTTAAGTGTTCTTGACAGTCTGTTATAAAGAACATTAAACGTGTCCTGGGTAGTCTTCTATGAAGCAAAACAATAAAAATTATGCCCTCACTTGCACCGGAGAAGCCAGAAAGGTAGTATCGCCTCAGCCATAAGTGAAGAAAAGTGAAAGAGCGTTTCTCGGAGAATTGTCAAGTGGCGTGAGCTACGTACGCAGCCATTCGTCGTCAGGAGCCGTTCTTCATCTGCTACTGTGGTCACGTCTCTGGCAGCCCTCAGAGACCATCACTACTTGAGGGTGCTGACAAGTGGAAACTCGCGGTCGGTGCATCTTGTACTCCAAATTATTTATTTTTCTTTTCATGGCGGCATACACCGCTAAGATAAAGGAAAAATGAAGATAAAGAGAAAATAGGGAAGAATTCAGAGAAACCATGCCAAGTAGACTTATGGAGGGAAATAGCAAATCGATTGGTGTAAAGGGAACAAAAAAGGAAGGAAGCAGGTCTTTTCTCTGAAGCCCTGTAGAGATATTTGCAGCTTTGTTTACTCCCCGAATTGCTATGAGGCCAGCTGCAGTGACCATGCTATTTATGTGGTCCTGCCTCAGTGCTCAAAATGGATCCCCCCGGGACGGTAGACTAGAACTTTAGAAACGTGTTTGTTGAACTTGTTTATTTCACTTAAGTATTAGGTTCGTTTTTTTTAATAAAGCAGAAAGAAATTATTACTCAACGTGATAGCCTTTCTCGTTAGACTTCAGCAAGGCCCACACTTTGTCGAATGCACCAACTACCGTGATTTGTTTTGGGTCACAAAACGCATTCTTTTCAGTCCTAGAAGATTCACGCGTTCGCATCAAGGTACTTGACGTTATTGAAATAATACTTCCGCAGTATTCTAGTGGCTACAGTACTCGGGTGCTCATCCGCAGGTCGCGGGATCAAATCCCAACTGCGGCGGCTATATTATCGATGGAGGCGAAAACGCCGTAGGCCCGTGTGCTCTGATTTGGGTACACGTTAAAGAACCCCAAGTGGTCGAAATTTCTAGAGCCCTGCAATGCGGTGTCTCTCATAATCATATGGTGGTTTCAGGATGTTAAAATCCACAGATAAATAATGAAATAAATATAAATAGTCTCGTATCAGTAGTAAAGAAACAAATAGGAGCGACGTCATGAAAGTGTTGTAGGCTCAAATTTATAAGCACTTACTTGATGCCCACGTGAAAGTCCTGCATTTGTAACACTTTGTTCTAAAAAAGTGATGTGTGGCGTCCTGCTTTTTGTGTACAGCGTATTACATGTGTAAAACAAAACTACCGATCAGCGAAGAAACCAGACCGAACGCCGTTTCTTGTTTTCAACTTCTTCTTTTGCAGTACTAGCATGCACACGTTTATTCCTTTTCTTTTCCAACATACTCCCGCCACCCAGTAGCGTCGCTCAATTCCAGTCTGTACAATCTCTGCACTGGTTTTCTGAAAAACTTCCCGTCTTGAGCTTTCACTCAACAAGGATAGACTGTTTGGGGAGAGCGTGTGGAAGCTGCAGTTGTTCGACGTCCTTCACGAATACTTCCAGCTGAACATATCGGACCCAAAACATTTCAGACTTGCTTAGCTCTCGTGCCAAAATTGTTTCGCTGAGCAAAGTTTGAAGTCCACGGCATTGATTCACAAAGCGAAAGACCCAGGCGGTGACGCTCAGGAGCTTCTGCAGGTCTTTATGCTTCCTTATATCGATCACCGGGTGTAAGTTTCTGGACGACACTCGAAGAAATACATGTCGCGTCTCAATTTTTGCCTCTTCGATTATCGGTTTGTACTGGTTAGGTTCTGGAGGCCAGCCTGATTTTTGCTGGGACAACCATTCAGGTCCATACCACCAATAGCGACATGCACGTAGAGTCCTTATCGGTATACCTCTAGTCAGTAGATCCACCGGGTTGTCTTCGCCGGGGCAGTAGCGCCATAACGCTGTTTCCGTAACTTGCGTTATTTCAGTCACTCTGTGCTTTACAAACTGACTCCACTTGCTATGGTTTCCGCGGATCCAGCTCAGTGTGATCATGGAGTCAGTCCACATGACGCAATGGAAATGCTTGAAATCCCACGAGGAGCAAATGTATTTTAGCAATCTGGCTCCCACTACCGTGGCCATAAGCTCGAGCTTTGAAAGCGTTAATGTCTTAATAGGTGCCACTCTTGACTTCGCTACTATCAGAGAGGTAGCGGAGTTTTCACCTTCATCAAATGCTCTCAAATAGGCACATGCTCCATAAGCCTTCAGGCTGGCGTCGACGAATATATGCAGTTCAGCCTCTTTATGTGCTCCATGCAGTCCGTCTCTCACGCAACGCGGAATCTTTATGTGGCCGAGCTGTATTACATCTGCACACCAGGCTGCCCACTGCGTCTTGATCTCCTGCGGGCAGTTCTTTATCCCAGGAATGGCCTAAAACCCAAAGGCGTTGAAACAAAAGCTTCGCAGTGATGGTGAATAGCGATAGAATGCCAAGTGGGTCATAAATTAGAGAAACAACCTTCAGTAGGGTACGTTTCGTGTCGAGCTGGCCAGCCACTAAATACTGGGCCACCGACTTGGAAGAAAATTTGAAGTAATCATTTTCTATATCCCATTGCATTCCCAAGACTGCAGCTGCTTCTCCAGATGCTCCTTCTACCTGCTCCGCCTGGTTGTCAAAAACGTTCTGCAGCTGATGGTCATTGGTCTTCCACTTTCTGAGCTTCATGCCAGCATCTTTCAGAATTTCTTTCGACTGCTCATAGATGCGCCGACCTTTATAAAATGTCCCCGCACCCACCAATAAATCGTCGACGTAAAATGCCTTCTTTAATGTAGAAGCGAGCTCTTTATCTTTACATGCGTTATCTCAATGGCACTGAATAGTTGCCATGAGCGAGAAAGGTCTTGACGTTGATCCAAACGGTACCCGTGTCATGCGCCATTCGACGAGCTTACGATGTTGGCTTACGGAATTAGAGTCAAACCATAAAAACCGGAATGCATTTCGGTCAGTCTCATGTATCTTAACTTGTAAGACTGCCTTTTCGATGTCGGAATTGATGGCGACAGGGTACCACTGAAAGCGAAGAAAGACTTGCAGCAATTCTGGATTGAGGTTCACTCCTTTATCCAAGCAGTCGTTAAGGGATGGTACACCTTGGGTGTGTGACGATCCGTCGAACACTACACGCAGTTTAGTAGTTGACGATTCCTCTCTTATTACTTTCCGATGGGGCATATAATATATGATGTGATCTCGATCCCGAGGAGTATCCTTAGGAACCACTTCCGCGTGACCCAACTCCAGATATTGCCAGATTACTCTGTCATATCGCTGCAGCATTCCTTCCATCGTTGATAGCCTCCGTGTTAATCTTTGTAGACGTGATAGCGGAATTTCGCGGTTGTTCCCTAGAAGCGGTTTCTTATCTTCCTTCCAAGGCAACGCCACAGTGCATCAGTCGCTTTTCTTGCTAATGGTTTCATGTAATCAGGTAACGGACTCATGGGAGGAAGGTTCCGTTGAATCTGCGATGCCCATTGCTTCTGGTTGCCAAAAAGATTGCAAGGTCTGCGAGGTTGATTCGTCATCACCAATTGCTTGCACTTTCAGAATGCAGACCACTAGGCTAGAGCTGCAGTCAAGAAATGCTTTTTGGTGACTGGGTCCTTGTAGCGTCCATCCAAACGCTGTATCCATTGCTACCAGTCCTGAAACTTCTGCACTTTTGACGATACGTCCCGACATGATTTGCCAGAAGTGGTCAGCGCCGATCAACAAGCTGAGCCTATTTTCCGTTTCCCCATCAAACTTGTTTTCGTCCACAATGGCCTTGCCTTCAAGACGCAGGTTCTGAACGAAATGGCTGTCAGCTTTCGGGGAAGCAATATCGTGGCAGATAACTGGAACAACGATTGCGCGCAACGTGCAGGTGTCAGAACCGTGTTGGCTACGCAGAAGAACTTCTACCACTCACCGTCTTTCCACAGTACTTGCTGATGAACAGCCAAACGTATTCAGTGCAATTTGAGTTTCTCCCAGCACCTGTAGGTGTAATGTCTTGGCGAGATGTTCCGTGACGAAGGATCGCTGGCTCCCTCCATCGAGAATCCCTCGGACATACCTTGTTTTGCCGTTTTTGATTACAAAGGTGCGAAACGTTTGTAGATATACTTCACTGTGATTTGTTGTGCCCCCGCTCAGTGAATCCTTCTCACACAGCATAACTGATTGTGACGACACCATTCCTACTGTGCTGCCGGAGGAGTCAACTGGACGAGAAGGTGTCGCTGTTTGGTTCGATGTATAGTGCGGGTCGCACGTACTTGATGCCTGCCTCCCGTAGCAACTCGAGCAGGTGAGTTTGACGCGGCAAGAACGTGCCTGATGTCCTCGGGACGTGCATCGATAGCAGCGGTTGTCTTTCGCAAGCATTCCTTTCTTCGAATCGATGGCAAGGTTCGCGTCACAAGCGCGGGTGCCATGTTTCCTCGACTTGCAGAAAAAACACTCAACCCAGCTGCTCGATGTGCTGTGTAGTACGGAAGCCGTGCTGGTGCTGCCGCTTCGAGTCCTCTGTGCACGGTCATCCAGCAGTTGGTCATTAAAGAGCTTGCACTGCTCCCGACTTTCTAGCTCTATACGTGTATAGGTGAGCACCTTCTTTAACTCCGCATCAGATGTAGCAGCTGCCACACTTGGCTCAATGACATTGGCAGCAGACCCGTTTTCTTTTTAGTGCCTGGCTGCGCTTTGCACGTGTGTAGGCCAAAATGATGTCGTACGGCAGGCCTTCCTGTAAAATGTCAATCAGCATAGCGGAAAAGCTAAGCGTAGGAACATTTAGTGCAGCTAGACCACGGATATTCAGCTGCACAGCATTGTAAAGTCGCCTAAGGCCGCGGACGTCGCTTCCCGGTTTGATGTGAGGTAGATTGCGAAGCGCTGATAGGTGGTGTTGCTCGATTCGTTTTCGATCTCCGAAGCGTTCCTTCAATAACTTGATGGCGTCTGCATAACAGGCTTCGGAAGTCGGAAAACCACATATTGCAGTTGCCGCTTCACCCGCAAGATAATGACGTAGATAGAAGAACTTCGTCGTTGTTGACAAAGCGTTGTTCAGGTGGACAGTTTGCTCAAACTGCTCCCAGAAAGCCGACCATTCATGTATATCACCTCTAAATGTTGGCATGCCAAGGTTCGGCAGCCTTGGGCCAATTGCGGTCGGCACGTCAAAAGGTGATGTGTTTGCGTTCTGAGGAGCAGCCGCTGCTGTAATGTCTCCATGTCGCAAACCGTCTATCTTGCAGTGAATCTCAGCGAGCATGCTTATAGCTTTGTCGTTATACTCTGCTGCCGCGACATACTCAGCTTCGAGCTCCTCGTCCGCTACGTGCTCCTCGAGCGCATCATTGATCTTCGAGAGCTCGTTGTTGCTCGCTGACAAACGGTCATAAATACCTGTGAGTTTGGGCTTGTCCGCGGTAGGGTCACTTAGCAGTGACCTTGCTTCTTGCAGGAGCTTGGTGTTCTGGGCTCGTCGAGCGGAGCGCTTGGTCTTGAGGCGATCCATCGGATCCGGTGTTGGAGTCTAGTCCGGTCTACGCCGATCAGGAACGATTCGTTGCAGTCCTCGCCGCCCGCAAAACGACACGGTCGAGTAAAAGGTCTCCTCGAGTCGTGCGATGAAGGAGACGTGTCCGCACGAGGGGTTTCGGCACCACGATGTAAAGAAAAACTACCGATCGGTGAAGAAACTAGACCGACCGCCGTTTTTTGTTTTCTACTTCTTCTTCTTTTGCAGTTCTAGCCTGCACACGTTTATTCCTTTTCTTTTCCAACAACATGCATTCGAGGCTTTGTTTAGCAGATCAGGAAAAGGAAAATAGAAGGGAAATAATGGCAGGGAAGTCAACCAATATATAGGCAGCCAGTTTGCTACCCTGTGCATGGGAGGGGGATAGGGAAGATGAAAAATAGGGAGGAGAGAAGTAAGAGAGATATACACAGCCCATTAAGTAGCCCACGCGTGCACACTCAGTCATAGTCCAGTCTTGTCTTTCGTGGTGTGTGACGTTGCTGTTACAGCCGCTTGTTCAAGTACGTGTCACGTAGAAATTTATACAGAGCTTATGTCGCCTTCTGTTGCAATGTCTTTTCTCGGGCACTTGAAAGAATAGTGTCCACAGACATTTGGCAGTTGTCGATGCGAGCAAAAACGAATGCCAGTGACTGTCTCTGGATGTCATACAACAGACAGTCACACAAAATGTGGTGTAGCGTCTCTTCGCAACGACAGGCGTCGCAGAGAGCGTTGTCGGCCATTCCTATGATAAATGAATAATATTTTGTAAATGTCACCTCTAGCCATAAGCGATGAAGAAGGGTCGCTTCTCTTCAGTTGAGCCCAGTGGGCATGCGGAGAGCCATCAAAGAGAACAGGTGGTGTTGACGATCCTTTTGGGTGGTCTGGTTGCTTGGTGGGCACCATATCAAAACCGCAATTTCCCGCGAAAATCGTTGAATATTACTGGCAGCATCGGTCCGCGAAAGTGGCATGGCTTCTTCTCGTGTACGTTCAAGAGATTACCGTACGGAATTATCGGCCTGTTCGTTCCCTATGACACCGCAGTGACTTGGCAGCCACTGAAACGTCACATGGTGCCCTTTCTTGTGTGAAGCGTGAAGAAGGTATCGAATTTCGAAAACAAGTTGTTCGTATGGCCCGCGACGCAGGGTTGAGAGCTCAGATTGTAGGGCAGCCCTTGAGTCGCTGAAAATTGATCATTTTTGCGGTGTTCCCCGATTGCCTACACTAAGTGCAGCGCGCAAGGCAGCTAGTTCTGCTGCTGTACACGCCGTGGAGTGCTCAGTCCTAAAGCTGACGGTAACACCTCTTGCTGGGACAAATACTGCACCGGACGAACACTGGCGGTTCGTGGAGCCATCGGTATATATATGTACGCTGTCTGAATATTTCTCGTGCAAAAAAAAAGCAGAGACAGTTGTTTCAGCTCGGGTGACGAAAGCTCAGATTTCCTCCGAATCCTGGTACACTAAGATGCACTGTGGGTCGAATAAGATACCAAGGGGACATTGATGGTTTAGATGCGGGAGTGATACCCGAGGGAAGTTTGTCGTTGTACTTTACAATCATTTTAGCGAACGATGCTTGGCACTTTTCTGAAGGCAACGGTGGAAGGTGATGAAAGCCAGTACGCCTGTTATCTGAAGTGTCTAATGTTCGTTCTTGAAGTAGATACCATAAATATTACAAATATTTCGCTAGCTTTAGTAAAGACGCATCTGTGGGGCTTTATTTGCTTACGTTCTCAAGAAATATTTCACGAAATGTAGACAAAACACCGCCACACCCGACGAGCGCCTAGCCACGGAGGTATATAAATTGCACCTAGCTAGTCAACCCATAGTCGGTTAGAACCTATAAATAAATACCAGCTCCACCCCAAGAAATGCGGCAATCCTGCCATGCCTCTGTTTAAGATAGTCGCACTTGGTGGTTGCAGTTGTAACTATTTATACTTTTTTCTTCTGATGTAAGTACTAAGAATATTATTAATGTAAAGCTCGTTGTTATATTGGCAAGGCTATGTTTCCAATAAAATGATGCCGGAAGCTTTGCTGAAATTAGTGTAGAAGTTTTCTTAATCAATAGCCATGACTACACAAACATGTTTTCGTATGATAAATTTACGTCTCTGCTATTCCTACTGGTGAGTGAGGTCACAAAAACCAACAGCAGCTCTGGGTGGAGCTTACGCATGGTGTAATCGAATATCCCAGCCTGTCCCTGTTTTTTTGGTCTTTGTTTGCAGAGAACACTTCCTTCCATCGCAAAAGCTTTCTGGGAACTAGAACGATGCTCAGAATGGGCGGGGCGTACGACTGACGTTGTATGCCGAAGTTATGGCATTTCGGCGAATACAGGACACAATACTCGAAGCGCCCGAATAGTCCTCCGCAAGCTCAGTCTAGCGTAATTTAGCGATAGCGCCGAGTCATTGGAGCATAAGCGAAGCGATACGCGCCACACCGAGGAATCACAGCGGGGTGGCTTTCTTCTGCCTTTCATTGGCCTTCGCTCATGGGTCCAAGAAAAAAACGAGGCGATGTTACTGTCAACTTCTATGCTTGACACTGATGGTGCACTGAGTTGCGTTGCTAGCGCTTACTTTCCCGGTACGGTAACATGCGTTCTGATACCTCCGCTCCATAGTCCAGAAAGCGAGATATCACGAAGTTATGGGAACATGCTTTGAACAGAGCTTACGTGTTCACGCAAAACGTCGCGTTTTTTTTAACGGCTTCAGTGTCGACAGGGGAGCCAGTTACTGTTTATTATACTGTACTCAGAATCCAGATTTCCTCCTCGCATAAGTTTTGCATTCATTCTAAGCGCACGCTCGTAGCAAATTTTAGGTGCATACCTTGTTTCTGCAACTCGTGCTTGTCTTATTGTGCGGTATACATGATTTCACACAAAAAAAGAAATAACGCTAAATGAAGCACTGTTATGCACGTCGATGAATGAATTTTGCATTCCCGGCATCAATATGATGGGTCGCCCGGAAAGTTTGACCAAGTTGGGGCAAAGCTAAATAAAAAAAAATGTGGCGGCATAATGTGAACAAATGGCAGTAGGTCCAGCTCTGTGCAGGAGAAGGGTCCAGTGCAGCGATGTCATGAAACAAATCATCAATTGTGTCGCTAACAGCAGATCTACCAGAAGCCGGCTGCGGAACAATTATGACCAGAGCAACAGGCTCATTCTAGTCTAAAAATGATATAGTGCCCAGCGTGATACCTTCGGGAAACAATTGTGCGCAACATCCAATGTTCAGTGCAGGTATGCATGTGTGCGTCGCAGAAGAAATCACAGTTGAGTGAGGCAGAGCCACACGTTGTGCCAGAACAACGTCCCATGAATCATAATAAGGTAGTCGCCATCAAGTACCGGGAAATTTCAGTTAAATTCAGACTCAAGTCACAGTACCTAGGCTCAAGCAAATTGTACCAGCATAAACGTTATGGCGACATGGTTCAGAGGCCAGGCCTATCCGAAAGCTCTAACTGTGAGAAACCAGAAGAACGGTCGGTAAGAGCAGAGTACATGCTCAAGAAGTCCTAACCGAGGCTGAGCTCATGAGGATACTCGTCCAGAACAGTAAAGAGAAGTTAAGGTCGCGTGGTCATTGAAGCTCACGCGCGCAGTAGACATTCCAAGTATGTAAAGTTGGCTGACATCAGCCGCACAAAAAACAGTTATGGGGCGGGAGTGAGGACCTAGCGGAGGCGAAGAGAACGGTCAGTGCTCATGAATGGTCATATGGCGTCAGTGTCGATGATTTCCTCCATCACGCTGCTCTGGCCCCTCAGTCGGAGCTTGTGCTGCTGTAGTGAACTAGAGCCAACATATACCTGCGCCTATCACGTGCACTGCTAATGGATCCGCTTGTCGTAGCGGCACTGCCGGCGTTTGGACTGGTTTGCGCCGCCTGCAATGCACAGAGTGGAGTGCGCACAACTGCAACGCTGGCAGTTTTTGCGGTCATTATGTAACGTATGTTGCAGTGCTACAACTGAGGATAGCTTTAACTTCCAAACACACTTGGCGGCGCCGCCACATAAAAACATGCGTGCGTTCTTTTAAAGCGCTGCCATTCTCACGTCCGAGCATCGAGTGAGCCTCGACCAACTTCGTGCCGCGCCCTTTCATCCTGTCGTGACGATTTGTTCCGTTTTCTCACAGAAGGCATACACAAAAGCTCTCCAGAACAGCCTATTGACAACTGTACAAATAACTGACTTTGGTTACTTGTAAGGAACAAAGCATCTTCATTTATGAGTCTCAAAAATGTCACCGTTTGGCTGGTAATGTCACTGAACTATTTCTTAGCGTGAGCGTAGTTAAAGCAAGAGTTTTCGCAAGCTTTAATGGCACAGCACGCAGTGTATGAAGCGGGGTGTATAACTTGGTACATGTATTGGAACAACGACATGAGTGTGACCCACCACGCTAGCACAGCCTTTAAGCTCGAAGGCGCGCGTTTGGTTTTGGGCTGTGTGACCACAAATCAAAAGATGGGATATTGGAAAGAAGAGCCGTATACTAATATGCACGAGGGTCCGTCAGAGAACCACAGGTAGTAAAATTAACCCATGGTCTCCCATTGCGGCGTGCCTTGTAATTATATTATGATTTGGGGCATAAAGGTCCACAAACTTCTATCCTTAAAATTAATGGGTAGCAATCGCACAGAAGGAGCAAACTGTAACAGTAAAAAAAGAGATATAAGGACGCAAATTATGATGGTGAGTCCCTCCTATATATTCAGTAACCTTCGCAATGTCCGCGAAGTTTTCACTTCCCTTTCCTCTGTGCTGTAGAAGGCTGGCTATATCGACGTGCGCTTATCGCGCAGCCCATACTGCAGCTCAAAATACCTCCCAACAGAATCCAAATGCACAGGCTGCGCTGATGACTGGTGCAGGCATGCGAGTCAAATAGAAGGGACACTGACGCTTTTCATATTTATTTGCGTTCGGTAGTTGTGTTTTTTTCGTCTTTGCCTTTTTTTAACAGTTTGCTTTATGGTGTAGGAAGATAAAGGGAAAGCTGCCTGTGCACCCCTTGGTCTTGAATGGGGACGGGAGGTGAAATTTACTGCCGGTGGCGGAGGAGGGGGGGGGGGGGGGGGGGGGCTGCAATTGTAGGTGCTAAATTTCTATGACCATGGTGGCGGTGGCGCGGTCGCTTTTCTCATTTCAAAAGTGTGCCTTGGGACGGGCGACTGAAAAGGTTCGTGCTTCAATGAATTCATGTGCTTGGGACTGCGAAAATAAATTTGAAAAAAAAAGAATGGAGAAGACCGTTGACGTTCCTTGCCATAGATTCAAACCCGTCGATACCAGCATAGAAACGTTGTAAACGTGGTACCCGAATTCGTTGCGCTTTTGTAAGAATCGCATTGATACGTCGCAGTTTCTAATGATTGGTTGGCAAGAACTGAATGAGGTGCGTCTGTATGCTGTGGTGAGGCGTTTTACGATGCTAATGTCTTTTGGCGCTCTTCCGATATGACCTGTTGTAGCAGTGGTCGTCAACCCACTTTACCAACAGCATCAGCCGGCCATGAGCGGTCGACCATAACACAAACGTAAAATATTTCTGAAGACGTAACCACAGAATATCGACTCTGGTTGCCTGTATTCCTTATTGCCTGGTAATTGCGGTTATGTGCTCGTATTTATGTGTTTACAGATGTGCGGCATGTGTAAGCCAACGTGGTTACCCGTGTTTGTCGCATCAAGGAGAATTAACAGACTACTACGCCAGAGAAAGTATAGGGGGTGGTATTAGAAATAACTAATTCAAACCCCCCGAAAAAAACTCTTTGCCTAAGCCCCTGGTTGGCGATAACCCTGGTTAGGCGACTGCATGACTGTGGTTATGACTGCCGTGTAGCTGGTTGTAATTGTGGTAGTCATAGTGTTCGTGTGCCAGCAATAATAATGAGCTTTAGTTGAAACAGAAGGTAGCGAGAAACTGAGCCAGCCAAGATAGTGAGTAAAAAATAAAAAGAAACTTTGTTTATTATTCACACGATAAATTCTACGTTTCGCATCTCACTCGCATTCTTTTTAAAAGTTTCCTTCCTGCCATAGGGTCACGCATATTGTCTACGATTTACAGGACTACGTTTAGGTTACCCCGCCGCGGTGGTCTAGTGGCGAAGGTACTCGGCTACTTACCCACAGGTTGCGGGATCGAATCCCAGCTGCGGCGGCTGCATTTTCAATGGAGGCGAAAATGCTGTAGGCCCGTGTGCTCAGATTTGGGTGCACGTTAAAGAACCCAGGAAGTCGAAATTTCCGGTTCCCTCCACTACGGCGTCTTTCATAATCATATGGTGGTTTTGGGACGTTAAACACCACTCACTCACCAATCAATCAATCAATCAATCAATCAATCAATCAATCAATCAATCAATAAATCAATCAATCAATCAATCAATCAATTAATTAATCAATCAATCAATCAATCCATTTAGGTTGGCTCTCTATTGGTAGAGCGCCTGTAGACCGGTTAAGTTACAGGCTGTCTCCTGGATGAGCCATAATTCCACAAAAAGTCCTTATTATTGGGCTCTCAGTCTACGGTGCCGAACTTTGCGAACTTGATGGCGTGGTTGTTCACCACGGTTTGATGAGCGAGCGCACTACTTTGTCACTCGAACTTGCAGACTTTGGTTTTATGTTGCCACAGGATGCCGAAAAAGTTATTTGCTTCCCCCACGTACGAAGCGTGACAATCGGCACATGGTGTGGAGTAAACCAGCCTATGCACTTTGCTTTCGGGTGGCTTGTCTTTTGCGCACAGAATGGTGCAGGGGCCAGGAATTCGATGGCTGGAATGCACTTCTCTGTTTCTTCATTTTGTCATGGCGAATTCCGCGGCTTTCTTCAAGCTTTGGGTGGCAATGTCCCGTAACTCCCCAGGTGGAGCCGGCGTGTTTTAATAATTTCTATCAGCAATCTTTACCAAAAAAAAAGCGACTTCACGATCGCTTTCTTTGTCAAAGCCTGCAAGAGGACTGCCGTATGGCGCTGCTACAACAGATTTCATTGGGGTGAGCACTGTGAAAACGGCAGCTACAACATGAAAAAGTAACAAGTAACGTGACAACACACGTTACCAAGCAATTGAAATGTGAGTACGTTACCTGTTAAACTTACGAAGTTGTAACGAGTACGTTAGTTAGGTACCAAAAAAAGTAACGCGTTACCGGTAACGGCGTTACGTGTAACACGTTACCGCCAACACTGCGCATAATTGAATAAACGATGACGCATTCGAGCCACTATTAATGAACACAGTCAGTGGACAGAAGGCACTTCAGTACACGCTTCGTGTGTACAGATTTTGATTCGCCTTCTTAATGTTCGAAGTTCTGAAGCATGGCTCCGCGCGCACACTCCGTTAGGGTTGCTTATATGGAAAGCAGCGGGGGGCTCCCGGCATCACAGCCGTGAGTCCACGTAGCCAACGAACCATGATTTAACTTGGCATACGGCTCGTTCTGCAGGGTGGCCAAGGGGTTGTACATTAGGAATTCCGAGCGTACGTTTAGGAGGCGGAAATTCAGCGGAGGAAGCCGCATCCAGCCTCATGTTTAACTAACCGCACGGCTTGAACCGGCGTACACTCGTACCGAGAGCATGGGGCGTCACCAGTGGAAGGACGACATTCTAGTGGAAGACGAAGAAAGTGGCCCGATGCATGTATACTTTCACTTTGGATGCTTGTCGTATAGCTACGGTGGCACGTCGTCAGCGAAGGAATGGTCAAGAGTCCAAATAATGATTCCCCTGACATTTGTTAGAGCATCTGACTCGTACAAACAAGCACCGTGTCTTACCAAAGACGCGGAGTAGTCATAGACTCAGACCTCAGACAAGCTAGCACTTGCTCTGCCTTCAGTGAAGGGGACATGTTATAAGAGTTCACAAACGTTAACAGGAAGTAGGAAGGCCATAGGTTTAGCAAAGCTTTCACAAACTGTGTGTGTGATCAGGGCTCCTCGTTGCTTCTGCCGCAGCAGTGCTGTTGGATAGAAGAAAAAAAAGAAGAAATAGAAAAGGGAGTGCTGACTTGCGTTGTGTAAACAGCTGCGTGCTCTCGGCGGGCACTGCTGATGAAGCTCAGCGAGAGCCCGGGGCGCCATGCAAGGAGACCAGCTTGGACTTGCAGAAATGTTGTGATGGTGCACGTCGCGCACGTGACTAACGAACCGAATGCGCGTGGCGTGTTCCGCAGAGGAAAAGGTGTTTGGACTGGCCCATTTCGCCACTCCCCGTACCATGTTCGGTGCCTCCGGTTGTTGCTAGGCGATGACAGATGCCCGTGTGCTGTACGGTGTGGGCCTGCCTCTCTGCGCAGTACAGGACCACTGCTTCTTATGTTAGTAGTGAGTGACTTAAGGGCATATTCGTTTGAAATTTCTAAGAAAGCTAAAGCTCTCTCTTATGGACTATTGCTGGCAGTTTTACGTTTCTTTTTTTTCTTTCGTTCTTTCCCTTTAGGATGCGTTTTAATAGAAGGTATTGTTGGGAATTTTTTCATTTGCTGACATTTTCTTTTGTACTGTACATGTTTGCTCTGCACAAATGTTTGTTCTGCACAACCTCTGTTGTTTTTGGTCTTTTTTGAACAGCTGCTATAGATGTTTTACTATAGATATCTTCGATAGGGACTCTTAAACAAATCTGCTGGGTCCCAAAAGTGTTTTTTCTTGTAATAAATACATGTCTTATGTTAAATAAAATTTCAGAACTTTGAAACTTTCAAATCAATCAATCGATTAATCAATCAATCAATCAATCAATCATGACACCATTAAACAGAGAACTCATACAATTCATGATAGGTTAATAAAAGAATCAGTCAACAGGAAAAAAAGAATTTTTGTGAAAGAGGAATAGGTAGCCGGTTTAAAAAAGCTGATCTCAGCTACGAGCGCTTACGTTCAATGTATATATTCGTACGCAAAAATTACGCTCAGATAATCATAATTGCGTGGTGCGCCTTGATGTAATGACTGAAATAAAGCATGATAACACATTGTAAAGTTAATACGCTTACGCGTACATATTTGTTAGGGGATAGGAAGAAGCGAACATTCGCATGTTTGTCAAGTATCTGACATAGGACTTAAAAAAACACAGGAGTCTGTTCCTTAATGGTGGTCGAGGAGGGTACCTTTGACAGCAGTAGGACTGCCACTACTCGTGACCTTTTCGTCATTGCTCTTGCACATAGCGTCCGGGGAATGGGCAATAAAGAAAAAAAAACTGCCGTGGCTATGTGGTAGAATAGGGGCCCGGGTTTGAGTCCCGCTGTGTTTGGGGTGTTCTTATTTATACTAGGTTTTTTTTTCTTAGTTCGTGAGATAGTGGTTACGGGCACCGATGGTGGAGGTAGCGGCGGACCACTACGGTGCCGCACGTGACCCTTGTTGTAGTCTCATAACATCTTTCGCTGTAAAACAAAAAAAAAAAACGTGTTAACGGCAGTCGAGCCCACGACACTGTGACACTGTCACTTTTCCTTTTCACTGCAAGAAATTCATACACATTTTCACCACAGTGCTTCCGGCATGCAGCTGATATTACAACCCTTTCATTTTCACCAGAACATCCATCAATGCCGTCACTTCGCCAAAAAGGCATTACCAACGTGCCTTATTTTAAGGTGTGAAGCCGCTTTAGCTCAGTGTTGTGGCCGTCGTGAGGCGACCCTCCGTTCCTTCACCGCGCATGGGCCAGGTCTCCTCCTTCCTTGCGTGAGCGAGAGGAGGTGACAGAGCACTGCCTCTGTTTCGTTTCTCCTCTCCCATTTATTTCTCCGCCATGGCCGGGCATATATAATGCTCTGCGAGCTCTCTCTATTGTAATCGCCTAGCAGCGCTGTTAACTTTGCGGCACGTGCACGCACAAATGGGAGAGAGAGGGGTAACATAAGCGGTGCGCAACATATACACAACTTTACATACATATGAAACAACACATGCAAGCACAAGTGAACACCAGCGCTGCTTCGCATACCCACATGTTTTTTTTTGGTAGGAGATGATGATGATCATAACGATGATGATAATGAAAACTTTATTTTGGTTCAGAGATGATGTAGCTCTTTTATCTAACACTGTCCTCACAGATTGTTCCTGGTCGGTGGGGTAGTGTCGCCCTCTGAAAGCGGTGAGCGTAGTAATGCGTGATCACCATGACCTGCTCGACAGCTTGTGCAACAGTGAAGTGCGACTCGGGCGATGCCTTAGCACACCGTGGGGTAGCGACTTTATTCTAAGCGTCGGTCTAACTCATACGCATCAAATCCAAACAGCTCTGCGACGCTTGCCTTCCACTCCTGGTTGAAGGGAGGGAGAGCGAGAGTTTATAAGAAGACAGAGAGACCGCCCTGAGTGCTCTAGCCTGCTCTTCTACACTGGAGATAAAAAGGGTAAAAGAAAGAGGTCTCGAGAAATATCGTGACCGGGCTAAAGGGGGCAGATGACGCACACTGTGTTCCTGCCAAATCCTGAAGTGGCACTGGATGACTCTTTCACTTGTCACGGAATGGCCACCTTACCAGAGTTCTGTGTGTCCATCAGCGGCGCTAGTCTAGCTGTCACGCCTCTTTCTCTGATTTCACTCTCACCGTTAACAATACTACAGGTACCACAAGAATTTGTTTATACATTAACAATTAAGTTTAGTCGTCGGGATGAAGATTTATCACAAAGTACCAAAGCGGGTGCATCAAAGTTAAACGGCGCTATATGTGTTAAACAATAACACACAATGTGCAAGCTTTGTTCCATGTACAGTAAACAAGGTATAGTAAACATTCAACAACTTGGTAAGTACACGTATTACTTTGGTGCTATATCAAACTTCTATAATGAAGGGATCACAAATGTTGGGCTTGTTATTTTTGACATTTTGTGCCAGTGACAACATTGCTCTTCTATACAGTACGGTACCAATAACTTTATTTGAAAAAGCCAGAAACGGAAAGAACGGATCGCCAGCATGACATGACGACATTTATTTCTTATATGTGTACACAAAAGGTACGAAGTGTCTCCTGATGGGAAGGGTACCAGAGTTTTGGAAGAACGCTAACATCATCTTAATACATAAGAAAGGAGATGACAAAGACTTGAAGAATTACAGGCCTATCAGCTTTCTCTCTGTAGTATACAAGCTATTTACAAAGGTAATTGCTAACAGAGTAAAGAAAACATTAGAATTCAATCAACCAAAGGAACAAGCAGGATTTAGAACAGGCTACTCAACAATTGACCACATTCATACTATCAATCAGGTAATAGAGAAATGCTCAGAGTATAACCAACCACTATACATAGCCTTCATACATTACGAGAAGGCGTTTGATCCAGTAGAAATATCAGCCGTCATTCAGACACTGCGGAATCAGGCCGTAGATGAAGTATATATAAATATTCTGAAATAAATCTACAGGGGATCAACTGCTACCATAGTGCTTCATAAAGAAAGCAACAGAATGCCAATCAAGAAGGGTGTAAGGCAGGGGGACACAATCTCCCGAATGCTATTTACCGCGTGCTTACAGGAGGTTTTCAGAAGCCTAGAATGGGAACAGTTAGGGATAAGAGTTAATGGAGAATACCTTAGTAACTTGGGCTTCGCCGATGACATTGCATTGCTGAGTAACACAGGAGACGAATTGCAACTCATGATTACGGAGTTAGACAAGGAGAGCAGAAAGGTGGGTCTTAAAATTAATCTGCAGAAAACGAAAGTAATGTACAACAACCTCAGAAAGGAGCAGCGCTTCGAAATAGGTAATAGTGCCCTTGAAGTTGTAAAAGACTATGTCTACTTAGGGCAGGTAATAACCGCAGAGCCTAACCACGAGATTGAAGTAACTAGAAGAATAAGAATGGGGTGGAGCACATTTGGCAAGCACTCTCAAATTATGACAGGTAGATTGCCACTATCCCTCAAGAGGAAGGTATATAACAGCTGTATCTTGCCGGTACTTAGCTACGAAGCAGATACCTGGAGACTTACAAAGAGGGTTCAGCTTAAATTGAGGACGACGCAGCGAGCAATGGAAAGAAAAATGGTAGGTGTAACCTTAAGAGACAAGAAGAGAGCAGAGTGGATTAGGGGACAAACGGGGGTTAAGGATATCATAGTTGAAATAAAGAAGAGGAAATGGACATGGGCCGGGCATGTAGCGCGTAGACAGGATAACCACTGGTCATTAAGGGTAACTAACTGGATTCCCAGAGAAGGGAAGCGGGTTAGTGGGAGACAGAAGGTTAGGTGGGCAGATGAGATTAAGAAGTTTGCGGGCATAAATTGGCAGCAGCAAGAACAGGACCGAGTTAACTGGCGGAACATGGGAGAGGCCTTTGTCTTGCAGTGGACGTAGTCAGGCTGATGATGATGATGATGATGATGATGATGATGACACAAAAGGTGAAAGCTTAAAGATGAAAATGTGGTTGAGACATGTGAGGGTGCATGAAAAGTACTTCCATGTGCATTTCGCACAAAGTATACCAAAAGGGGAGGTAGCCCTTTCCTCACAAAATTTTGCAGCTCCTACTCCTCGCCGGTAATGTAGCTCATTTCCGAAGTCCTTCGGCCTCTAAGATATTCACTGAACTCATGTCATGTGTTCGGATGTGACACTCCGAAAATGATAAAGCTTTAACGAAAAAAATTGAGAAAGAGAGAGAGTTGTCACTAATTACATCCGCATTATGAGAAGCAGGGTAAATCTAGGTGTGGTTGCAGATACCTGATGACCTTGGGTTCACCAGCACGCAACGCTTCCGTTTACCAGTCTAGTGTGCAGTCAAGGTAACTTGCTGTGGTCTTTTGTCAAACACCAAAAATTTACAAGTATGCTTATCTGTCACACAATAGGTTGCTGCTTGACATATTCAAGAAAAACAGAAACTTAGGCGAATAAACAGCACATGCGTAACTAGAGGAAATAATGTTAAGACTCCCCCACCTCTCGAAAGACTAGTGCTTTGCATATGTACGCACGCAGACATCCAAACAGGCGCGCAATCATCCATAAGGGTGGTTCAACGCACCTCCACCTGCTCTAAAAACGCTAGGCCGGCGTGGATGGCGCAATACAGTCACACCGAAAGCTAAAGAGCGGCTTTTCAAAGCGTTTTCTGAACACCATAGAGTTTCCTAATATATTCTAGAGGGTACTCTGGCGCTAGTGTCTATTGGAGCTGCAACGCACGGCGTTTCAGCGAGCATGGCAATGATGGGTAGTACACACATTTGTCTAATATTCTTACTTCTGACCTGCTTCTGGCTCCGTGTGTGGTCGTGTGGCTTGGAGCTGTTTGCTTACGAAACAAATATTAGAAGATGTTCAACGGTTGCAAGTCACCATTTTATTTTTTTTTAGATTTGCATTTCTAAATCGGGTCACGAAGTTCAAAAGGGTTTAATCTTTTTTTCAAAACAAAACCGAAATGCAGCAATAAACGAAGCCGCATGTACGATTCGCCGCCCGCAAGTACGAAGACTAGACAAATGTGTGTACTAGCCATCATTCCCATGGTCGCCGAACGATCGCAGTGCCAGAGTCCCCTCTAGTTATTTTAGGAAACTCTAAGCTGAACACTAATTGGGTAACTGCTGCAAGCACACTTGCGGGGTACCCACTATGACATTATCAATAATAATGTCTGGGTAGTAGGCCGGCATTCTCTATGCAATCCTTCGTCATTCCACAGAAAAGCGTGATATCTGTTAAAATCTTGCAAGAAGTTTACACCCTGGCCAGTTGTCGCAGGGTGTAGCAGATTTCGTGACATCATCGGTGAATGATTGTTGTGACGTCATCAGATACCAACCATCGACGACAGAGCTGCTCCCTGTTTCGGTTTCTGTTTTGACTTGTCGTTTTTTGCCTAATTAAAATTATTGAGAAGTTCCTGGGCCAAATGAACCACCCTAGCTTTGAGGGGTGAAGCTGCTTAGGGTGTGGGTCTGTCCCTCTTCCATTGGTGGCACTTTGCAAACATCCCACTACACCCTATCGCCAATCCACCCCTTCAGCGACCATAAAGTCAATACTGTTAAGAAGTAGCCAATACAAAATGAAAGATGGGCGTGTGCTTGTATCCAGGTTCGTGTTAAAAAACCACACATTTTCCCACTGTGTCCATCTCTTGTTTGTACGCGACCGCCTATAGTTCCACCTATGAAAATTACCCACCACTTCGTCTTTGCAAACATCCAACTTAGCCCCATAACCGATCCAACACTTCATCGACCATAAAGCCGTTTTAATGAGGGAACGAAAGCGACGTGTCACTACCACTCACAAAAAATAAAATTTTTTGTATAGGAGCGTTTGTCACGTCATTGAGGATGTAGTGGGCGATACTCGTGGATGGTTCACAGTTTAGCGATGAAACATTCACCGCTTCGTCTCACTCATCATCGTTCACTCCGTGGATATGCTGTGATTTTTCTTTTCAGGACTGTCAATACAATTAGAAAACAGCATTAACTCGGTATGAAAGAAAACAAACCAGAGTTCTCTTTTAAGGCACGTTTGCGGTTAAGTCTCAAGCACCAGCGTGACTCAGTGATAGAATACTGGGATAGCACACAGTGTACCCGAGTTAGAGTCCCACTGTGCCTTGGTGCTGGGCTTTTTTTTTTCTATTCCGCGTGACAGTGCTTACGGACACCGGCGGCGGCGGTGGCGGACAACTATACGGCGCCACACGTGACCCGAGTTGTGATCTCATAACAGCTTTCATGTAAAACAAATCGATGGTGACCACACTGCTAAACAGGCCACTATCTGGATTTGAACAGCAAAATATTGATCTTTAATCGAAGTAGAAGTGAAACTTGAGTCGTCATCTTTGTCATAGCTAACGACGGGTGTGCTTAGTTCGGTCTATTCCTGAAAACTTGGGTATTCTGACCCAACAGATCTTTACACTTTTTTTTCGTATTTCTAACATTCGGCAATATTCGAAAACTGTCTTCCAAATCACTTGAAATGCAAATAAGTGGTTACGGTTGTAGCGTGGGACCACCGAATGGTTTAGCTTCAACGATTCAACTCCTCCTTAGAGACACGCTTCGCTGCAAAGCACGCTTCCTAATGACAACGACGCGATGAAGTTCCCAAACGGGGAAAACATTCGCGTGGTTCCAAGCTGCTGGTATGGCGAGGAGGAAGGAGCTGGGGGGGGGGGGGAGGTAGAAGTGATTCGACGGCTGTTGGCGCATAGGGCGACGAAGTTTTTGCGGGGCCATCAACGCGGCTGTTGATGGGGCCTTGTGGACGCCCCCAGCTGCCTTAATTGTCGCGATAACGCCTCGCAGTGGCGCTCCCCTTCTGCAGACTCCAGATGAGAGCGCCGTGGGGCGGACAACAGCGTGGCCTCTCGGAAACTGCGGCGGCTGCAGAGGCTTGTAAAAGCGCCGCGTAAAGCCGAGTGGCTGGGGTTATTTGTGCCAGAACGACCGCAGTCACCAGCGTCCACAGCGCCTTCATGCGATTAATGTTGGAGGCAGTTTGCTTCCGAAGTAAGCGTTTCGGTATTGCCCTAGGCATTTCTTATTTTATTTCACTTTCATTGCCTTTTATTTTGTAATCGTAGTGCAGTAGAAATTTATTGAGACTGTACATGTTCCTGAGTGGTGACATTAGATCAGAAAAAAAATAAATCTTTCACAACTATCAGAGACGTGTAACTTGAGCTAGCAAATCAAAGTTACATTTCGATCTGCCAGCTCAGGCTTTATGCAGCTTTCGATTCAGCCTCATATCGTGTCGTTCGTATTAATGCTCGACCAAACCTGACCGCGAAGCGACACCGTGGGTAACAAGAAAGAGGCCACATCCAGCTATAGTGCGATTGTTCTTCGCAAATTTCCACTGTATGTTTCACTAACTTGACATCTGAAAAACAATCATGCACATATGTTCAACCGATATTCTCGCCAGAACTGAAAGTTGGCCTTCCGATGACATTGCCGATAGCGAGTTGACGCTCCCTCTAAACTTTGTGCTGTTTCGTCGCGACAGTATTGGATCTGTAGGAGGAGTTCTCATAGCAGCAACACAGCAGTTTCAGCCGTCGATCATAGAAATTCAACCGCCCCTCGAGGTAATCTCGATATCTGTTCGTTTTCCCTATGTTTATTGCATCATCGGTGTCTGCTACGGACCTTTAGATAGCCGACCTTAATTTATTGATATTTTCAGAGATGCTGCTGCCCAAATCATGAAGAAGTTTGCGGGATTACACGGAAAGGAATGAACCATAAGGCACTGTATCTTCTAAAATAGCTATTATAGAATGCTCATCATTTGTAATCTGCACACTCGAATAAGAAGCATTATCATGCGTTGCTCGAGCTGCGGGCTGATGAATAACACAACTTGGCAGAGCTCTGTTTTGTTAAGTTGCAGAAATGTGAGAAATAGGCTACGCGTATGAATGCTTCTTGCATTACACCTAAATTATCTTGACAACTTGAACAAGACCAAACTCTAGGCGTTAAATGTGGCCCCACAGTGCTTGGACAGTGCTTCGCGATTTAAATTCACAGGGAGAAATATTTTTTCTGAAAACTTAACATTCAGAAAAGAAACTTATATGCCACTTCCTCCACAGCAATAGTCTATTCTATTCGGAAGTTGCCTTGTTGTATCAAATTGGTGATGCATTTTTAGATGTTACTCGCAAAATGAACCCTCTAAAACGCAATACAGTATTTAGGTTGACTGGTAATATTATGGGGCTTAAAGTCCCGAAACGACTCATACTATGTGTGACACCCTAGAGAAGGACTTCGAAAAACTTTGATCATCTGGTATTCTTTACTGTGCAGTGGCATTGCACAGTGCGCAGAATTATAAAATTTCGCGTCCATCGAAATACGAACACCACGGCCAGGATTGAACCCGTGTGTTTTGGGTAAGCAGCCCAGCAGCATAGTCCCTGAGCCACCGCGGCAACTAAAGTACACTTGAAAACAATACTTTCCCAAGGAAAAATAGTACTGAAATTTCTGGCATACGCTTTAGATTTATGAAATGCCTGGTATCATCAGGTGGATTCACGTCCCGCAATGGAGTGAAATCTTCCAGAACACACTGTTCTTTCTTTTAAGCTTAACACCCATATACGCTGTTTAAAATTGATTCACATGCTAAACAAAAAGGCGAAAACTGTATCTCATAAACGAAGGGGTGAGAAAGAGTAGCTTAACAATTGGGATTAAAAAGAGCGAGAGTATGAAAGAAATGCGATTCCGGAATTCGCGGGACCATAGAAAAAGAGTGAAATAGGGCAACAACGAAATAAGTACAAATTCACAGGTGAAGAACACCATGCTGCTCCATGAAATGGGAACTCGCTGCTTGGGGCGACGGCTTTGAAAGGGAGACATCGGCAATTGACAGAGTCGGAAAACAGTTCGGGAGAAGCCATCAATATCCTCTCAGGGGTCCCTGCCACCTGATCCAACATTATGGTCGCCCAAGGCAGTCGTTAAAGAGGCCCTGCCTCGCCGGCTCCATCTGAACCCTGTGACAGCACAGCCATTGTAGGCAAGGAATATAGGAGAGAGAGAGAAAAAAAACACTTCGAAAAACAAAAATTAACAACGCTTAAGGCAGTGAAGCAAAGAATAGAGACGAGAATATCGATATAGAAACAACGTTTGCCAGCTCCACTGTGTTTCATTTCTACTTTATTTTTCGACCTATGCACATACTTAGCGTTTTTCATTCATTTTTCTTCCATCTGCCACTTCTTTTTTCCTCCTCGTCTGTGCAAAGCCGGCTACAGTAATGGGCATCTTCCTTACAGACACAATGGCGGTCGTAGCGAGTTCCGCTTTTGTTAGGCGCTCACTCGATCGACAGTGAGGTTTTTTGGTGATCAGATTTATAGTCACACCAATGGGGCGCCCCTGTCTACCGCCTGCTTTCACTGGGTGGCCGTCCGGACACGCTAGTGTAGATTCCCTGCTCTTGCGTTCATAGTAAGAGACGCTGCCTTCTTATACGTTCCCGCCCGGCGTCTGCGTTAGCGAAAAAACCGACTCTATGAATGATTGATTTGATTGATTGATTTGTGGGGTTTAACGTCTCAAAACCACTATATGATTATGAGAGACGCCGTAGTGGAGGGCTCCAGAAATTTCGACCACCTGGGGTTCTTTAACGTGCACCCAAATCTGAGCACACGGGCCTACAACATTTCCGCCTCCATCGGAAATGCAGCCGCCACAGCCGGGATTTGAACCCGCGACCTGCGGGTCTCTACGAATGATTGATTGGTTGATTTGTGGGGTATAACGTCCCAAAACCACAATATGGTTATGAGAGATGCCGTATTGGAGGGCTACGGAAATTTAGACCGTCTGGGGTTATTTATTCTTTAACGTGCACCCAAATCTGAGCACAAGGGCCTACAACATTTCCGCCTCCATCGGAAATGCAGCCGCCGCAGCCGGGATTTGATCCCTTGACCTGCGGGTCAGCAGCCGAGTACCTTAGCCACTAGACCACCGTGGCGGGGCGACTGTACGAATGAGAGAGTAGGTTATTTTATACACGATAAGAGGAAGTGAGAGAAAGAATGTGGGAGGGGGGCGGGTGTATGATTGTGCGAGTAAGCGAGTAATCGATTAGTGAGTGAGTGAGCGAGCGAGTAAAGGAGAGGGTGAATGAGTAAGTTCTGCAATTGACAAGGCTTCCTCTCACTGATCAAAGCGGACACACACTGGGATGCCATTGACACTGAAGAGAAAAATTCCTGCCTAGCATCGGCTGATGGCGTTTACGCACGCACCCCGAAGAACTTATTACAACTGTATCTGCAATTAAAATTGATTGTTGACGTATTGTGGTTCAAGCATTTGTGACAGTGCGAATCTGAACTTCATTGCATCCAAAGCACCACACTTGAAGTTACATGGCGAAGTATGAACGAAAAAGAAAATGTATTCGGGGCTTGTACCTTTGATAGGCTAAGCCTAACAAAACCAAGACACATTGATGTCGCGGCAAGTATAACAGAAATTATTTGCAATATTTAACTGTATAGAGTAGCGACGTAAATTGAAAGGAACCAAAGTGCATGAGGTAGGGACTGAACTTAGAAACTTCAGATAACCTGCTACGCGGCATTATTTGGCAGAAAGTGTTCCACATTCGCCGTGATGACTTACAGATGGTGCCAACTAACCATGTCAAGATAGCCCACAGATACACCAAATAAAGTGGTTTGAAAGAAGACTTCCGCCGCGGATCAGGTGGTAGGGTGTCGGAAACGTTATCCGAAGATAGTAGGTTCGGTTTCTACCAGTGAAAGTTGTCTTTCCGCTCACTTCCCTCCCTTTCCATAGATGTTATAATTGCTGTGTGGCCGTGAAACTACAAATAATGTAGTCTATGTCTCATTTGGCTTGAGTGCACGTTGGTTTAGTTAGGCTCTGACATAGTATGAGCAATCCATTGTCTTAAAAAACTGGTAATTATCTGATACAGTCATTGAATGATGTCATAGCAGTGTCACGGTGTGACGCTCAATGGTGCCACATTCAACGGTGTCAAAAATGTCACTAAGTGCTGTCAAGAAGTATTGCGTCAATAAGTGCCAAGAAAACATAGCTAGAATAACTGCCGTTCGAACAAAGAAACTAGCTGGAAACCTTGTTCTGTGGCACGTAGTGACAGCGGGGAAAAATTGCGGCTGATAAGAAAAATACACACGCGTATGCTCAAGCCAGAATTACCACAGACTGGCAACCGGTCTTTCTTGTGAAGGTGTGCGAATGTGCGAGATAGAGACAAGGACCCGAATTTACAAAAGCTTGCGACACTTTCATCGTTCGCAAGACAAGATGTCCTTCAATCCGGACGCTGGTCTGTCAGCTATTAGCAAACTACTCTTACAAAAAAAAAGGGTTATGTAATTTGAACCTCGTTGAGGAAGGCGAAGTACGGGCAGATACATATGTAGGCTACGAGCTCTTTGCGACACGTTCCATTGAGTGTGGTCAAAGATTTCAAACATAACGTAATGTTCCCTTCTAAACGTTTCTCTATTATTCACTCTTCTATATAACCTTCGCTTTAGGATTTTGATGCTGAGGCTTATACATACTCAGGCCTGACAGAGTACATAACCAGTCTTACCTTTTTTTCTATTGCGACATAGACTTACCGTTAGGGCAAACTACTTCGCGCTTTTATGGGCATATGTGCACCGTATGAAGTGAAGCAATGTCTTATAGAACCTCTGATTGCGTTTCCAGCACACATAGCCAGTCTCATACCATTTGTGCTTACCACAACTACTTGGATTAGCACAGAAACAGATTTTTTGTTATTTATGATCTGTACGAACGCCAATAAAGAAAAGAAGAGAATCTTTCAGTCAGTCCAACGGCCACCACCACATAAAAGATGCTTCGGGTCTCATTGTGGCGTTAAGGTCGTCCCAAGCAGTCAGGATTATCCGGGTTTCCTCGGTCGGCCGGCACGAGCGTATTCAGCGAAAGCTGATATATTTCACCCAAAGAAATGGTTCTCGTCGTAAGGGCCGTCACAGCCATTTCGGGGCTGAATGGAAGCCGAAGGGGACAAACCGATGCAATCCGGCAGACAATGGGAATCCCTGACAGTGCGGGGGTGTGTGGGAGGGGCTCGCTTTTGTGAAGATCTTTTGAGTGCGACCGAGCGCGCTTCTTCGTAATAGACCGTCTTGTGTGTTGATTGTGCACGAACGTGTGCCATTGATTTCGCAGTCGAATAAAGTGCCTCATCTGTTGCGCAGTCGTCGACTTCTCACAACCGCGTCTCGTCGCTCAACCGGGTGCCACTTTCTCTTGCGCATACAAATGGGTGGGTCACTTTTGTCTTAGACCTTAATCAATCAAGTGCAAGGGTATGCGGTTAGATTCGTGGGTTCGCAATTTCGACTGGAGGGTTGAATAAAGGCTCTTGGTTTGAAGAGGAAGATGGATATAAAAAGAAGGTCTGTGATCGCTTAAGGAGAAATCTACGCGATGGAAGACGTGGCGAACTGCTGTGGAGGCCTTTATGCTACATCAGAATCCATAAGCAGGTCAAAATTGACGCTTTTTACGTTGAAAGTTGTGTTCAAGGTTTCGAAT
Source organism: Rhipicephalus microplus (assembly GCF_013339725.1). Taxonomy (NCBI): domain Eukaryota; kingdom Metazoa; phylum Arthropoda; class Arachnida; order Ixodida; family Ixodidae; genus Rhipicephalus; species Rhipicephalus microplus. The sequence goes on from NC_051165.1 coordinate 321,272,839, forward strand.
TTAAATATTGTCTTCTAACCAAAATAAGTCTTCAAACATATGCGTCGTGCTTCCTTCCACCTTTGTTTGAAACGACTGATCGAGCGCATAGGTGCCTGATAATCACTAGTTAAAAATGTGTGGAGGAATTGAGGACGAAATACTTAAAAATGAAAAAAAAAGAACAAAACAAAACAAAACAGAACAAAGACAACAACAGCAATAACAAAACAACTATGCAACTGAATGAATCTGCAACGCTCAATACGAGACGAAGCAGTAACCTTAAGAGATTCAATGATGAATTCGATACCTTTGGCTTCTGGCTTCGGTTGAAAGTAGCTCAGACATTCTCACGTATGCGATATTACTGATAATATCACCGTTGGTGGACATTCTAATTAAACACCTCAGCAACCGAGCGAAGCAAGCAGATAGTGATGCCATGCTGGACGCAGCAAATCCTAAATATTTTCTGTGTCTAAGCGCATACCATCGAGAGAAGTTTGGCAACAGCATCCTGTACGTCTTAATGAAACGGAAACAGCACAACGTGTGAAACGAGGACGGGAACCCCAGCCGTTCGGAAACCTAATGACGATATCTTCGGCTCGTTATAGCGGTTGCCCGGTGTTTTAAATGTTCCCTTTTGCATCAGCCACGTCTCCAGGGACGTCGGTGGGGGCCATTAGGGCTTTGACGATGAACCGCGCTTTGGTTCCTCCCAAGCGTCGTTGCTCTAAGCAAAGCAACCACCCTGTCGGGCGCTTAAAAGGAAAAATGCAAGAGTCAACTGGTAGCATCCTCCCGGGTATACAGGGAGACACGAATTCACCAAGGTAGCACTTGTTATTTGGCGCTCCTGAAGCGACAATACTCCCTAGGGTATTCTGAGCTTCGCATAGTCTTGACAGCTCAACAGAATCAGCAGCAGTACATTGAGAGAGAAATAAAAAGTGGGGGCGGGAGGGCGGCAGGGAGAGTTAATAAGTGTGCGTGTCAAGGAGGGGGTCAAAAGGGGGAGGAGTTACCCTACGCTGGCAGTGACAGGCTAGTTAGCAGTCACGTCCCAACAACGCTCCCTTTCAAAGCCTTGGGGAATTAACGCTGAGGCTGGCTTCTCCACAGACGCCGTGAAGACTGCATGTACGTACTACCGCGCCCCGTGAGTAGGAAAAATGCGCCGCAAGTGAGATAGTTTCACTTCTTCTGCAGTCGCAATAACCTTAACTCCACAATAAATGAATATTATTGTTTCTTACTATCTTAGCCCACCTTCACCATCTCGTCTTATTTTTCATAACGCACAAGCCTGACCCGAGAGATGCAATCCTACTTTCAAAAGCATGGGCATAAAATACGATAGCTTTCGCGTAGGCATACTATCGTACCGTCGCGGAGCGCATGAAGCTTCATCAAGACACTGTCTACTAGTGGACAAAATATGAATAATATGTGGGGTTTAACGTCCCAAAACCAGCATATGCAGGCAAAATATGGAGTCGGATGAAATAGACAGTAAGATATGGCTGAACACACAAAGAAGCTGCTGATATTTTCAGATAAAGGACCTGTCGGTCCCCGACAGAGTTCTAGGAATACTGCTGCCCAAGCTGAACCATCACGCTATGTCGCAATCCCGCGTACCACTATACTCCATTCTGCCGATAGCTAGAGTACCACTGCCGAAACCACCACCACAAACATCGCCAGCCAGCGCGTAACTATGGGAAAGCCAAAAAGACGCAAAGTCGATTGAAGCTGTGGCGGATGTCTCGTGGCCGTCATTATCAACACCACGCGTTCATAGAGAGACGGCACACTATTCTACTAATGATCTCCGCGACGAAGATTTACATGTCACCGCTGCGTTGAGGTCCCTCATAAGCATAATGCGCACACTCTTGCGCGTACCGGAATGACAACCCCATCAGCTCGAAGCGCAGTGCAGTTCTTAGAGGAAGTCCTTGCAGCAGGTCTTCTTTAGCATTATAGTTTGCAGTCTAGTTCATCTAAGACAGTCGATGTCGACCTCTGTGTCAGTTCTTCCTCTGTCAGTATTAGGACCTTCTGAGTATGAGCGGATGACTCTGCTACACGCCCAATTGTATTACTGGCCCTCTCTTTCCTTTTCCCTACTCAATACTTTATTTAAACTGCGCATTTCTCAGTGTAATATAGAAACAAGCTACAATCTGCTTGACCTTCTTGCTTTGCCTTCCTCTCTCTTTAGTGGTTATTTCTTGTGCCCCTGAAAATATTGAGCTGCCGAATGCAAGGCCTGCAAAAACTACAGACAAATTAAAAGATGCAAGTGCATATTGTGTGCGAACGGCCGATAGACGTTGTAATGTCAGCTGTAGAAGAAAAGTATGTCACGAAAATCAAGAATGAAAGCACGTGCGTAGTTAGTTTGGTGTTTCAGTTCATATATCTATTTGAATGTGCATGAAAACTCGTGCTCACAGCTTCACTGCTCGTATCGAACGCCTTCACGTTGTACAGACGGGATCGTTCTCGCTGGGACCGTCAAAGCATGTCCCATTCTTTGTAACTAAACAATGGTTCACTTTGTGTGTATATAGCAGTCCTACAAACAAAAAGCCCCATTTGCCTATAACTTTTTTGACAGCTCATTATGTTTACAGGGCCACTACACACCTCGACTACGTCCCGGTGGAAAATAAAAGACAGTATTCAACTGTGCGTTGCTTGGACCACCACCGCAATATTCTTCAATTCTTCATTCAATGGTGTGGCACAGGAGCAGTTGGCCATGTGTCGCCTTCTGGAGTTTAAAGAGAAGGACCCGCGCTGGTGGTTTGTTTGTTTGTTTGTTTATTAATACTGTCAACCCCAGCTGGGGTTTTTACAGGAGTGGAAAACAAATGAAAGAAATGGTCATGAAATACGTTACAAAATAGAGACATACAGCGAACACAGGTATTTACACTAAAAGACAAAGTTAAACACAGGCATGTGCACTTGCATTCTGCGCATAGAAAACAACAATTAACAAAGCGAGAGGCAATATACATTGACATCGTGAATTATGACGCATCTATTTCGGAGAAAATAAGCGATTCTAAAGCTGCAGAAAACGCCGTGATAGAGGAAGACATCGCGACTTTGTTTGGTAGTTCATTCCATTCTTTAATTGCCCTCGGAAAGAAGCTGTATTTAAATGCGTCGTTTCGGGTGGCTGGTGGCTGTATATATAAAGTGTGTTTGTGTCTAGAGCGCGGATCTGGAGAAATTTCAAAGAAATCTAATGAGTTGATTTTAACCTGACTACGAATAATGAGGAATAGGAATTTCAAACGGTCATACTTAGTTCTAAGTTCTAAGGCTTGTAGGTTTGCACGGTTGCAAAGATCGGAAGCAGAGTGCATACGTTGATATTTATTGAATATAAACCTGGCAGCCATTCTTTGAACTTTCTCCAGTTTATGTAGGTTAGTGGTGGTATGAGGGTCCCATACTATTTTACAATATTCAATTATTGGGCGTACTAGCATTTTGTACGCAAGACTTTTTACTTCGGGTGTTGCGTCATGTAACCTGCGCCTCAGACCCCATAGAGTTTTGTTTGCCTTTCTACAGGTGACGTCTACGTGAGTATTCCACCTCAAATCTGGAGTGAATATTAGCCCTAAATATTTATATTCTGTTACCCTTTTTAGATCGTGGGAACCAATATTGTAATTATATTTGAGAGGTACCTTTTTTCTTGTTATGCTCATGCAAACTGATTGATTTTACGGGGTTTAGAACCATCTGCCATTCATTACACCATAGTAAAATTTTGTTTAAGTTGTTGTTCAGGTCTACCTGGTCTCTCAGGGATGTGATCTTGTTATATATAACGCAGTCATCTGCAAACAATCTCACGGGAACAGACAGATCTGAGGGCAGGTCATTTATAAAAATAAGAAATAAAAGAGGCCCCAGAACACTGCCTTGAGGCACACCGGATATAACGGGTCTGGACTTCGATTTAATTTTATTTATTTCTACGTACTGTGTACGAGAATGGAGGTAAGAAATGAACCACTGAGTAATATTTGAGTTTCTGAATATTTCATTTACTTTTAGTAAGAGTTTGGGATGCGAGACCTTATCGAAGGCTTTGGCGAAATCTAAGAATATTAGATCAATCTGTTCCCGTCGATTAATTGCCTGCGCAAAATCGTGAACTGTAACAACAAGCTGCGTTACTGTAGATAATCCCCTTCGAAAGCCGTGTTGCACAGGTGATAATAAATTGTGAGTGTCTAAATAATTAGAGAGATGCTTACACAGTATATGCTCAAGCAGTTTGGAGCAGGTACTCGTAAGAGAGATAGGCCTGTAGTTACCCACTTCTGAAGTGTTCCCACTTTTGTGAACTGGTATTATTTAGCTTCTTTCCAGGCTACAGGAAATGAGGCTTGATTAATTGAAGTTTGAAAGATTATAGTAAGATACTTTGCGACCCATTGAGCATATCTATATAGAAACTCGTTCGGAATGCCGTCTGGACCAGCGGATTTCTTAATGTCAATGTGTAGAAGAAGGTTTAATACTCCTTCTTCGTTGATTAACGGGTCGGATACCGGAGGGCGATTGGAAGCGTCAGAAAGGGACGGAAGGGTACCATCATCTTCGGTGAAAACAGAAGAAAAAAAAGAATTGAAATTTTCCGCGCGTTCAAGGGCAATTTTTTCATCGACCGGTGTATTCTGTTGCTCGGACGGGTTTACATACCTCCAGAATTTGCTAGGTGCTTCGTACAGAAATTTTTTCAATGTTACATTAAAAAATCTTTCCTTAGATTCCTTGACAAGACGATTTAGATCAAGCCTCATGTTATGAAGTGCAGTCTTGTTCTGGGCACTTGGATCACGAGAACAAGCTTTTCTCTTCCTTTTAATCCTCCGTTTGACATGAATTATATCTCTCGTGATCCAAGGGTTATTTCTTTTACACTTTTTAAAACTTTTAGGAATAAACCGCCTAATGCATTCCATTGTTATATTATGAAAATATTCCCACAAGCAGTTAGAGCTACCATTTGATTCATAAATAGCGGTGAAGTTACAAAACGACCTTTCAAGAAAATCCAAAACACTAACATCATCGGCAGCTTGAAAGTTCGGATAAGTGATGCCCGATTTCTGCTGTGAGGTGCACGACGACATGCTCATGGACAGTATAATCATCTTGTGGTCTGATAAACCCTCTTCAACAAGGCAATCATTCACATATGAAGTCAAAGCGTTGGATAATAAAATTAAATCAAGTACAGAGGACCGTGTTGCACATACTCTAGTGAACTCATTTACAACCTGATGTAAATTGAAAGAGAATATTAAGTCGAGAAATAAGTCACAAGAAGCATCATGTGAGTCGACGGCCACATGCGAATGCCAATCAATAGCCGGAAGATTGAAATCACCTAGTAAGATGATATTGTCTTTTTCTCTAAAGTGGCTGTCCATGAATCTTCTTAGTTGCAAAATGTACTCAACAGGGGAATTTGGAGGTCTGTAGACCCCACCTATAAACACGGTGCGATTATTTAGTTTTGTTTTAATCCATACGGCCTCAATACCATCTGCTGCGTCCAGGGAACTATAATTAACGCCTTTCTTGACTAAGAAAGCAACTCCACCCCCTCTTCCATCACGATCCCTCCGAACCATTGAGTAACCGGGTGGAGCGATTTCAGTATCAGGTATAATTTCGTGCAACCATGTTTCCGTAATTAAAATAATATCAGGTTCGTGATCGATAACCAAGGCTTCAAGCATATGTGATTTATTTGATACACTTCGGGCATTTAAATTGATTATTTTAAAATTATCTTTCTGTCCCTGTGCCTGTCACTTATCACGTGTTGCATCATCATTTCCAAGCTTGCTTCTTTCGGCACGCGCTTCATTCCAGCAGTAAAGAGTATTGTTTACCTTCAGCTTATCAAAAACAAGTTTTACCTTCTTTCCTGCCTTTCTTTCTTCGATAGCAGAGTCCCAAAGTTTTTTTCTTATTCCCTGTACTCTTTTCGAGAAGTCCTCGCTGATACTGTAACCCGTATCCTTCAGTCTTGAGCACCTCTGCAAGACTTTCATTTTATCCCTATAGTCTGCCAGCCTAAGGATGACGGGGCGAGTTTTGCCAGAATTTTTTTTTCCTATCCTATGAATTCTCTCAATAGACGTTATGTTTACCTTTAGGGTAGAGCTAAAGATTTCTTCGTTTACTTTTTTTAGTAGAGTTTCTTCTTTTTCATTCTCATCTTCTGCTACTCCCCTTATGATAAGGTTGTTTCTTCTCGAACGATTTTCCAAATCGTCCACCTGATCAAGCAGACTAGATGATTTGTCACGACATTCAGCCACAATTGTTTCAAGAGTTGCGAGCCTGCTGCGAGTCTCATCTAAGCTTTGCACCTTAGTCTCAATAACAAGAAGCCGATTTTGCATGTCTAGAATTCTAGTTTCAAACGAATTTTGCTTTTCTTGAACCGCTGTTAGTTTAGACAAAATTTCTTTTTGATTCTGGAGCATTTCTTTGCATACGGCGTCCGTTATAGGCCCCGGATTCAGCTCGACATCGCCAGAAAGACTCAACAACAGACCCACAATAGAAAAACAGTCACATACACAGTCAGCCAAAACTTGTGGACACGGCAGCACTATAAGAGCTATGGAATCGCTACGGAAGCTATCCTTCCGGTCACCAACCTGCATGAACAGCGGTACGTCAGGCGTCATTGTCACGGCGATGCCACCGTGTCCACTGAAGCAGGTAGGCGATGGTCCCAGATTTAAAGCATACAGGCGGACCCTTGTGGGCATGCGTGTTGACGTCATCGTGCTCCCGGGTGGCTGTCCGAAATGATCGTCGATGTGACCAAGCTGCTGATTGCAGACACCCTCATGAAGCCGGAAGGGATCACCGCCCACACAGAAGGATGGCGGCAGGCCGGCAACGTAGCGAAGCTCGTCGCTTCCAGTTTGAAAAGATTCCGCGGCGCCTCCGGTTATGAAGCGTAGGCACGCGCAAAGGACCTGCATGAACAGCGGTACGTCAGGCGTCATTGTCACGGCGATGCCACCGTGTCCACTGAAGCAGGTAGGCGATGGTCCCAGATTTAAAGCATACAGGCGGACCCTTGTGGGCATGCGTGTTGACGTCATCGTGCTCCCGGGTGGCTGTCCGAAATGATCGTCGATGTGACCAAGCTGCTGATTGCAGACACCCTCATGAAGCCGGAAGGGATCACCGCCCACACAGAAGGACGGCGGCAGGCCGGCATCGTAGCGAAGCCCGCCGCTTCCAGTTTGAAAAGATTCCGCGGCGCCTCCGGCCATGAAGCGCAGGCACGCGCAAAGGACCTGCATGAACAGCGGTACGTCAGGCGTCATTGTCACGGCGATGCCACCGTGTCCACTCAATGATGGTGGTGATGATGGTGGCAGTGCAAAATGAGGAGGGTGTGAAATGGGGATAGGACGTATATTTCACGACCCCAAGTGAGATGCCCCGGGCTGTGCGGGTGGCGTAGCAGTGGCAGCGGCGAGTGATAGATGGGCCTGCAAAGAGTGCCGACGCCGCTGCCAAAAAGAGCAAACTGCCCCGTGCCAGGCGGGCGTGCCCCCGTGCTCTCACAGCGTTAGCTGGAAGGCAGAAATGACGCTGGACGGGTCTTGAATGGCACTGCCAAGATTAATTGAATATAGCTGCGATGGCGATGGGTCCAGTTGGGAGAAAGCGCTACACCAGCACGCGCGCACGCAACGGCGGTCCCGAATGGAGAAACGTAGACGGGACGTCTTCACCATTGTGAGCTTCTCTGTGGAAATGCATGCAAAATCTGCTGAGAACAACATCTGAGGCTATAGTTTGACGCAAACTTGCTTATATAATGTGAACATCAGGGTGCGTCAATATGGATGGATGGTGCTCAAGTCCCACGTTCCCTTATGCATTTTCCTGAGACGACTCCAAAACAAATGTCATCTTCTTCAATTGTTTTTTTCTCAGTTGATTGTATCATAAATAATATAAGTACTACTATAGCAACAACAACTACTACTACTACTATTAATACTACCTGGTCGCGGGATCAAATCCCACCTGCGGCGGCTGCATTTCCGAAGGAGGCAGAAATGTTGTAGGCCCGTGTGCTCAGATTTGGGTGCACGTTAAAGATCCCTAGGTGGTCGAAATTTCCGGATCCCTCTTCTAGGGCGTCTCTCATAATCATATGGTGGTTTTGGGACGTTAAACCCCACATATCAATTAATATTAATACTACCTCTAATACTTCTACTGATATGAGTGATATGAAAATGTTTGCGTCCTAACGCACGACATGATTATAAGAGACGCCATTATGGTGGGCTCCTATTGTACAGAACAGAACGCTCCTGTAAGCTAGAAAGGGTTGATTATTCTTCAGGTGGATTCACGATTAATCGCTCGCCACTTTAGCCATTAATTGCTGAATCGTAGTTGCCGATTACTCCTTTTTCGTCGGTTAATCAGCATTTTCGGCAGTCACTTTCAAAGTGCCTAAGCCAGTTTTTCCCGAAAGAAAGTTGACACAGTTGCACCTTCTAAACAAACACGTTGAACAAAAATGAGAAGCGCAAATGCAAAACGGTGTGATAACCCATATTTACTTAGTTAAATACTCAATATTATTGGTATTATTTATTACTCAAGTGATAAATATCGTGCGATCTCAAGCCAAACGGGACATAGGTTGAGGGACTGGAAGTCGTTAAGAATTGTCGAATGAGGAGTGTTGAAGGAGTGTAGTGAAAATACGAATGCCACTTTGAAGTGGTACCGAGTGCATACAATCAAAATTTTAATATAATGAGGTGACATTGGTTTGCATGTATACGCACAGGCGCGTTTACGACTCCTTCGAGCGTGCGAGCAGCCGGTCTAGCCAACGGGCGACACCTCGCGGCAGTTGTGGGCTCTGACTCGGTACACCCAGTAGCATGCAAGCCTGCTTCGCACGAGTGACAATGTTTAAAAGTGCGCCTGTTTAACCGAACATTCACGATCCCTAAAGGAGCTTTCGACACTTTCAATTCAAACACTCTACGTGTTTAGACGGATAACACGCGCCTAGTCAGGCACGTATTATTAGTTGAAACTATTCATCTTTTTGCCATAATCGCCACAAGGGAGCGTATATTTTCAGTTAAACAGGGGCTCCTTTCAACGCCATCATTCGCGGAGAGCAGGTCTGCATGTCTATTAGGCCAAGCATGCCCCTGGACACACCCCGTCATTGTCCACAACTGCCACGAAGTGGCCCGCAGAGCTAGGCCATGTAATCACTTGGAATATTTCAGAGTATCAAATCTGTTTTCCACACACCGCCACCGATGTGATTGGCTCACTCGCACCACGTGACCTCCCACTACCATATCCCTTCGAAGCGCCTCGAGTGTGCGTGTTCGACGCACGCAGAGCTCGGCCGGACATTCAGCGGCATCACGCATCCTACAAACACTTCGTCGCTTTACAAACACGTCATGAAGAAGCCGGAGAGTAGCTCAGCAGCAACGGAATGTAATCTGTAAATATCGTTTATTGTGTTCCGTGTGAAAAAAGAAAAGACGCCTATGAGCGACGTTCTACGTAGCCACATAGTCAGACGCAGAAGTTGCGCCCAGTTCCTGCAGTAACATACAAAAACTTCGTTGAATAAGCTCTCGTGTGACAGGACACATCACATCACACTTCATCAATATCGCTTCGTTCATGCCACATTAAAAACTACACACTACACATCGTCCTATTTGTTTGGCTCTTTATATCTGAATATGTTTAACAGATCGTACATGCACTTTTTGTAAGCGCGTCATGCATGAGAGAGAAGTCCAAGATTTATTAAAATAATACCTGTTCATCAGTAAACCCTCAATTGTGGCATGATCCTATCAATGCGTGAAAATGGATCGTGAATAACTCTGGGGATAAACTTGGTATCAGGTCATGTTATCAAGCGTACTTTAACAAAAACTACGTGTTGCTAATAGGTATTACACAGAGAGTGCCATTTCAATGCTGTTTTTGTGTGGGGAATGGTCACAGTAAAAAAAATTTGGCAAACACGTTGCATTGTGGGAAGTGCTTTCAGCAGAGGAATCCACAAGAGTACTAAGTATATGTACAAACTGTTGTTTTAGCGTGTGCTTTGAAATTTCTCCCACTGTGCTTGTTTAGAGGAAAAGCAGCTCGCTTTTCCTCTAAACAGAAATAAGAAATTTTAATAGGAGTGCACTATGGAAAAAATTCAATTTTAAAGCATTGCAGTTGCTACACCTCAGATGTTTACGCACTGGCAACATCAACAATACTGCTCCACACAACAAAGCAAAATATTTGGAAAAACCATGCGTGGTAGAAATATAAAAATATATAAAGTCGGAAAGAAAACCAGTAGTTTATGATGTCAATCATTTTTAATGCATTTTTTGCGAATCGGTTGGGAAACAAAAGTGTATTTGCAAATAAGGCACACCATACCTATCACACACCAAATCACTCTTCTGTTTGGCTGCTGGCGTTCTGAACTGGGACAATAATGCGTTTCGCAGAACTTCAAATTACTGTGCACAAACCCACCTCCATTACACATAGAATCCAGTTGAACAGCAAAAAAACGTGCGCTAGCAAAGTATGCTTCAGTGATAGTTCGGATACAAATTGAAGCTGAGCGTGAACCGTGTAGATTCACGAAGTACTTAAGTAAATAACGTCGCAGACGAAGTCACTGGGAGTATGCATTTTTGTTTACAGCTCCCGGCCTGGTGAACACACGCATGGCGCGAAACGAGACCAATGAAGATATGAAGAGAGTTCGAGAACGCATGCCAACGTTAGCCGCACGTTTACCACCCACTCGATTCGTATAACAATCAATGACTCAAAAACTCCTTTCAATATCATACTGAAGAAACACACGTGCACATATTCCATTGTTACGTTACCGCCCACCATTTAAAAGCAAGTACCCTTATATCCTAGTTTTGCGAGCATATGATGACATCGAGGTGACAAGATTAGTCTACTCTCAAAACGCTCTAACAATAATCCGGGCGGTCAGGAAGAAAAATGACCGCCACCGCCCAATGTTGTCCGCGTAGAGCTTACCTATGCAGTACTCCGAGATTTCGCAGTGACTCTACAAAGCCGGCTGTTTGCGCGTTCTACGCTCACTAGGACGCAGCTGTACCATCAGCGTCAAATGAAACCTGAACAGCAGCGAGCCTTTGCGATAGGGTAGCGGGTCGTCCTGTTATCCCCATTGACAGGCGCGCGCATCCTGATCGGTAGCTCTGCGCATATATGCGTGCCTGTCCGTAATGATAAGTGGACGGCACGCACAATACCACCGCAAAGGCTTGCCGCTGTTCGGGTTTAATTTGACGCTGGTAGTACAATTTATTGTGGTAATTTTGAAGATATATGTTCGCCGAGGCTGTCACAGTTGTGTCTTTTTGAACTGTCACATAGATTCGAATACGTAGCGGTTGAGGTCGAGACACGCATGCCGTCTACATATACGCCCATCCTTGTGATATCTAAATTCCTCAAGTTCAACGAGAGCTAGATTGAATAGTGTGGAGCCTAAAACACCCTACTTTGGGGTCCTGCGAGGGCAGATCAATGTCCTATGAAAGCCGCACGTATTCCACCCTGTGTTGCAGCATGAGAGACGAGATATATATTACCTTGGCCTTCAAAGCCATGTCAATTTCCAACCTTTTTTTTTTTTACTGCACCCTTTTACTCTTGCGTAGATCCATCACAGAGCATGCTCCATTTAGAAAGCATGGCTGGAATATTCGTGCTTCATTTACCACGTGAACGAGGTCGGGGGAAATCACCAGAGGCGTATGCATCGGAATGAGGTATCGCGTTTATCCTTGGCTGCGTGCCAATGCGTTTTCACTTTTCTTTCGGTGCACCTTCCACTCGCTGCCGTATCGCCAATGTACGCATTACGCTAACGTTACACTTTCTTTCTGTTTAGCTATATTCGACCGTAGCCTGGGGACGTGTCCCTATTAGGATAAATAAAAAAGAAACGGAAGACTCAGCAAATCCTAATATGCTTGTCAGAACGTTACAGCGTCTCAATTTGTGTTGGCTCTGCAAATCGAGGCTGAAGATAAATAGGGATTTATGACCGGGGCTTGCACATTTGTCGTTCCAGTCTTTTTCGACGAGATTATTATTTTTTTGTTTTATCTGTGCTGGTACCACGTTTTCTAAACGTGAGAAACGTTACGCCTACTCAGTTTTTGCGTTTTGCTCCTCTCTAGTGACATGGTAGGGCAAGGATGTTCAACTGTTATCTTTCTGTTTTCACCTTTAACCGATCTACGGCAGTAAGTCTTCGTCACGTATAAAAGGACGCTGAAAAAAAAGGTGAGAAAAGGTTAGTCGCAAGATGGTTGCCCTTGGAAGGGATCGGTGAACACCAGTTTTTAACATTTTTTGGTGAACTTCGGCAGCTTCAAGCGTATCCATCCGTCCATCCGTCTATCTAATCTATCTCTCCCCATCTATCTATCTATCTATCTATTCTATTATCTATCTATCTATCATACTGAAGAAACACACGTGCACATATTCCATTGTTACGTTACCGCCCACCATTTAAAAGCAAGTACCCTTATATCCTAGTTTTGCGAGCATATGATGACATCGAGGTGACAAGATTAGTCTATTCTCAAAACGCTCTAGCAACGATCCGAGTGGTCAGGAAGAAAAACGGCCACCACCGCCTCATGTTGCTCGCGTGGAGCTTATCTATGCGGTACTCCGAGATTTCGCAGCGACTCTACAAAGCCGACTGCTTGCGCGTTCTATGCACACAAGGACGCAGCTGTACCATGAGCGTCAAATGAAACCTAAACAGCGGTGAGTCTTTGCGATAGGGTATTGCGGGTCGTCCTGTTATCCCCATTGACAGGCGCGTGCATCCTGATCGGTAGCTCTGCCCATATATGCGTGCCTGTCCGTAATGATAAGTGGACTGCACGCACCATACCACCGCAAAGGCTTGCCGATGTTCGCGTTTCATTTGACGCTGATAGTCGAATTTATTGTGGTCATTTTGAAGCTATGTTCGCCGAGGCTGTCACAGTTGTGTCTTTTTGAACTGTCACATAGATTCGAATACGTAGCGGTTGAGGTCGAGACACGCATGCTGTCTACATAAACGCCCATCCTTGTGATATCTGTATTCCTAAGTTCAACTAGAGCTAGATTGAATAGTGTGGAGCTTAAAACACCCTACTTTGGGGTCCTGCTAGGGCAGATCAACATCCTATGAAAGCCGCACGTATTCCACCCTGTGTTGCAGCATGAGAGACGAGATATATTATACCTTGGTCTTCAAAGCCATGTAAATTTCCAACCTTTTTTTTACTGCACCCTTTTACTCTTGCGTAGATCCATCACAGAGCATACTCCATTTAGCAAGCATGGCTGGAATATTCGTGCTTCATTTACCACGTGAACGAGGTCGGGGGAAATCACCAGGGGGCGTATGCATCGAAATGAGGTTCCGCGTTTATCCTTGGCTGCGTGCCGATGCGTTTTCACTTCTCTTTCGCTGCACCTTCCACTCGCTGCCGTATTGCCAATGTACGCATTACGCTAACGTTACACTTTCTTTCTGTTTAGCTATATTCGACCGTAGCCTGGGGACGTGTCCCTATTAGGATAAATAAAAAAGAAACGGAAGACTCAGCAAATCCTAATATGCTTGTCAGAACGTTACAGCGTCTCAATTTGTGTTGGCTCTGCAAATCGAGGCTGAAGATAAATAGGGATTTTATGACCGGGGCTTGCACATTTGTCGTTCCAGTCTTTTCGACGAGATTATTATTTTTTTGTTTTATCTGTGCGGTACCACGTTTTCTAAACGTGAGAAACGTTACGCCTACTCAGTTTTTGCGTTTTGCTCCTTCTCTAGTGACATGGTAGGGCAAGGATGTTCAACTGTTATCTTTCTGTTTTCACCTTTAACCGATCTACGGCAGTAAGTCTTCGTCACGTATAAAAAGGAAGCTGAAAAAAAAGGTGAGAAAAGGTTAGTCGCAAAGATGGTTGCCCTTGGAAGGGATCGGTGAACACCAGTTTTTTAACATTTTTTGGTGAACTTCGGCAGCTTCAAGCGTATCTATCTATCTATCTATCTATCTATCTATCTATCTATCTATCTATCTATCTATCTATCTATCTATCTATCTATCTATCTATCTATCTATCTATCTATCTATCTATCTATCTATCTATCTATCTATCTATCTATCTATCTATCTATCTATCTATCTATCTATCTATCTATCTATCTATCTATCTATCTATCTATCTATCTATCTATCTATCTATCTATCTATCTATCTATCTATCTATCTATCTATCTATCTATCTATCTATCTATCTATCTATCTATCTATCTATCTTTCTATCTATCTATCTATCTATCTATCTATCTATCTATCTATCTATCTATCTATCTATCTATCTATCTAGCTGCTTACGTTTAGGTGCTCTCGTGGTCGCTTCCTTAACTGGGCGTGAACCAAAAGGTAAGATCGTTTGATGAATATGACGTGATGGTCAAGACTTATAATGTCACAATTCCGTCGCGTACGTCGTCAAACACTTCTCCCCAGACAGTGCCGAATTCCCAAGGGCGGGTATGTGCCACTGGTGTGCGGACATGTGCCACAGGGGATTGACACTTGGCATCTACCCAGGAACGAGGAGAACACACACGGGCGATTTTAACGCGTGAGCGTTAAAAAATACCCGACATTGGTAGCGTCGTCCCAACGAAGGCACAGAATAACTGTCAGTGTTAGGAAAAACTTGACATAGGCAGCGCTGACCCCCCGACAAATGCAAATAATAAATTTCATGGTCCCAACAGAAATCAAACCTAAGCATTCTGCGAGGCAGTCAAGCATTTTACCACAGAGCTACGCCAGGTCTCGAAACTACTCTACAAATAGACGCTAATCTTTCTAAAACGTCAATAGTTGGGGCAGTGCGGCCAGCCCAAGTTTATAAACATTACATGTGTACTGATTTGATATAACCGTCATGTCGGATTAACGTCAATTGCGGTTAGGTGGCATGCGCTGCAGTTGATTCATGTAGCACTGTCCAGGGCCAGCAACTTCTCTAGCATCAGCGCTTAAGATAAGCTTCTGGTGTTGCTATTAGAGAAGTTCCAGTTGACATCGTTGCGCAAGTGCAAAGAACTGGTTGTATAAACATCTGCACCTATTCAACATATGTCTGTGCGTGCAAAATTTGTACATATATTTAGCGTCATTTCATGACGTGTTGCTCAATAAAAAAAATTGCAACACGGTCACCTTCCCTCCGCATGCTTCGCATAACGTCGCTTCCCAGGTTCGTGGGGTCTGCCGATTTTTTTTTCCGGCGAGTGACGAAAGTGACCTGCAAGTGGAAGCTTTTTCTTTAGTATATTGCTGTTAAGACATAATCAAAATTTCGATGCTCTACTTACGTGCTAAAGGAAGGGAAGAAGGAAAAGAACTTAATTTTGGTCCTGCGGAACGCTACTGCATCACACACCCGGCTCAGTCCCACGTAGGGACCGGCAAGCCAAGCCTGCCGGCCACCTCGCGGGCCCGCTGGACAGCTGAGAGCCGACATTAAAATAGACAGCAGACGTGCGTAAGCGTCATGCCGAGAAATACAACGCAATGACTCTTCGAAAAGCATCACGTGATATAAACGCACTGACGTTATCACTCTGCCCTGCTTGGGTGCTGCTGCCGCTGGCAGCACGTTGAGCAAGCAACAAATACATAGTTACCCGAAATAAACGAATTTAAAGAGTTCTTCGGAGCCTAGATATCTTGTTGCTTATCGCAACTTCGTTGTCGCGTCGTTACGGCGTGCTAGTTTGACAGCTGCAAGGCGTCATGTCATGGGTGTTTTGTCATTGCTTATTTATAGCATTAATTGCTGTATTGCTTCTTACTGCAGTAAGAAGAAATGGACATGGGTGACAGCACAAATGAACATACGCAAGAGTGCTTCAATCAAGAGCCCTATATTGTACACGAAAATCCACTGCATATTTTTTCCAGCACAAGCTACTCTCTTCGAAGTCTTCTGTATAATCATTTTTGTTGGCACGACTGAGGACATTGACAAAATAAGCGAGCTCTCGATTATCTTCCCATGAACTGCCAAAACGTTTACGAGAAGGCTCATCGCATTTTTCAGTTTCATTTGGTTAACATGAGTGTACAGTGGGCATTGCACGGGTGCTGGTGGAAGAGACTTCGCCCTCTTTAGGAATGGCACGAAATTTGATACAGAAACCTTGTAGTGGGGTTCTGCTCCATTTTTATGACTTCAACCAGCTGCGTTTCTTCGAATGTAGAGTACCTTGATTTCTGTTATCTTAAATGGCAAGCTAGATGTCGACTTCATCTCTACCCTACAGTAGGCCTTCTGAACATGCACGTCCCAATGTTTTCCTGGCTCTAACACAGTGCTAATAATTAGGAAAAATCACTTGGGTGGTTCAGGATTTCTTCGTGTTTCCTCACGTTCTTCTCAATAATGTCTTCAAAGAAGTGTTGTGCTGTTAGCTTACCGGTTACTCATTTCCATTCGCATTTGCTCATTTAGCTCAATTTCGTTTCGAAATAAATCTGGAAGCGTACGTAGATGAATGTATTAGTCCCGATAAGTGTTAGTTTAGAGTATGCAGGTGCCAATGGAATTTATCGCAGCTAGCCTCGGTTTGTGAATTTGACTCAAGTGCATATACTCCTAGCCGACCAGGCCTGTAACATATGTTGAACACGTAAGCTGTATTAGGCACAAAATAAGTGTAACTTGAGTATTTGTCTTGGTCATTTCTGTTCTCTAGGAGAAAGAAACAGGCTCGAATCACGGAAAGACGGGGAGGTTAACCGTAACCAATGTTTATGGTTAGGTACAAAATGAGCACACTTTTCGTTTGTATGACTATTCCATTAATAAAGATGTGTCGAATGTTATGTTGCCAATATTGAGGATTCATCACTAGTAGGACTAGGGACTAGAGACCACATTAGAAACATTATTATTCACCTTTCGAGCATTTCAGTTCCCGTTCTGATGCGATTGCTTGAGATGAGTGTGTGCGGGTGTTTTATTTTTTTTTCAGTATGCCTTTGTTTTTATAATTCTTATGCTGTGTGCTCAATAAATTGAAGATATAAGGAGTAGTCGACGCCTTATTAGTACACCAACACCTCTTTAATTTCACGTAAATAAAAAAAAAAGAAAGGTAAGCACTGATTTTCAGCGCTTACGTCGAATTCCTTTAGGAACGAAGTACCTTAGGGTCTTGTCTTGTCTGGTCCGTGGTAGCGGTGACGATAACGACGACACTGATGACGATAAAGAATAAGCGCGTTCCAGAGTGCACGCATTCTATTTTTGCTACGGATGGAAACAAACGTGAACGTGCTTTCGTGCGCGAAAGGCAATGCCAACGCAGACAACAAGGTATTCCAGCGGTTAGAGTTGACGAAGTTACCACTACGAAGGCGAGAACGGGACATGTGGCAGCTCAACGTGTACGCAGACATCAAGCTACCTCGGAGATGAGAGCTCGGGAACCAGCGGCGAAACAGCAACTCCGAGAAGCTGCCACTCCGGAGTTGAGAGTGCGGGAAGCGACACCCCAACGGCAAAAGCACATTGTATATACTGTATATAGACCTTATCACTTATTTACATTAAGCGCGAGTGGGCTATTTCACCAGTGAATTACAGTGAAACAATCTACAGTGCTTCGGGCACCCGTCAATTCGTGGCGATGCGTGGATTTTTTTTCTTTTTCGCCTATAGTTTTCGCTTTCCAATTCACAGCTCGCTGTTCTATTAGAAGTCGTTGCTAAAGGTCATTACGGGGCAAGAGAGCATGTGAAAGAAATACGGACGGACAACGTGGTACAAAAACTTGGCATATAGAAATATGACAAATAACATTATAATTAGCTTTAAAGTTTATTATCGACCAACTTTAAATTTTATTATCACAAAAATATTTACTCTCTGTAATAGGCTCCTGCCAAGCAACAAAAAAATTGTTTAGTAATAAATCGAACAGCTTCTCGTGCTACGACTTTCCACACACCCTTTGCAATCAACTGTGGGTCATTTTAAAGCCCGCCCCGCCGCGGTGGTCTAGTGGCTAAGGTACTCGGCTGCAGACCCGCAGGTCGCGGGTTCGAATCCCGGCTGCGGCGGCTGCATTTCCGATGGAGGCGGAAATGTTGTAGGCCCGTGTGCTCAGATTTGGGTGCACGTTAAAGAACCCCAGGTGGTCAAAATTTCCGGAGCCCTCCACTACGGCGTCTCTCATAATCATATAGTGGTTTTGGGACGTTAAACCCCACATATCAATCAATCAAATCATTTTAAAGCCCATCGTTCAGCTTCCGCTTCATTTACAACACGAGTGATTTTTCACTTGTTTCTTTTCTTCCGATCCACTCCTATGATATCACAAAGGTCATTCGTAGAAAAATGCCTAGACCTCTGCTTTATCAACGATGACACCATTACTCGTTTTGAAGGATTACAAAACAGCTTTGGAGCCACTAGAGACACACACACAATAAAAAGAAGAGTGGTGAACGGGTTCCTCAAGAACAGGAAATCCAGGATTACTAAAGTTGTAGTAGTACGCCGTTGTTGAAATAAACTCAAACTGGACGGAAAAGTAAATAAGAGAAAAAAGAAAGTGAACTAGATCACATTATTTCAGCCACATGCGATGAAGTTAAGCCTGGCTTCTTGAAGACAAAACTCCAAGGGCTACCGTAAAGGCGCTGTCCTGAACACCTAACAGGAAAAAAAAAAATGAGACACGAAGAGAGAGCTTATGTGGGCCAGAGTTAATGCGCTTATAGCTACTTCCAGTATCAATTTTTAATGGCGTTTTCATAACTTTTGTTCAGTCTAAGTGGCCGAACGCTACAAAGGTTGGACCATTATTGCGAATAATCCATGGTTCTTCCCCTTATGTAACCGACTTGCCATTGTAGATTGTCTGAGAACGGCTACTTGTATAGCTAAGCACGCAAGACAGCGTTACAAACGTTACAGCAGTAACAAACAGCGAGTACTACGAAAGAAGAGGAACTTCTACTTCGCCATTCAAAGCTTTGCATCATCAGCGTGGTCGCGGAGAGAGTTCTGCAATCAACATCAAAGTGGGGTTTCTCGTATACAGTAGACGCTCTTCAAGTGTCCCTTACAGGTGCATGGCGTGCTCTGTGTATGAAAGACCGTATACTTCATTCGTGGCCCAGTGTCGATGCCTCACGCCACCTGCGTGTGCCAAATATACTATAGGCACAACCGAGCGGGAAACGTTCCATGCCTGCTGTATTACGAAGTCGATTCTCGGCGGAGGTTTAAAAATGGAAAGCCAAAAGGCACGGTGAGTACAGTAGGCACACACGCAGGAACGCTGCTCGGAGGCCTCGCGCGGACCGCAGCTGGAGATGTCGTGCCGATGTATGTGCTCAAATCACGCGATAGTGCACCCTGGTTTCCTGCGCCACCACAACCACGGCGAGACTTTAGATAACAAAGCGAAAAGGGTGCTGTGTACGTAATGCGTGGGTAGGGTCGATCACCTCTTTCCGAAGGCTGCTGTGGCTGCTTCGGCTATTTTAAGACGAAAGCCTGAGATTCGGGATCAAAACAATTAAATTGACCGTCGGAGTCGGCATCGATGGCGTCAACACCAGTGATGCAAGCAACTATCACGTGACAACGTCACCACGGCGTCACAGATCACCAAGCTTTTGACGTCACCTCGACGCTATAGACATACCGTGACTTCACATGGCGACGTTATAACATGGTACCATCGTTTAGTCTCTGGCAGGCCGATCACGAATGCAGTGTAGAACGAGATTTTCAGGAGAATTTAATGTGTTCGGTGATTCTTGAAAAGAGGGGAGAGAGAGAATAATATTATTGGAAAGCACCCAGCTTAACTAAGGCTGATTCCGATTAGCTACCCTGCACTAGGGAAGGGGAACAAAAGTTACCCAGGAGAAGAGTCACTGTTTCAGCATTCGCATCAGTTCCGCGTTTGATACGTATCCTGGAAGCAGCGCACTAGCACGTTAGTTGCAGAAAGCTTTCGGGGATGGGTGAGAGAATATCGATCAATACAGGCAGTAAGTATTAGAAAAATAAAATGGCTCTCGCCTCCGATTCGTTTTAGGCAAATGAATATGAAAGCCTGAGAGTTTTTCGTCGTCTTCGATGTCACATTTCCCAGAGGAATTCATTCTCATAATAATGTTTTCACTGGGCCGCGCTTTTTTGCATATCTAGCGACGAAGCTATTCGACTCACGTGCGACCGCACGCCCCCGATGCTGCATTCCCCTAAATTCTTCTCCGCTGTCGCTCCTAAAAAAAAAAAAAATGAGCGACGCGTGCGTTGAAATTGGATACACGGCGATCAGCAGCACGCTACGCCCGCTGACGTCTCCCGACGTGCGCGTCAGCGAGCGTGTCGCGTGTATATGGCTGCGTGCTTCTTGACGTTCGAGAACGTGCATGTGGTCACAATACGAGCGAATGTTCTGTGGAATCGAAAGATCGCGACGCAAGCAAAGCTTCTTTACGTGGTTCGTTCATGTGCACGTGCTCCGGGCGTGTACTAGTACCCTACCCTACCCCCTTTGTTTATGAGGAGAAGAGCGCCGGCTCTAGTGAGGGTTCATGGCTTCCCTGCCATGAACCCTCACTATATATATATATATACATATATATATATATATATATATATATATATATATATATATATATATATATATATATATATATATATATAAAATGAGATCTAACAGACTGTAATGCCAGGGAATGTATAGGGGAAGTTATTAGAAAAAATGGAATGTAAATAAGAAGAAAGAAAAGTGGGTGAAAAAATAACCAGCCGTTAGCAGTAATCGAACCTACGACCTTCGCATAACGTGTTCTATCCTCTAACCCCTGAGTTGTCACAGCGGCCTTCCCTCCATCCACTTTTTTTTGGGTTTATATGTGAATTTAGATGTGGGAGTGTCAGTCAGCGCCCTCTGTAGCCAAGCGGCGAGTGCGAAACACCCTTTTATGCGCATGTGTGGCGTCACGTAGGACGTGAACTTATTACAAGCGGGCAGCTGACCAATAGTCCCTCGTATACAACCTAATGACAGCCTAAAGGGGAAATGAGGGGCAGGAGCATTTGGCTTTTAGTTAATGCGCACGCTGCGATCCCCATTAGCAGCCATTGGCATGTACATTGAGCACTATCCGACAAGAAAGGGTTGCTACGTTATACTCGCTGGGTGTAACCTCCTTAGTTTCAGAAAGGTTTAGCGAGCGTTGAGCCGTAGTGCCATGAATAAAATGTACTGGTATATACCATGAACTTGGGGTGGTTAAAGGTGGGAAGTAGATACGAAGCGCAAGCCGTAAGAAAGTAAAAGCCGAATTCTCCTGTCTCTCATTTCCCATTAGCAGCCATTGGCATGTATATTGAGCACTATGCGACAGGGAAAGGTTGCTACGTTATACTCGCTGGGCGTAACCTCCTTGGTTTTAGAAAGCTTTAGCGAGCGTTGGGCCGCAGTGCCATGAATACAGTGAACTAGTATATACCATGCATGAACTCGAGGTGGTTAAAGCTGGGAAGTAGACCCGAAGCGCAAGCCATAAGAAAGTGTGAGTGTGCCACCTCTCGTTTAGTCCTTGGAATGTCCGCTGGATGGCGGTGCTTCTATATGGGGAATATATGATGAAAAGATTCGAGATGGTGGTACTTTGAGTGTAGACTAGATGCACGAACGGACACACAGACAGACGCATGGACGGACGCAGGCATGGCTGTATGAACGTATGGACGCATGGACGGACGCAGGGGCGGATGCATGGACGAACGCAGGGACGGGCGCATGGATGGACGTACGAACGCACGAACAGACGCACGGACGGGCGGGCAGATGAACGCATGAACGGTCACACAGACGGACGCATGGATGGGATGGAAGAGAGAATGAATGGACGGCCGGATACTTCGCTCCACTCTCCATCATTCACCCCGTGGATATGCTGCCATTTTTTTCACATAAAAGGAACGTGCGTAAATTACAAGTGAAAGTTGTATAAACTTATGTAGCTCAAGAGAATATTTATTTCAATATATTTCGCCAAATGAGGGAAGAAATCTGTTAAAAGTTAGTTGACTATTTTCTAAAGCTCTTGTTGTCCAGGCACATTGGTGGACGAAACAGGATGTCATCAAGGGCCTGTGTTTGCGAACACTGAAAGGATCTATAGGACCCCCGCATAATACGAAAGTGAAACGTGTCTTCACTGCAGCAGTCGAGCGCCCATTGTGCATTGTTTCGTCACAAGGGCGAATAAATGAGTTCTGAAGCAACAAATCGTAAGGTCACACGAAGAAAGGCAGGCAGGCAGTTCACTGTATTCATGGCACTGCAGCCCAACGCTCGCTAAACCTTTCTAACACCTAGCAGGTTACGACCAGCGAGTATAACGCAGCAACCCTTTCTTGTCAGATAGTGCTCAATGTACATGCCAATGGCTGCTAAGGGGGAACGAGAGACAGAAGAATTCGGCTTTTAGTTATGCGCACGCTGCAAATTTTTTATTGTTCAACAACGCACAGGAGAAATCTCCCACCGGCACCACCTTGCAGGTCAAAACGTAAGACATGTTATGCACTACTACGAGGGACGAACGGGTGCCGCTTTAAGGAGCTCGCCCCTAAAACGAAAGTGAGACGCTTGTCTCTTAGGTTCGTTGCGTCCCATGAAAGAATAAACTTTTTCTAAACACGAGACATTCCTTACTCTTGCGAAGAACATGAAAGCGTGCTTTCAGTTGGGACGTTAAGAGCTGGCAAATGAGTTGACCGAAGTTTTTTTTTTCTTTGGCGTACAATGCTTGAAACCTTGAAACCATAGCACCGAGAATGAACACTGGCCTCGCCGTGGTCGCGGCAATGTGACGTCATGGCAAGGATTCGCCTGCTCCACCAGCGCTTGTTGCCTTTTTCTGCGCCCGCAATGTACAGTCTCTTTAGCAATACGTTGTGATTATTTACGAAGTACTTACTGTGAAAATGGTGATACAGAAGAATACGATCGTTGTTTTTATCGCATACACCACGGAATAAGTGCTAAACATATGATAAGTGGTAGTAACACGATTACAACCAGACATAGACTCCAGGATTAGAACATATCTATGCCAAAGTATCAGAAATGAAATTGAGATGCTTTCAATTCACTAAATACATCGCTTTTTACCATGCCGGTTATGCCCACATGTGGTAAAACTCCAAATTATTTGACAGAACTGTGCGTTCTGCAGCAGGAGACATTACATGAATATAACTGTCATAAGCACTCACTTAACATATTCGTCAAATAAACAAAATAATATACCGGCGCACACACAATGATTTCGGAAATATTAAAATGTTTTTCTTTACTGGGATTAAATGTACAGGTTTATTCTCAGCAGTCACCAAGGATTATGTATTCGTATGCCCTGATTTGTGTAAAACGCTGGTGTGTTCTACCGCCGCTTTAGAAACGCTAGTAGGAGCTTTACGTGACAGCACCACTTAGAGCAACTACTTCAACACCAACGTCAGAAAATCGAAATGAACTCTTTCTATGGCGCATTCACCGACGTGGCCCTTGCAGTGGCGTAACCAGGAGATGGCTCACCCAGCCTGTGCCCTACCCCCAATTTTTCCCCATGCAAAAAAATGACCCCCCCCCCCCCCAACCCAAAAAATTCCAGCCTATCTGCTTCTGTGCCCATTTAATACTTAAACAACCTTCGCCTCGAGGAGGCGACGACTGGTCTCGCATATCATGTCCACCAATAGGTAATCAACCGCAAAAAAATTCAACATATGAGGTGGCCATCTAAACTGGTAGTTAGCAGCACGACCGCACCGTTGGTACAATTCCGCACGAAGAAATTCTGACAGGAATCGGAATTTCCGCCCCTAACTTCAACCGCACTTTACATAAAAAATTTCAGTCAATATAAAGGTTCAAAAGTATCGCGAGAAAAACGTGAAACTACACAACGTGTTCAGTGCGCAAGTACAGGATAAAGACACACAGCAGCGGCGGCGGTAATCTAGGGCGAGCGTATTCCGATATATGTTGCGAGACTCGATACTGAACGCGAGCGCGGGGCTCGACGCACCTGTTAAAGCACTGTCTGTAGGTAATAATTATTCTAGGGGAAGAGAATACCTGATATCTCTGAAAGGAATCGCCCATGGACATCTCAACATAACATTGTAGAAATGGTGTCTAAATTCTTTCTCTAAATCGCATGATTACGCGGAAAATGCGTTTGTTTTATCCAAACAGAAGCGTGTTCTTAATTTTCACGCCTGTTGGAATGCGGCTGTCGTGGCCACGAATGGAATACATCATCGGGTTCAGCAGCGCGACACAGACCTTTTCACTCCTTTCACATTGCTATACGACCCAGTGCATGATTGTGCAAAAGCAAATGTAGACTTTTTTTTTTGTTTTACCTGAAACGTTACCAATTCTGTTTTTCTTTTATTCATCTGCAGCTTGAGACGAACAAAAAGCGAACGATAACAGCGGAACGGCGCGCGAAGTGAGCGCATCATTATGTAGGTGCGTCGCTGCTGGCATCAGAGTGTGCGTGCCGTGACGTCATTCGCCAGGCGGCGCCACTCCAACTTTTCAGAGAGATCAGCCACGTTTTTCCATCAGAGACCGTGCGCGTGGCACGTGCGCGGCGGATGTAATCGCTTGCCGTAACGACGCTGCCGGGCGTTTACCACATGAAGGAAGAAAAAACGAAAGGACGGAGCATTACGTTACACGAGTGAAGCCAAGTGAAGTCCCACTGCGTGGGTCCAACACGTGATCAAAACGTCACAGCGTGTGGTAGGTTTCAGTACTCTCGGCGGTGTTTCGTGTTTTGACCACCTGCATGAGCCGGCTGGTCTCCACCAAACCAGTGCGTTTTGATTAAAAGCTACCAGACGCCATGCCGCGAGGTACATATAGTTTCCTAATATACACCAGAGGCAACTCTGGCGCTCGTGTCTACGGGAGCTGCAACGCACGGCGCTTCAGCAAGCATGGGAATGATGGGTAGTACACACATTTGTCTATAGTCTTCCTACTTCTGGCCTGCTTTTGGCTCCGTGTAGGTTCGTGTGGCTTGGAGCTGTTTTCTCACAAAACAAAAATCAGCAAATGTTCAGCGGTTGCGCTTCACTACCTTATTATTTCAGACTTTCCTTTCCAAATCGGGTCACGAAGTTCAAATGGGTGAAATCTTTCTTTCAAAATGAAACCGAAACACAGCAATAAATGAAGCCGCCAGTACGATTTGCCGGCCGCAAGTACGAAGACTAGGCAAATGTGTGCACTACCCATCATTTCCATGGTCGCTGAACGATCGCAGCGACAGAGTCTCATCTAGTTAATTTTAGGAAACTCTATGCTGAAGTATCGGCAAGCTTCGTTGCTTGCGTGATCTCACCACAAAAATTCACTTGTTGGGCCGACATGAATGGCTTCAAAACGGGTTGGCTCACCAAGGCCGGCTGCGTGACGTAGTGCTCCCTCCTTTCTTTTGCTTCCTCCATGGTGTGCCACGCCTTCAATCCACAGAGTGGTCTGCGCAGCACTCGATTGATTGATTGATTGATTTGTGGGGTTTAACGTCCCAAAACCACCATATGATTATGAGAGACGCCGTAGTGGAGGGCTCCGGTAATTTTGACCACCTGGGGTTCTTTAACGTGCGCCCAAATCTGAGCACACGGGCCTACAACATTTCTGCCTCCATCGGAAATGCAGCCGCCGCAGCCGGGAATCGAACCCGCGACCTGCGGGTCAGCAGCCGAGTACCTTAGCCACTAGACCACCGCGGCGGGGCTGCGCAGCACTCGAGCACTGGCAGTCTGCGGCAATACGTCCCGAATGTTGCATTGCTACAACTGCGGATAGCCAAAACTCCAGACAACTTGGAGTTGCCCCCGCATGAAGAAACACGTTCTTTTAGGGCGCAGCTCTTAGGCCCCTGTTCTGGCGTATAGCGGCGTCGGCGCTATTGTAACGGATAGAGCATAAGAGGGTGAGGAGTGTGAAGGTGGAGCGCAGCGGTGAATAAAGACGGTGATAGTGAGAAGGAAGAAGCCGCAGTGGCGAGACGACAGGTTGCGTGATGGCCACACACGGCGCCACCATAGTGCGTGCCATCATGCAGTCAGGCATGACGTCATCACTAAGGTATGCGGCGTGGGAATCCACCGGTATAGCACATATGAAATTAAAGTGCTTCATAAATGAAGGTCTTTCTGCGGTGGCTGTGTTTCTCAAACTATCAGTGAAAACTATTTTCTAAACAATTTTCTAAACTATTAGCGCGAGATTGAAGTAAGCCAAACAAAACGAAGACTAGCACTATAACATTATTTTCTAACCCTAGCGCTTACGTTCTGATCTAATCCAAGTTGTCCGGAGACCGAGTTCTAACGAACGGAAAGGTGCCTGCGTCCGTTCTGCACTCATTTTTTTTTGCCAAAATTATTGACAGCACAGCCGTTTGCAATTTCTCTTCCCACGTCCGACCGTCAAGCGAGCCTGAACGAATCCTGTGCGGCTTCCACTTATTCACTCGTAACGTTTTCTTCCTATATCTATCACCGAACGCATGCAGGGCATATCCCAGAACAACCCCTTGACAACTGTGCGAATAACATACTTTCTTTGCTTCTAAGGCACAAAACGTCATTTACTACACAGTCCCAAAACGAGAAAAAAAATCACGCTACGGTTGGTAAAACCCCTGAACCATTCCTTGGTGTCAACGCACCTACTTCGAGATATATCTCGAGCTTCAATAGTGCTGCACGTGGTGTATGAAAGGGAGATTACAACATGGTACATTCGCTGAAATGACTACTGCAGCGTGACTCACCGTGTCAGCGTAGCTTCTAGGCTCGAAGGTGTGGGTCCGATTCCAGGCTGTGCGGCCAAACTTCAAAAGCTGCAAAATGAGAAAAAGCAGCCATGTACCGACATTTATGGAGACCGTTAGCGAAAATTAATCCATGGTCCCCCGCTGCAGCGTGCCTTGTAATCACACAATAATTGGGCACATAAAAGTCCATAACTTTTTTGGTACAGTCAATATGATTTCAAAGCCTGGAGTTGAGCAAGAGGCTGTGTTTACACCGAAGGCACACTGCTCTATTGATGGGGTGGCAATCGCACAGAACAAGCATATTATAACACTAAAGAAAGACATACCGACGGGAATCGCGGTGGTGAGTCCCTCCCATATATTCAGTAACCTGCGCAATGCCCGCGAAGTTTTAACTTTCCTTTCCTCGGCGCTGTAGCAGGCTGGCTATATCGACGTGCGCTTATCGCGCAGCCCACACTGCTCTTCGAAATACCTCCCAACAGAATGCAAACGCAAAGGCTGCGATGAGGACTGGTGCAGGCATGCGAGTAATATAAAGGGACAGTGGCGATGCTTTTCATATTTATGTATTAGGTCAGCGTTTGACTGCAGTAACCTTTATCTTTTACTTTTTATTTTTTCAGAGGTTGCATTGCGGTATAGGAAGATAAAGGGAAAAGTGCCTGTGCACCCTATGGTGTTCGATGGGGACAGAAAAAGAAACTTAGTCCCAAAGTGCCAAAGTAGGGGGGAGGCGGAGCCGGGGGAGGGAGGGTGCTGTGGCGCTATCATCGATGCTGAATTTCTACGACTGGTCGGAGACCTACTCGCTTTTCTCATTTCAAAAGCGCGCCTTGCCGCGACTGGCGGCTGAAAAGTGTCGTGCTTC
Organism: Rhipicephalus microplus; assembly: GCF_013339725.1. Taxonomy (NCBI): domain Eukaryota; kingdom Metazoa; phylum Arthropoda; class Arachnida; order Ixodida; family Ixodidae; genus Rhipicephalus; species Rhipicephalus microplus. The sequence continues at coordinate 321,300,808 of NC_051165.1, forward strand.
ACTAAATTTTGTGTGGTCCGGACTGTGAAAACGAATAAAAAAAAGGAATGTACGAGACTGCTGAAGTCCATTACCATAACTTCAGTCTCGTCGATGCCGGCGTGCATCGACGGTAATGACGTCCATATAGGAACGTTGCATACGGGGTGCATGAAATAATTGCGATCTTATAGGAAGCACACTGATACTTCGCATTTATAGCGACGTGTTCGCAAGAACTCGAGCGAGTTGGGTCTGCATACTGTGGCGATGCGTTTTACTATGCTAATTGCTTTTTGGCGCCCTTTGCGCTTGGCCCAGTTGTCAGAGTGGCTGCCAACCCACTTTGCCAACAGGATCGGACAGCCGTAAGTGGTGGATCATAAAACAAGCCTGAATTATGGCTTAGCAGATCGATACAAAAAATACTGATCATGGTTGCCGTTATTCTTTATTGCCTGGTTGTTTCAGTTAGCCGCTCGCAGTTTTGTGTTTACAGGTGTGTGGCATGTGCGCACCAACGTGGTTGTCCTTGCTTTGTAGTAGTTTTGTTCAGTTGCCCGATGTTTAAAAAATAGTGTTGACAGGAGTCTTAGGTGCTACCAACACGTTGTCATTACTATGACTCCTTATAAGACAACCTTTGAATAGCTCATGTATTATAGTGACGGAAATAGAGATTCCTTGAACGGCTTTTGTTGAAGGTACTTCATAAAACGAAAATTGCTTGCTCAGTCTACATAGGACATATTAGAACCTCATCATTCCTTAATGGACTAATAACAAAAAAATTGGCAGATTCCACGTACAGTGAGAATAGATGATATGCGAAGCACGAATGAGAAATGTTTATAAGTCACATTAAAGTCAGCAGAACGTTGCAAGGTGCAGGTAAATGATGTCGTACTTGACTTCCGTGTCTTGATTATCATGTTTGTACAACTTAAATACCTTCGTAATCTATTCATGTCCCGTGATACCGAATTTGGCATATGTGAAGCTAGCGAAACAGCCGCGAGTGCATCATCAGTGTGGCATATAGTACTGTTGTTACATGCCACACATGTCGTCATTATTATGTTTGGATGTGTCGTTTACCTACGTCGTCCGTTCGCGTCACGTAATACTGAGTTTGGTACATGTGAAGCTAGCGAATCAGCCGCATCATGAGCGAATCAGCGCATCATGAACGGAGCGTGTAGTCATGCTGTTACATGATACGCATGTCATGTTTATCACGTTGTCACCAGTATCATACCTTCGTCATCCATTCACGTCCCGTAATACCAAGTTTGGTGTAAGTGAAGCTAGCGAAACGGCCGCCAGCGCATCATGAGCGTGGCATGTAGTCATGTTGTCACATGACCCGCCCCTCATGATTATCTCGTTTGCACCAGTCACATACTTTCGTTGTCCATTCACGTACCGTAAAACCGAATTTGGTTTATGTGCAAGCTAGCGAAATGGCCGCGAGGGCATCATGAGCGTGGCATGTAGTCATGCTGTTACATGACATGCTTCTCATGATTTTCATGTTAGGGTCTGTCGCTTGTGTTCGGCATGCAATCATGTCATACCATACCAGTTTTACAACATGGCATGTGAACGAAACCACCGCAAAAGCTGCAATACCATGAAATGTAAATCATGACATTCATGACATACATGTCATGATTTTCATGGTATAACTAGTCAAGTGTGTTCTTCATACATTCATGTTGGTATCGATAACATTATCAAAACGGCCAGGAAAGCTGAATGTCCTAGGCGGCTAGATAGATAGATAGATAGATAGATAGATAGATAGATAGATAGATAGGTAGATAGATAGATAGATAGATAGATACGCTCAAAGTCGCCGAAGTTCACTAAGAAATGCTTTGCATTTATTATTAACTGATGGTCTTTGACGTTCCGAAACAAAGATATTGTTACGGGAAGGCACACGCAAAACTAGACGTTTGAAGATATATTTACAGAGCGCCAACGCGGAAGCCAAGATGGAGAACAAGAGCTGTGCCCTACACCCAACTCACGTCGTCTTTCTCGGCGCGCATCTAACCGCTTTAGTGGGACATTGTCTCACAACAGAACCCCCGGGTGCTGAAGAACCGTCTTGGTGCTTTCTATGATGTTGCCGAGTGGTAACGTCTAAGGTGAGATACATGAGCAATGTCTGTAGGCAGTGAAGGGGAGGAGGAGGAAGACTCGAGCGGGGCTATCTTGTAGGTCACATCTGCCACCTGGCTCAATGCGCGGTAGGGTCCCGAGTAGCGGGAAAACAGTTTTTCAGAAAGTCCAACGCGCCTAGTCGGAGTCCACAATAGCTCAAGAGAACCCGGAGTAAAGGAAACTTGGCGATGATGGGAGTTGTAACGCTGCCGCTGCTGATCTTGCGATGCCAAAAGGCGCTGACAGGCAACTTATCGTGTTTTTCGAGCTCTGGTGATATCATCGCGGGCGTATTCGGTCATCGAGTCGACGGCTGTCGGAAAGATGGTGTCAAACGGTAAAGTTGGATCATTGCCAAACACGAGATAGAAAGGTGAAAAACCAGCTGCATCGTGGCGTGAGGAATTATAGGCGAACGTAACGAAGGGCAATGCAACGTCCCAGTCCATGTGGTCGGACGATACGTACATGGCGAGCATATCAGTTAAAGTCCGGTTGAATCGGTCAGTCAGTCCATTAGTTTGCGGGTGGTAGGCTGTCGTAAATTTATGTTTTGTCTCGCAGGAACGAAGCAGGTCGTCGATAACTCGGGAAAGGAAATAGCGCCCACGATCTGTGAGGAGTTGGCGTGGGGCGCCATGATGAAGTATGACGTCGTGCAGAAAAGAATCGGCAACGTACGTGGCACAGCTGGTTGGTAGAGCCCGTGCTATGGCGTACCGGGTTATGTGATCCGTTGCAACAGCTTTCCACTTATTCCCAGAAGTGGACGCAGGAAAAGGCCCTAGGAGGTCAAGACAAATTCGAAAGAACGGATCAAAGGGAACGTCAAGTGGTTGGAAGAACCCGACAGGGCTCACAGAAGTTTTTTTTTCGGCGTTGACACTGGTCGCATGAGGCGACGTAGCTGCGGACAAAGCGATAAAGACTGGGCCAGTAAAATCGATGCTGTACATGGTCATACGTCCGAGGCAGTCCGGGGTGACCGGCAGTGGGAGCGTCGTGGAGCTGGCCGATCACGCTCGCACGTAAGTGGGAAGGTATCACAAGCAGCAGTGTGTGTCCATCAGGGTGGACATTGTAATGGTACAATGTGCCATCCTTGATCACGAACAATCGAGTAGACGGATCGGGTGCCGCAGAATGAAGCTTCTCGGTGATGTTACGTAAGACAGGATCTCGGCGCTGTTCCTCACGGATGTTGCTTAAAGCGGAGAGAGACAGGACACATGGCGGGATAAGCAGTGAGCGTAATGGTGTAAGCGGCCAGATTTGTAAGACACCGAGTAGTTATACTCTTGGAGTCGTAATGCCCATCGACCAAGGCGCCCAGTGGGGTCCTTCAAGGATGCGAGCCAGCAAAGTGCGTGGTGATCGGTTGTGACGGTGAAATGTCCACCATGTAAATAGGGCCGAAATTTCGCTACTTCCCAAACGAGAGCAAGGCATTCCCTTTCGGTGATTGAGTAGTTCCTTTCGCCTGCGAGAGGAGACGGCCGACATAGGCGATACCGCGGGCGCAGCCGCCTCGATGCTGGAGCAAAACAGCACCAATTCCGTGGTCACTGGCATCGGTGCGGACTTCTGTAGGGGTGGCATTGTCAAAATGGTCCAGAACAGGTGGTTCTGTTAGCAGCGCAAAAAGTGTAGAGAACGCCTTAGCCTGCGCAGCACCCCATGTGAATGAGACATCTTTTCTCAGTAAGTTTGTGAGAGGACGGGCTACTTCCGCAAAGCTATTCACAAAGCGTCGAAAGTACGAGCACAGACCGAGAAAGCTGAAGATTTCTTGGCTGCAGGTCGGAATGGGGAAGTTCCGCACTGGCTCGCACTTTATCAAGATCAGGGCGTACACCAGAGGAGTCGATGAAGTGGCCCAACATAGTTGTGGGCGTCCAAAGTGGCACTTTGACGAGTTCAGTTGGAGACTGGCATTGCGAAAAACAGCCAGTATTGAAGATAGGCGGTCGAGGTGGGTTTCAGAGGTCGGAGAACAGACAGTAACGTCGTCAAGGTAACATAAACAAAATGATTATTTGAACCCACGCAAAAGAGGGTCTATCATCCGCTCGAAGGTGGCCGGAGCATTGCATAACCCGAAGGGCATGACTTTAAACTGGTAAAAACCATCGGGCGTGACAAAAGCGGTGTTTTCGTGGTCCATGTAGTCGAAAGCAATTTGCCAGTACCCTGATCTTAGATTAACGCACGAAAAATACTTAGCGCCGTGAAGACAATCCAGGGCGTCGTCCATGCGCGGCGCCTATCTAACCGCTTTAGTGGGACATTGTGTCATAACAATATGATGAAAAATTCCGTAGAGGAGGGCTTCGAAATTTCGACCACCTGGGGTTCTTTACCGTGCATCTATATGCAAGATTACAGGCATCTAGCATATTTCCTCCTTCGAAATGGGACCACTGCCGTTGGGATTTCAACCCTTAAGCTTCGTGTCAGCATTCGAGCATCGTCACTACTGGACCACCGCGACGGGTAGTCCATATCGCAATCGCTGCAACGGTTATTTGACCTTATCAAGTTCATGGGATTCCATTCGTCCGCACACTCATTCGCATATTTCTCTTTACAACATTCATTCAACCACGATCAGCCGTAAATCATTATCGTACGTACATAATCCTTCATCTGTAATTATATCGTTGTTGAAGTTCTTCGACAAGCACTGATTTAACAATCATTTGCACTCGTAAATACAGTTCAGCCAAGGTAAACATAGAATATCACGCATATTCTCTATAAAAACAATTTATTGCTATGACGGACTGCGTGGTGTAACGCGTTAAGGACGGGCAAATTTTCTCGAGGGAGTCGCCTAGCAACGCGGGAGCGTGAACAGTGAATGAAGCAAAATTTAGAAGCGCATCAGACGCGTCAATGCCGAGCCAGAACTGCCTACACCTTCGTCTCTGCATTTCGCACAGTCCTCTTATGAATTGAAAAAAGAAAAGCAACAGAAAACTTTCTTTTCGCCGCTGTACTCGGAACGGCATGCCATTACTAGAAATCTATTTACCAAACCCTGCCAGAGTAGCATGGAGAGCTGTACGGCGTTGA